>OX637468.1:48610163-49069626 GCA_951799995.1 Trifolium subterraneum | reverse complement strand
TTTGTGCATATTCCTGTCCATTTGATCGATCGAGGGAACGAAGACCTGCCACATGTCCTCCTATTTTTTTCTATTTTTTTTTGGCTTAATTGTAGTTTTAGCCTCTTATACTTGTATTTACCATTTGATCGAGGGAACCAATATCTGCCACTTGTCCTCCTTTTTTTTTTATTTGACTTTGGTCTCTTATATTAACCATTTTGTAAAACGTAAATTTTTCGGTACACATATTACGTAGAAACTAGACTCAAACATGTGCGTTGCACGGTTTTGTGGAGAATGGATATACAATTAAAATTTTTACAATTGAAATTGCAAGCAAAAAAATAAAATGAAATCAAAATATAAATTTAGGGAAATTGAAGTTAGTCGGTATAAATAGAACTACAAAATATATTTAAAAATATTAAATCAATACTAAAATTATACGAAAAAAATGCAAAAATAGTCAAATAGTTGACTATTATAAACGAAGCAAATTGATAGAGAAAAGTAATAGGTTACATCATTCAAAACGATATAATCTATTTTATGCCTTTTTGCTCAAATGATTGTCTATTAGGTGGTGGGTTTAAGTATGAAATTGAAGATTTTTTCAAGAATTGGCTTAAGCTACTTTTTTGCTGAGTTAAAACGTTATGCTTGAAATATTTATAGTAATTATTAACTAAAAGTAATTGTAATGTAATTCTCTAATTGGTGTCGGGGTATTGTATTTGTTGTATCTAATAAGTTGGGTTAGTTTTAAATTTTGTTTATTCGTTTTCCAGCTATACCTGATATAGCAGTAATATTATTTTTATTTGATAAGCTGATATAGTAGCAGTATAGTTGCATTGATTTTTTTTTAAAAGGCCAAAAAAAAATCTATATGATAGACACCCCAAACATAAGAGATGCTAAAAGGTGCAAATAAAATACAAAGTTTGAGATATAAGTTACAAAAGTTAGAACAACCTGCAAGATTATGCAGGAGCAAAATTCAGTATAGCCTATTATAATAACTCCAATACCTCATATCAGTACAAATCAATCAGTTCAAAGGCTGGGTTTAACACAAAGAAGGTCTCCTAATACGCATATTGATGTGATGCAGAGGATAATATATTGAAAAATTAAACCATGAAATATCTAACTATATCAACCACTTTATCCTCCACTTATTCAACTTGCATACCGTAGACACGGGTTAGTACACAAAGAAGATTACAACTCCACACTCATGATAGCCAAAGAGGAACCAATTCAAAAGGCACCTTAACAATTCATCTAATTAAAATTCTACCAAACTATGTATCTTTTGTGCACAATAAAAAAGTAGTAGCCCTATCATTAGAAGTAAAACAGATGCAACATTGTTAACAATCAAGTTGTACAAAAAATTCATGCATCAAACGAAATCCTAACCAACAAAACCAATAACACTCAATTTAAATTACTCAATATAAGACTCAATAAAATTAGATGGCAATGCAGTTAAAAAACTCATCGAATTACTCCCACCAACACGCCGCCTAATGCCATTTAGTATTGTCCTCCTTCAATCATTGTAGAACGACTTTCCTTTGTATTGACATGTGCACCCCCAGAAAGCAATCAAATTATTTTCCAAATCAACCCTAAAATGAAAATGAAGAGAAAGCAGGACACAACTTACATAATTTGTAGAGGAGGGAATTTGGTTGAATAATGAAGGCTATCCAAAAGCAAAGCCTAATACAAATTTAGCAAAGTTTAGATCTTGTAAAACAATCAAATTATGTAGCAAATCATTTAGAAGAAGTAACAATTTAAAATAAAACATTCGTCAAATGTCTTTAAAAACGTTCAAAGAAACCATTCACTTATCTATAACAAAGTTCCAATTATGTAGAAAATAGAATAGTAGTACAACATCTTTCTCATTATGATCAAAAAGAAAATTCATAGTTAGGAGTAAAATTTACAAAGCTCGTTTATAATTGAAATAAAAAGCACATTGATGTTTTCATAATGTTATAATAAGAACGGTGAGCGAAAATTACCTCAGTGGCGAAATATCCATGGACAACCGAACGACTTCCTATTTAAATAAACAAACCCATAATAGAAATCAGTTAAATTGATCATAAAACATGAACACAAATGGACCAAGAAAAATAGGTGTAGCTAATTGGGAGAAAGATGATACTAATGACAACAAACATAATAATCATAATATCTATTTTACCTTTGGATTTCATCCATATTGCGTGATGATGAACCCTAGTTTTTCTTTAATAAAAAATCTCTCTTCTTGAATATCCTTCAATAAAACCATAACAGAAAATAGGGACTAGGAAAGTAAAAATAAAATAAAAAAGAAGAAGGGGATCCGAAAATAATCAAAGAAATGGTGATAGTAAACACAACCATAGAAGGCCAGAAGTGGGGCAATGGGTTGTCGTTGTTGAACTGGCAGCGGTGGGTTTGTTTGGAAGATGAAGAGGCGTGCGTGTATAGGGAGAACCTGCAAAAGAAAACCCTTGAACCAATCTTAATCTTAAGAACCGGCAAAAGAAAACCTTAAAGAAAATCTTAAGAAATTCAAAAGGGGCGAGCAAACCCGATCAACAGATACCTTGTGTCATCCTCGACGCGATTGGTGTGAGTGTGCCAAGTTGATCGATTTTAAAATCAGCAGATGGAGCCTATCGATTTTCTTACTATCTTCTTCTCAATCTCACCATTGCTTTTACTAATTCTATGATATTTGTTATATGATTAGGGTTGCAATTCATCCTCAAATCCTAAATCTTTAAGATAGTTGGAGATCTAAAGAAAATATAGAAAGAAAGATGAGAAGGAGATAAAAAAAAAATTGGGTAGAAGGAAGAGAAGTATTATCAGAGAGAGAGAGCAAAAAAAATTTCAAACGTGAGAGAAGGAAGAGAGAAGGGGATCGAGAGAAAGTGAGAGATGGAAGAGAGAGAATGGAGTAGAGATACCAATATTTTAGAAAAATAAAAACAGTAATCAAATTAGATGTATTTTAGTGGCTCTATAAATAATATTAATTGATACTGTTGGGATTTTTTTTTTTTAATTAGGTAGGTGGGGAGGTGTGGGGCTGGTTATTAAGAGGGAGATTAGGAGGGAAAATTTAGGGTTAAGTGGTTGCAAATCCAAAACCCTTATTCTCCCTTTATAATAATAAAGATATTTGTTATATGATTAGGGTTGCAATTCATCCTCAAATCCTAAATCTTTAAGATAGTTGGAGATCTAAAGAAAATATAGAAAGAACGATGAGAAGGAGATAAAAAAAAATTGGGTAGAAGGAAGAGAAATATTATCAGAGAGAGAGTTGAGAATTTGCTCTAGTTGTTGTCTCTGGGTAGTCGGTGCTACTCGAGAGTTGGGTGTCTCTCCGGTTTCGGGAGAGTTTTGTGTGGTCCTTAATTCACGTTAAGTTTTGTGTGTCCCTTAATTTTCGATAATATGGCTGAGATTAATTTTGAATCTCTTAATCTTGAGGAGGAGGAAGAATTGAATTTTTTGGTGGAGGAGGATACCAATGAACAACACGACTTAAATCTATGTCTGGTGGGCCGCATCGTTCATGATAGACCCATACGGTTTAATAGTATGAAGGCGTGCTTAGCCGATGTTTGGAGACCAGTGAAGGGTATGACAGTCAAGGAAGCTACTCAAGGGTTGTATCTATTCAAATTTTTCCACCCTTTGGATGTGGAGGAGGTTCTCAAAGGTGGGCCTTGGACTTTTGATAACTTTACATTGATTATTGATAGGTTGAAGATAGGGGTTGCTATACAGGATATCCCTCTGTTCCATGTCAATTTTTGGGTGCAAATCCATGATGTACCAATTGGCATGATGCTTGAGACGGTGGGGAAAGGTCTTGCGAATTATATGGGGGAATTTGTGGAGTATGATAAGAATAACAACACAAGTTTCTGGAGGAAGTTTCAGGAGCCCGTTGAAGATCGAGAAGAAGATCAAATTGAATGGTGGAAAGGGGGGTGTTGTGAAGTTTAGATATGAAAAACTCGGTTTGTTTTGCTTTGTATGTGGACGACTTGGTCATGCAGAAAATAAGTGTGAGGTTAAGTATGCTATGGAAAGAGATGACGGTCGGAGGAGTTGGTCAAATGAGGTAAAGGCGGAAGTAAGACGTCCCGGTGGTAGGGTGGGGTCGCGATGGCTGCATGAGGAAGGGCGAAATATGGCTGACGTGGATGCGAGTAACAATTCAGGAGAGAGGGGGTCACAACAGACTGGACCCGCCCAAACTAGTGTGACATCCCCACGTGAGAGTAGAGGTCCTGAGAATGGCGGGATAATGTCTACTGTTAGGGGCCATAGCCCTCCATTAAGGCCAGCAGCAATTAGACAATCAAGTTCAATCCATGGTTCATTTATTGAAGCACCTGCTGTATCTTTGATCTCCAATCGGCCTATACTAGCCATAACCAATGGTCATACCACAACAGCACCATTGACCACAACACCAACTCTAAATGAAGGAAATCAGCTTGATTATGATGATATGGATATTCAGGTGGAGAGAAAGAGAAGAAGGGCTGCAAGTTTAGTAGCGGAGGGTTCAGAAGTTAGAACTAATCAGCATTTTTTATCGGCAGGTCCTGGCAGTTCCCAGGACTGCCGGGACTCATGATTATTCTTAGTTGGAATTGTCGGGGTTTGGGCGGCCCGAGTGCAATTCCTAATCTAAAAAAGCTTGCCCGGGGACACAAGCCTGATATTTTATTCCTGTCCGAGACTTTATCGCATAATAGACATATTGAATCCATTCGTGTTCTTTTGGGATTTGATTCATGTTTAGCTATTGATGTGGAGGGCAGAAGTGGAGGTTTGGCTGTGTTATGGAAGGATAGTAGTAAGTGCCGAGTGCTTAATTACACGCGTAATTTTATTAATATGTTAGTGGAAGATGAGCAGTGGGGCGAGTGGAGGCTATCGTGTTATTATGGGTATCCTGAACGGAGTAGGCGTCGTGCTGCTTGAGATCTATTACGAGCTTTAGGTAATATGTCTTCTATTCCTTGGTGTATTATTGGTGATTTCAACGACTTACTCTCTCAGGCTGATAAAAAAGGTATTCATCCTCACCCGAATGATTTGTATATGGGGTTTCGACAGACAGTTAGTGATTGTGATTTAACAGATATTCCAATTGAGGGTCATCAATTTACTTGGATAAAGAGTCGAGGTACCCTTCATGTGATTGAAGAAAGGTTAGATATGGCTATGGCTAGCACTAGTTGGCTTCAGTTATTTCCCCAGGTGAGTATGTTTTTGATGCTTGGAATGATTGGTACTCAGTACATAAGTTACAGAGTAATAATGTGAGCGGGACTACAGAAACAAATTTAGTAAGGTGGGAGAAACCAGCTCTAGACTGGGTAAAATGTAACGTTGATGTTGCCTTTGTGTCTGGATCTGGAAGGACCTCGATGGGATTGTGTTTTCGCGATAATAGTGGTCACTTCATGGCTGGTATGACACAATGGCAGCAAACTGTGATTTCACCTGTAGAAGGAGAAGCATGGGCTTTACTTTTAGCAGTGGAAGAAGCCAGACATAGAGGACTGGATCGAGTTCAATTTGAAAGTGATTCGAAAGTTTTGATAGATGCCATTCATATGAAGCGTAGAGGCAACTCTGAGTTTTTGTCAATTGTTCATGATATCCTTAGTCTTATGTCATCATTTATAAACTTTGAGGTTAAGTTTGTTAGGAGGCAAGCGAATTTGGTTGCCCATACTCTTGCTAGGGCGGCCAATTCTTGGGCTAGCTTCCATAGGTTTGAGAATATTCCCTTTTGTATTGAACGTTTAGTTTTTAATGAAATACAGTAAATTTGTTTGATTCAAAAAATTTCGAGTTTTGGTCTCTTTCACATATTTTGTCTAAAAATTGATGATGTGGTATGTTTTAAATGCATGGTATATAAACTGATCATAGAAAAATAGCAACATCGATATAATTGTAAAAGTCATTTATAAATTTAATAAAAAAATATGTTGTATTACCATATTTTAAACATAATATTTTATTGATGGACACAAATTGTCAAATTTTAAAATATGGGAATCAATTTTATAAAATGATGAAAATAGAGGACCAAAACAAACAATTAAGTCTTTTTTTTAAAGAAAAAAAGTGAATAGTCAAATACCGCTTATAAATTTCAAAAATGTCAAATAATTCCCTAAAATTGAATGGTCCCCCATTCTGATTGGTATATCATGAAAAATTAAAGTCATTTGCATCAGTCAGGCGCACTGGTACAATAAGTAATTGATCAAGATGCATGTCGTGGGGAGGGGTTGATTGATTGAAATTTGCATAGAGAGGGAGAGTGAAATTTCAATTAGCCTTTTTATCCATTGTGCATTGTTTGTTTTAACTTCTTTTTTTATAATGTTTTAACTTAATTTCAATTCTAATAATATATTTTAACATATGAATATCTTTTTTTTCCATACAAAAATACTAAAGTTTTTTTTTCTTTTTCACCACCTCTATATAGTTTACTGGTCCGTCTAATTTGATTTAGAGTTCACTTCTATCAAGTAATTTGAATCTTCTCCCGATCACAGTTGCAGAGATCGAACTCTGATATTCTCTATCAAATTTAGCGTCAATCACTACTAAATCAACTAACAATTGGAAAAATCATAAAAGTTTTATGCAAAGCAATGAAGGCAGTGCATATCAAGCCCACCGGGTTCTGCCAAAACCAATAATAACATTGTGTTTATTTGAGTAGATTTAGAAAAGAGAAAAATATAAAAGAGAGAAATGGGGGAGAAATAGAGCATTTCCATAGTTTGGAAGACAAGAGAAATGATCATAGAGAGAAATATAATGGGAAATAACGACCCAAAAAATATCTCTCCATAAGAGGTGAGATTTGTCACATAAATAAGCTAGCATATGTGATCTTCCATTATTATCCCTCAACCACTTATTTATAAAGGTTAAATTTGTCTTTTGCTTTTATTTTAATTTCTCTCTGCTCATTCTTTCTTCTCTATTTCTATTAATCCAAACAGTACTAAATTTATACTCAATTTCTCTCTTATTTCTCCTCTCATATTTCTCTCTTTACTATTTCTCTCTTTCCTAATTCTCTCCGCATCCAAAACACAGTGTAATAATGTCAAGACATATTTCATTCCTCCTGTAACAATACGGTTCCAACTCCAAATAGCTAAAATTCAATATAACTAGAAGAAGAAAAAATTATTAAAAAGGAAGGTACATACACTAAAATTCAATGGCGGCGGTATTTGTGAATGGTGGGATTTGTAATGATTGATTGTTTGATTTGTGCTTATATAAGGATATGACGACAGTGGATATGAATAGGCTCAGGTGGGAGTTAGGAGGAAATGGGTGGCGGTGGCATATACGATTGTTTCCTTGGGAGGAACAATTGTGGGGCGGTTGTTGTTCTATTGTGACTAGTGTTGTGTTGCAAGTTGGTTCTTCTGATGAGTGAGAGTGAATTCTCGATCCTGATACAAGTTATTCATTAGGTGAAGCTTATCATCTTTCGATTCACTTGTATCCAAGAGAGACGTCTCTTCACAACGATCTTATATGACATAAGCTTGTACCATTAAAGGTTTCCACTTTTGCATGTCGGTTTATTAATGTCAGGTTACCTACAAAGTTTAATCTTTTTGCTAGTGGATGTTTACATAATGACTCCCTATTATGCTCAGCTGGTTGTGATGCTATTGAGGATATCCGACATATATTTTTGAATTGCCCCGTTTTTTTTTACGGTTTGGAGTGACAACATTTTCTGATTAGGGATCACGTGTTCTTCTTGATAATGTGCTTTTGTTCGCATCCCAATTTTGTGCGGCTCATGGGTTTTGCAAAAATACTAGGACTTGTTTACAAACAATTTAGTTAGCATCAACGTGATCTATCTAGAAAGCTATAAATGATAGAGTTTTTAATGGGAAGACATATACTATTGACATGTTAATATTTACAATCAAAGTTCAAGTATGGTTGGTGGTTTAAATCAAGGAAACAAAGTTTTTGTTTCGATCTAAAATCATTTGATGCTAAATCCAAAAGTTTGTGTGTGGCTCAACACACGATGATCACATACTTTGATTTTTTTATTGTGTACCCTCTTTAATCACATGTTATGCTTAATTTGGTTTAATATATTTTGGGTTAAATGGTGTTTACCCCCTGCAAAGTAGGCAAGTTCTGGATTACCCCCTGGAAAATTTTTCGTTTAGATTCCCCCTACAAAATATAATTTTCTGGATTCCCCCCTCAAATGACACAGTGGCAGACGGAATCTCCACGTGGCGCTGCCACGTAGGAAAATTTTAATTAAAAAAAAATGCCACGTCATTTTTTTATATTTTATTTTAACTCAATTTTTTTTTTTTTTACTCACTTTTTTTTTTTAACTCAAATTTTTTTTTTTTTTTTATCCCCTTTTAAAAAAAATTAGCGCATTTTAAAATATTAAAATTTGAGTTACAAAAAAAAATTTGAGTTAAAATTTTGTAAGATTATACTATAGATAAAAAATAAATGTTGAATACTATATATAATATATAAGTGACTCATAAAATAATGACTTCAAATTGCACCAACACTAATTGCATATGAGTATTTGTTAACATTGTAAATTCACTTTTAGATGATATTTTATGCACCCACATTCTTTAAAACAAATAAATTTTCACGCACCATTGTCAACCAACACTTTCTTCTTTTTTATTGGATGTCTCACGCTGATTCTCTTCTTTAACATGGCCGTGTTGTTTACTCTCCTCTCTTGCGGTTATCGGTTGCCGCCTTAAGATTACCACCATCACCATTGTAGCCCATCTTTTCCTTTATTTTTCATAATTCATATCACAATTATTCCATTTCCATGTGAAAGAAACAAAAAAAAAAAAAAAATTTTCTTACCAAATTTTAACTTAAATTTTAATATTTTAAAATGCGCTAATTTTTTTTAAAAGGGGATAAAAAAAAATAAAAATTTGAGTTAAAAAAAAAATTGAGTTAAAAAAAAATGACGTGGCATTTTAATTTTTTTTAATTAAAATTTTCCTACGTGGCAGCGCCACGTGGAGATTCCGTCTGCCACTGTGTCATTTGAGGGGGGAATCCAGAAAATTATATTTTGTAGGGGGAATCTAAACGAAAAATTTTCCAGGGGGTAATCCAGAACTCGCCTACTTTGCAGGGGGGTAAACACCATTTAACCCTCTTTCACTTCTTAACAAAAAATTGATGATGTAGAAGAAAAGTTAGATTAATTATTTATATTTAATTAATAAAATATTTAAATTACAAAAATGAATAATTTTTTTAAGTTGAAATTGAAATTTTTAATAAGTTTTTTTTTTCTTTTTGTAATTTCATTCATCATTCAATATAATTAAATTAGGAAAAAACTTACATGTATTTTTATACACGCAGTTTTTACTTTTCCTCTCACATAGAGATAATTTTTTTAATTAAAAAACAGTTTTCTTTTATTTTTTTAAAATGAAAAAACACAAAAAACAAATTATTTATGAATGGAACAACAAAAACTGAAAATGCATGTAAATTTTGTCCATCAAATTATATGTAATATCATTTAAAATATTGAAATCACCAATTTAAAATATAAAAAACCGATGGAAAAACAAAAACTGTACAATTTTAAAATGCAACCATAAATTAATAATTTTGAGTGAGGAAAACTAGAAGGACAATTGGAATTAAACATCTTAAAAAAAACTATAATTAAGCAATTTCTATTTAAGAAGTATGACGTGGCAACCTGTGAATTGTGAGATTGATCCAAGAGACTAGAACGGTTAAAAAAGTTTGTGTACCTTAAGAAAACTCGTTTCTGTGTGTGTAATGTAGGTCACTTGGTTCTTTCTGAGTCAAAAATTCCTCATACAAAAAAAAAAACACAATCTCTGGTAAAGAAAACGAAGAAGACTGCATAAGGTTTAATTAAGCAGTAAATAAATGTTATTTTTTTGTTGCTGAGAACGGAGAAAAATAGTTCCTATATTTTTCATATCTTTCCTCTCCAATTCGTTTTCGTCTATTCCACAGATTTAACGCAACAAACTCGTTTCTATTAATCATGGCTTGGAGGCGTTTGATAACACAGGTCAGTTATTATTATTATTCAATCGATTAAGATTTTCATTTCATATAATCTATTTCCGTTTCTTCTTATTATCTTGAAAACCCTAAATTTCTGATAAAAGGGATGGTGATGTGTTCCTCAATTTTATTATTAATTAATTAATTTTCCTTATTTTTGAATGAGATTGTGAAGGTTGATTTATGATTAAATATATAGAGAATTATATTGATTGCAGTGTTTGAAATGTTAGCTGGATATTTTAATTCAACATAGGGTCGGATTAGATTGAATTATTTTTGAGCTTATGCATAATATATTTTCGTAAGCTAAAAAATAAGCCGAATCCAAACGGGCCCATAGACATGGTGGTATAATTTGTTTTTCCTTGGATTGGAGTAGATGCAACATCGCTTTTATATTATGGCCTTGTTTGGAGCTTAATTTGCAGCTTATGCTAGCTTATAGTATAAGCGCTTATGATAATAATTTGCAGGTTGTGTATAAGTTGTTCATATAACAAAAGATAAAAGAAAGTTAAATTGTTTTTGTATAAGTTATAAGCTGTTTTCATAAGCTTGGACAGCTTATTAGGAGCTTATGAACACGTAGTAATCAGGTTAACTAGGCATTTAGGTTGGGGTTTATTTGTTTTGAATTGAAAAGGTGCTGAAGTTGTTGTTTTATTTATAACCATATAGCCTATGATTTATATAGCCCTCTCTGTTCTGTATCTTGCGTTACTTTTATTTGTCATATGATTTTATGAGTTATTTTTGCAGGTTGAAAGGCGTCAATCAGAATTTGGAAAGGTCAAAGATTTATTGAGTAGAAACTATTTATCTACCAATAAGTTTGAAGGCAGTATAAGTATGAAACTGTTGTTCCCTTAGCACATTTAGTTCATGTTATGCTAATAAAATATAAGTTTTTGTTTCTTATTTGCAGACACTTTGTTTTTCTGAATTATTTCACTTAGTCGTTTAAAATATTATGTTTCGCCATGGAATTCTATAGATATACTTTTTTTGTGGAATTAGTTATGCCTATTTTCTTCTACATCTGTGATAGAAGTATCTAGGAAACTATTATTGTCTTTAGCTGTTGTTTGCTGAACTTACTCTCAAATTTATGTAGGGAATAGGCTTTTTTTCTCCCAGGAGAGATCCCAGTCCAGCTATCTGGGAAATCTTGCCCGACGACTACGTGATTCATCTGAAGCTGAGGAAGCCTCTTATCTCAAAGAACTTTACCGTCGAAATGATCCTGAAGCCGTGATTAGAGCATTTGAAAGTCAGCCATCTCTGCATACAAATTCTACGGCACTTTCCGAATATGTTAAAGCATTAGTAAAAGTTGATAGGCTGGATGAAAGTGAATTACTGAAGACTTTGCGAAGAGGTGACTATTTGGCTAGAACTACTCATTTTCTATTGACTGTGTTTGCATGTGATTGTGCTTTGCTCGTTTTGACCAACATTTTGCAGGCATTCTGACCTTGTTCAAAGAATTGAGATTTTTCACCCCTGATCAGGAAACCAGACATATGCTTGAAGTGTCTATAATTTGATTAGAAAACTGAGTTAATTGCTACTCTGTCTAATCACGGTTGTGCCCTAAGTAAAAAAGACAGAAGGCACAGATGTATCTGTATTGCATTTAGAATCTTTACTTCTGAATGTTATGCTTTGTTTGAGGTTAAACATTGCTACAAAATGCACTGGACACAGTCTTCTTTTTAATGATTTGAATATTAATACTTAGCTATCTTCTCCCGTTTACTGCTAACTTTTTGGTTATTTATGTTTAGTGGGAAGGGAATCATTTTAGCACAATTTTTTGGATAAAATTATGACATCATTATTTTCTTGAAATAGTAAGCTAAATATTTTGGTCTTGGATCTTGTTTTCCCCACACCAGTATAAGTCTCTGTATATATGGTAAATTGTTTCATTAGCTTATTGCTAATTGGCCACAGTCCATTTGTGTGGTAGCATTGATCATAATCTTTTGTCGGGGGTTATGAAGTTTGATTTATATATTACACTTTTATTCATTGAGAACATGAGAGTTGTACTTTTATCTTTGTTTTAATGCAGCTGACCTTCAATCACAATCATGGTACCTCTTTTGACCTTTCATTTAGTGACAGGAACAAGTATAATTTCATAAAACTTGCATTTCATGGAAGGACGAAATCCAAAATCATATATAGATCTATGTTGGAGTCTGCAGACTTCAAAAATTTGCATTGCAATTGCGCACTTGTCAAAATTTGTTATTATTCTTCTTATCAATCTGCTCTTCTGAACATTCCTTTCTTTTGTACATTTACGGACCACAAGTTATAACCCAAGTTATCCGAATTTTCAGGTATTTCTAATTCAGTGCGAGAGGAAGAAAGTAGTATAGGTGGCCTTGCTGCACTTAGAAATGCAGGAAAACCTACAAAAGATGGAGTTCTTGGAACTCCAAGTGCTCCTATTCATATGGTTGCTGCATCAGAAGGTGGAAATTTCAAAGAGCAGCTATGGCGTACAATTAGGTCTCTTGCAGTGGCCTTCCTCTTGATTTCTGGTGTAGGAGCTCTCATTGAGGATAAAGGAATTAGTAAAGGTATTACAGTGTTGTTGTAGCTTACAAATGCTCATTTTAATTCAATGTTCAATCTGAATTTGATGGGCTCATTATCTGTTTTGCTTTTCACCTTTCTTAGGACTTGGTATGAACGAAGAAGTGCAGCCCAGTGTGGAGACAAGTACTAAATTTAGTGATGTGAAAGGTGTGGATGAGGCAAAGGCTGAACTTGAAGAAATTGTTCATTACCTAAGAGATCCTAAGGTAAACTTTTGCGGCACAAATCAGTGCTCTCTCTCTCTGTCTAAATTTATTTCACACTATGTTTTTCTATTCTCTTTTTTCTTTTTATATGCTGTAATTTTTTCCCTTCTCTTTTGCTAATTCTGTATGTTAATCACCTTCAAAATCAATTCTATTTTATCCTCTTTCATTCTCGGTTTTCATTTATTTATTCTATCTACATGCTTTCACAATGGATGCAAATTACCACGTTTATAACAATAATCCATTGTTCCCTATAAGTCTTACTCTTTGTTAGAGAATCAGGGACCTTTACCACAAGTAACACTCTGTGTATAACCTTGAAGATCTGCATAGTTGTAGTTCTACTTCTAAATGGAGATTTCTTCCCGTTTTTTTTATAGCAAAAGTATGTGCACAGTAACTATGCAACAGTATCCCTGCTTACTGCATTTCCCTTGTTGGTGTTTTAAACAACTACTTGAGTACTTGACACAGTTTGTGGTCCTAAAAACTCAAATAATGTGGGTTTGCAATTTACTTCGGCATGAAGTTGTTTTGTTACATGTTTGAATGTTTCTCATCTGTCTCAGTTACTGCTTCCATCGGAGGCCAATATTTTAATTATTAGAATCTGACTAAAAATTCGTTACATGTTTAACATAAATGCTTAAAATGGCTGGTGCTCTGTGTAGAACCTAAATTTTGTCATTTTGTGTGATTCTCTTATCAAGTCTTATTTTCTTGCTTTCTAAGTTGTTATTATATATACCTTTTTCATGACCACATTCTGGCCTGTATTGTACTATACTATCTTTAAATAACTCTTTTCCCTTGTCAACAGCGCTTTACTCGTCTTGGTGGAAAACTCCCCAAAGGTGTTTTGCTTGTTGGCCCACCTGGCACTGGCAAAACAATGTTGGCAAGAGCTATTGCTGGAGAGGCCGGAGTTCCTTTCTTCTCATGCAGTGGAAGTGAATTTGAAGAGATGTTTGTTGGTGTTGGTGCACGAAGGGTGAGAGATCTTTTTGCTGCTGCAAAAAAACGGTCGCCTTGTATAATCTTTATCGATGAGATTGATGCTATTGGTGGAAAACGAAATGCAAAGGACCAAATGTACATGAAGATGACTTTAAATCAAATGCTTGTTGAGTTAGATGGATTCAAACAAAATGATGGCATAATTGTGATTGGTGCTACTAATTTTCCTGAGTCACTAGATAAGGCTTTGGTGAGACCTGGGAGATTTGACCGCCATGTTGTTGTTCCCAACCCAGATGTAGAAGGACGACGACAGATTTTAGAATCTCACATGTCAAAGGTATGTTTTTACTTTTCTGGATACTTCATGCAAGCTGAGAGCCTAACTAACAGCCATGATACTTTCTGAATTATGTCTTTTTATTCTTGTTTTGTAATTTAGAAGGAATATAACAAGGTTGAGAGCCTAACTAACAGCCATGATACTATAACAAGGTTGTTTGGAATATTGATTTTAGAAGGAAACTTCTAACGTTGTGTGCTTGTTTGTGTTTCTTTGGCAATACTATATAGGTGCTGAAGGCAGATGATGTTGATCTGATGATCATTGCCCGCTGTACACCTGGTTTCTCTGGTGCTGATCTTGCAAACTTGGTTAATGTTGCTGCCCTCAGGGCTGCAATGGACGGGTCCAAATCCGTGAGCATGCATGATTTAGAGTTTGCACGGGACAAGATTATGATGGGAAGTGAACGCAAGTCGGCTGTTATATCTGAGGAGTCAAGAAAGACTACTGCTTTCCATGAGGGTGGCCATGCCTTAGTGGCAATTCATACTGATGGTGCACTACCTGTTCACAAGGCAACTATAGTTCCTCGTGGGATGGCTCTTGGCATGGTTTCTCAACTCCCTGACAAGGACCAGACTAGTCATTCCCGTAAACAGATGCTTGCCAGACTAGATGTTTGCATGGGAGGTCGGGTTGCCGAAGAGTTGATTTTTGGAGAAAGTGAAGTTACCTCTGGTGCATCATCGGATCTTTCACAGGCAACTTCTTTGGCTAGGGAAATGGTTACTAAATATGGTATGAGTACTGAAGTTGGACCTGTCACTCACAATTACTATGATAATGGGAGAAGTATGAGCTCAGAAACTAGGCTGCTTATTGAGAAAGAAGTGAAGAACTTGCTTGAGAGAGCTTACAACAATGCAAAGTCTATTTTAACCACCCATGAAAAGGAGCTGCACGCCCTTGCGAATGCTCTGCTAGAGCGGGAGACGCTTACCGGAAGTCAGATAAAGGAGTTACTTGCAAAGGTCAAATCCCAGCAACAACATCCACAGTCACACGCAGTTGAAGCTCAAGGAAGTTCACGGTCCAATTCAGCAGCTGCTGCGGCAGCTGCGGCCGCCGCAGCTGCAGCTTCTGCTGCTGCAAAGGCTCAAGGAGTTGCCCCAGTAGGATCTTAGCATGGAAGAACACGTGCTGCTAAATAATCAACTACCGAATTAATATGTGCAGATAGTAATTTGTTCGGTGTTTTTGTGGTTCCACTTTAGTCCATGGAACTCAACTTGTTTATTCAGGGTCAGGCTGGCTCCATATTCTAGTGAGTTGAAATATCTTGTAGGAGTTCCCATTGATGAGTTGTTTTAATAACTACCTTATTACTTCTATGTAGGATTTTCATTTGTCAAAACTGAAATCATATATTTATCTTTTCCAAATTTTTCCCTTACCTTTTTTATGTACCTTCTTTTGGGAGACAGATAATGAAACGAGAAGCGTATGTCTTTACAAATTTTCAGAACTAATTTTTAGAGAAGAGAAAAATCTTTTAAAAAAGATTCTGTGAACAAATTTTTTAGGTTTATTATATTTTATACAATATAAATTATTTTTTCAGTCTTCGTAATTTATTTTTTTTGCTTTTTTGTCTGCCAATGATTTTTGCAAAATTCTCAGGAACATATACTTCTCCAGTAACAGAGTCGGAGAGACAAGTAGTGAGGAACAAATTAATTTTATTTGGATAGACACATATATCTGAAAAATTAAAAGAAAAATAATGTAGTTACATAAATCAATATTATTTTAATTCTTTCTCTTTAATTTTTTTCCTTCTTTATATGAATGTGCCTAAACGTTATTTATTTAGGCTTGTGTTTATATAGTATTTCTCAGTGGGGAGAGAATAGCAGTTCTATCTTTTTGTACTATTTTGTGTTACTATATTTGGCTCAACGTTAATAAAATATATTTAGAACTTAAACCAAATACAATTTTTGCATAAAAAAAAAAACAAATACATATTAACTTTTGCTTTTATCTTCAGAGGAAGCTTAATCAACTTTTAAAAAGTAAACAAATATTTTTTTCAACATAAAACTTTATCTTTTAATCTTTTTTACTTTCTTAACGAGTGATTTAATAGTATTTGTTTGCATAACTCATAATAACAAAATGTGTAGTTTCAAGAGTATTTGTTGTTGAATATGTTCAAAAGGTGTTGTGTACTCTTTTAACTCACCCGTGCACGATGAGCAGTTCGAGTCGTTCTATCCGCAACCCATACGAGCCGACACCCTACTAATTAAAGATGTAGACGGTTGAAATTAAGTCCAAATTAAATAGTTGCAGTTTTTATTAATTTTGTTATTTTTGACTGAAAGAAACCAATTGATCTCAGGCCTACCTCACTCTATCCACCAATTCCCCTCCATTACCTCTATTTTTGTGTAGCTTCCGTTTCTTTTATCTAATTTCTCTCAACTCTGTAAGAAAAATGTTAATGGTCTGAGTATTATTTGCATAAACTAAGCCTAGAGTGAGAGTTTGTTTGCTTCTGTTTCTTTTGGGTTGAGGTTGTTCTTTAGATATAGTGGGGAAGAAAACATAAGTGGAGAACAAAAGAGAAATGGAAAACCACGGTTAATTAAAAAATGTTTTTTTTTTCTAAAATATTCTTTCATAATTTGAAAGTATTTATTCAACAATCAATAGGAAGAAGCCATCTGCATTTGAAAATTAATTTGGTTGCGAGTTAGTTGTAGACACCACATTCAAAACTACTAGGTGAGATGGACAACTCAACTGGTTAAGCTAGTTGAACGGATTTAAGGAGCTGGAGGTCCAGGGTTTGAGTCATGACAAGGAGAATATTAACATAACATTGCTTGTAAAAAAACATTCAAATCTACTGATATGATTTATTTTCATTTTTATTGGATAAATACTCACCATTAAAGAATTACAAACATCGATAAATATTTGTAATCCATCGTTATATATAGCTAGTTTGTTTTTTATTTTTTAAATACGGACAAAATTAATGATATTTAATGTTAATATTTTTACCTTAGTAGTCGGGACTTAAACTTCGTATCTTTAACTCTTTTAAGTTTAACTCAAATTAATTGAGCTATCCATCTTTCTCCATGTTTTATTATTATTTTTTTAATGACAAATATATTATTATTAATAATCGGTCTCTACACTAGACGAACAGAGGCTGGAAAAAGCGGAACTACAAAACAATGATGTCGTAAATAAGCGAAACACTAATGAATAAAGCCAAAAACAAACACATCTAATAGAAATTCACTTCTAATCTCATTCTTAGAAAAACATTTCTCAACCTCTAGACCTCTGTAACATAGCTCTTTAATATTTTCAATAATTCATTTGCATATAGTTTAAGTTTAAGAGATCAAATTCACATGCTTAGCCAATCACATCCCTAAAATTTCATATACTTGTTTCTTTCATAGTAAGCTTTCAATAATTAATGCAGCACAAACAAATGCTATTTTACAATCATATGTGTATGTATAGTGGCAATTCCAAATCATTTGCATGGACCATTAGGCCAAAACACAAGCAACGGTTGTTGATGTTCTCCTTTTCACCATGGGTATGTTTTGGAGTCACAATCATACCCCTATTTTTCTTCTCTTCAAAAACAGTGTCTCTTACCAAACTAAACACGAACACTGCAACCACTATATGAATTTAATTCTTGCTTGAGACTTGAGAACACGCAGTTTTAAATTTAGAGGTTCATTGCTACAGTAATTACAGTTTGCATTGGCCGTGTTTGGCTCCATTTATAATTATACTATAAGAATTATAATCTACATACATTTTATTTTTGTAATGAGTTAAAGTTGGTCTTCGTGACAATAGCTCACTTGCAGGGTCGGCTCAAGGGTAAGATAACCCAAGTAATGTTTTAGGGCTCCGAAAAAGGGGGAATAATTATACCAAGGAAAAAAGTCTCACAAAAATCATAAGTTCATTAGTCCACAATAGAAAAGAGGCCTCGGAGAAAAAAGTTATAAAATTTGAGACAACAACTTTAAAACTTTTCAAGAATTCAAGCCGCTATAACATTTGAATCGATGTGAATTAGAACTAAAATTAATAAAATCTTATCTTAGATCAACAACATTTGAAAAATAAAATTTAAATATTTTTAATAAAACATTTCGTTTAAGTAAATAAAGCGTCACTTTAGAGTTCACTTTAGGCCTCTTTTAGTGTTGGACCGACCCTTCTCAGTTGATATAGACAAGTCTCAATAGCTATCCTAGGTTCCCATAACGTCACTGCGATACCCAAACATGCCATCAAACTACATTGATCATTGATGAGCGTCGTCTTATAACCCGACGTACCCCGTATAAAAGGTGTTCATCTCTAACACTTCAAGGCATCCAATTTTAATTTTAAAACCTTTGGTAAGAGTATTTGCAGGTACACTCTCCTCCGCCAACTCCCTAGTTGCTCGACATTTGCCACCAATTCTTATCACTCCAAATTAAGTATAAACTTGTTATACCAACTACTAATCCATCAGGTATAATCAATATATAATTATTAAGACATGTATAATCATAAGTAGTATATATGTGTACATATGAAAGTAACACAAATTAACTAGGAGAAAAAGAAAAGTACAGGGTAAAGTGAAGAGTGGGACACAAAACTGAGAAAAAAGAATTGAAAGATAGATCCAAATCCAATTACTTGCCGACCAAACTCAGAAGAACCATAGTAACCACGTGCACCCAAATTTAAGACACTCTATCATTTTCATGCGCTTCATTTGATTGTGATAAATGAAAATTCAAAAACAGTTATACCAATTTATTTATGAAGAAAAGAAAGCAAGTTGTTATATATTTTTCTCTCATTTTATTTATTCCTTCTATTTTTCTATTAAGCATGGTAGGACCATAGAATCTAATCTGATATGAGTGTTTCGTCAATACATGTGGTTTTGAAAGAAATAGTGATTTTCATGGCTGATATAGGTACCCATAGGAAGGGTTGAAAATAGAAAGCATTTAAAGATTGTACAGAACCCACAACTCACTGCCTTCTGATCTACGGACATTATTTTTTTGGGATCTATGCTTTGGCCCTCAATTCAAATTTTGACCATACCACTTCAAAATATATTAAATAAACGCATTTTTCTGCCCCTATCACCATGAATATTCCATGAGGATCTAAGAGTGTACTAGTAGTATTCTAAAACAACTTACTAATGGAGGTGATTAATCAATTTTACTTATTTAAGTTAATTTAACCTACTTTGTTAAGAAGAAGAAGAAGATGATTTAACCTACTTGGTAATTTTCTCAACATTTTTTAAGAAAAATACTAGACTAATCCTATTATAAATATAAATACTATTACTCGTGTCATGTAGATATGAATGGCACAAAAATACATGCCACTATACAAAAGTAAAAGTTATCTGATGTAAATATGCAGTTCTCTGATAAATGCACATGCAAAAACAACACTTTTTATAATTATTTTACAAGCTTTGTGGAAATATTTTTATTGTTGTTGATATAATTGGGAATCATTTTTATTTTGTACAATTGGGAATATTTTTTAAAATGAATAAATCAATAAAATTAAGTGATTTTTCCTTTTTATAAAAAAATAAATAGTGTTATTAGCCAAATAAATAGGGTGAATTTATAAAGGTGATTGAATTGTTATAAGAAGTTTCTTAAGTCTTTTTTATTTTTTGACAAATTAAGTCTTTATATGAAGCTCAAACCTGTCACTATACAACCATCTTACATATGAAGCTCGCACTTGTTAAAGAAGAAAAAAAAATCTTATGTGAAAAATATAAATTTTTAAAATTTAAGTTATTAAATGTGTTAGAAGTCTCACATTGGCTAGAGATATGACATAGATAGTCTTTATAAGTGCAGTACAAATCTCAACTCTAAAATTAGCTTTTTTGTTGAGTATAGGCATCTCAAATTCTAATAAAATGTACTACTTTATAAAATTATATTTTTAAATTTAAATAATATATGACAAAAAATAGGAGATAGCCAATAAATTTGCTTATAAGAGATGGTTTTTTAAGTTAGTTTATAGCGGATATGTTTATAAATTAGTTTATAGCTGATAAATTAGTTGATTAAATTTGTAGTGCTTAATAAATTTGGCAATTTATTTAATTTATCGATATAAAATAACAAAAGAACAAACTCTGTGAGCTTAACTCAGTTGGTAAGGATATCACACTATATGTGCACGAGCCCGAGTTCAAACCCGGGACACTCCACTTATTCACCTTTAAAGTGAATTTCCTAGTCACTAGACTACTTAACAAAAGAAGATGTTTAATAAATAATTAATTTTTTAGAGAGACCAACAAAGAAAAAATGATAAGCAAAAAACTACTGTATAAGTTAAACTAGTAAAAATAAACAACAGACCTTGACAAAAAAAATATATAAACTACAAACTCCTAAGAATAAAATGTTACCAAACAATATTTTTTAGTCATATAAACTTATAAGCTACAAATGCTTATAAAAAGCTCACTTATTAGCATTTCTTAAATCTTTAAAATGGTTGTCTTTGATTCCTTAAACTTCTAAACAACAATATAGGATGAGATGAGAGACATTGAGACATGACTTTTTTCAACATGTGTTTTCTTTATTCCCTTTCATTTCAATTCTTCATTCATTAAATTTTGAAGCAAAACAAAATGCAGTTCCCTTTGTTATTTTCTCCGTAAATGATCAATCATTAAAAAAAATCATTTTAATTAATCAATTATATTTATTATTATTTTTTGAGAAATTATCATCTTAACAATATAATAGCACTCCATTTTCATAATATGTATTCTTGGTAGAATGATCTCCCGAGCAAACTCTGAATTTTTTATCCTATTTTCTTGGAAACAAGAGATAAAACAAAAAAAACAAAAAATCAGACGGTGAGGGAAGAATCAAACACAGATCTATTACGATAACAAATTAAGACATATTAGTAAAATTTCAAACCAGATATAATTTGCATTTGCATTGCATTACTACTAAAACAAATTACAATGATCCAAAAAAAATATAAAGCTCAAATCAATTTTTTCCCTTACAAATTTGGCCTTAATTCTCCACACATTTTCATGATAACCATAATCAATCCATTAAAAAAAATTATGAAACCAAAAAGAATGAAATATAAAAATAAAGAGAAAAGGAATTTGATGATTGGATTGATTATTAGTATTGATTAACAAATAATAATCCGCAATTATGATAATAATTGTAATAATAATCATCACTCACAAAACTAAAAGGAGAATTTCCAGATCTTGATTCGAAGATCCACCTTACATTCCGAGTTGATTACATTCGCCACCGACGGTGACTTACCGGCGGGAACAGTTCCTCTAATTCCTTCACATGTCACTCTTATTCCAACCTTCTTACTCTTCAACCATTCCATCTTCATCTTCACCTTTGTATCCATCTGAATCGTCACCGGAAAACCTTTCTTCTTCTTCAAACCTGATCTCAAACTAGTCAACGAATCTGTATCCAGATCTTGAGAATTTGACAGCACTGAACGGAGACTTGTTTGGTTATTCTTATCAGAATTAAACGCCGGTAACGATCCGTTACCGATTTGAACTGAATCAGAAAAGGCAGTAACAGTGAAAGGCTCATAGAAGAAAACGAGGTGATTGTTAGGGTTTTTAGCGATGAGTGTGAGATTGAAAAGTGTAGTGAGATGTGAAGGTGAATCTGTTGAAGTTTTGAGATTCATTTTCACAATGCGGAGGTTAGTGATGGAGAATTGTGGTTGACGAGGATGGTAGAGTACGTAGAGTCCAGCACCGACAATAGCGACAAGAAGTGCGGCGGCGAGAACGGTGAGAATTGTCCAGAAACAGCAGCAACAGCAGAGACTACGGTTAGATCGACGGCGACGGTTGTATTGAGATTGAGGACGGTAAACTTGACGATTTGGATTGTAGAGTTGAGATTTGACGGGAAGTGGATTTCCGTTACCGTTACCGTTAGTAGTGGCGGCGGTGGCGGTACCGTTAATTGCGGCGTTACCGTTGGGTTTGGAAGATGGCTCGGTCATTGTGAAAGAGATGAGAGGAAAGTGTTGAGAAATGAAGAAGATTTTGTAGTGGAGTGAAGATAAGAGATTAGAATTAGAACAAAAAGTGGATGCTTCCACTTCACCAATATTGGATTGGTCTTTTTCTTTTCTTTTTTTTGTCCTAATATTAAGTTACAAAAAATACTATTTAAAATTAGTATATATTTGTAAAAAAAAAAAAAATTCATATTACAACTTTTAATCAATCGTTAGTTGGTCTCGTGGTGATTGACGTTGAACTTTATTAAAAGAAGCACGGTTAATATATTTATGACACATCTTAATTAATATGTTTCATATAAATTAGGATCATGATAATGAGTGTTCTCACGCATTTGTTAAGCATGTTAAGAATAAAAAATAAAACATTACATTAACGTAAAAAATATAAATCTCCGATGATCCTTTTTATAAGACATAATTTATCTTTTTAAACATTCATTGAATAAATTACGTATCTGATCTGTAATATTAGAGTTGTGCTAACTAATGTTGTTGCTTCAAAAAAACAAAGGTTAATTAATGCCCCAAAGCGCTGGTTAAAATAAAAAGGTAAATTTTACATTGTAAATAATATATTTTATATTTTATAAATATTGACTACACAAATTCTAATGTAATTTTACTACTCCCTTTGTCTCAAATTGATTGATACAGTTGACTGTTTCACACATGCCGATGCATAACTTTGACGATTAATATTTTTAATTGTATTATAGTAAAAATTATAAAAATTTGATATATTAAAAATACTAATCGAGACGAATCCAACAACATCTTACATGCTAATATTTATTTTTATTTATTAGTGGAAAAACATGGTCAAAACAATATGTGTGAATAGTGCAATATAGTCAAATGTGTCATTCAATTTGGGACGGAGGGAGTAATAACATTTCTATAATGTTTTTTTTTATATTCGCCACCAATTTAATTTAATTTAAGGGTCAGTTCTAACTTCAAGCGATTTTCATCCTGTCCGAATTGCAGTTGGAAGAGTATATACAATTTAATCAATGATAGTAAATCTAAAATAGTGATATATTCCCTTATACAAAGACTGTAGTGATATACTTGTAACGAAAAAACAAATAGTGATATACTATTCCTTATAAAAATTGACCGAATAGAGTAATTAATATTGTACATTTTCAATGCATTTAACATACTAATTTCAATGCAAATTTTTGCTTTTATTCGGAAAGATCTCATTTAATGATTTCATAATTGTTCTTTTATTTTTTATTCTTGGGGCACTTCTTAAACTTTCTTATAAGTAGAGTTCAGTTTTAGTTTTGTAAGCTTAATTCAGTTGATACTTCATCCATTTCAAATTATATTTTACTTTGACATTTTTACACATATTATGAAATGTAATCATTATTGTATGAAAAAGAGAAATTATGAGTTGATTTACAAATTTGTCTTTCATTTATGGTATTGAGAAAATAAATTGAAGAATTGAAAGAAGAGAGAATAATAAATAGTTAAGGGTATAATAGGAAAAATTGCATTAAATGCTTCATTGTTAATGTAAAGTGACATATAATTTGGAACAAAGGGAGTACTTGATAGAGACATTACATTATACTCGATCATTGCATTTATCCACCTTAGTCTCGTGAGCACTATTTGGAACGGAGGGAGTATATGTAGAAGTCGGATTTCGAAACTCGATCATTGCATTTATCCACCTTAGTCTCGTGAGCACTATTTATATGTTTTGTTTTGACCATATTTTTTTAAAAGTATATAAATGTAATATAAGATCGTGTTTAATTTGTTTCAATAAATATTTTTAAAATGTTAGATTTCTATGATTTTTACAAGTAAACCATTAAAAATATTCGTAATTAAAATTATATTTTGTCGCACATGTAATAATCAATGAATTCTTTAATTTTAGGATATATGAAATATATAAGAAAAAAGAGAGGAGATAAAAGATGTTCTATAATATTGAGATTGTTGTAAATTGTAACCGAGTTAAGACTTATTATTTGACTTTTTATTTTTGCAGTCTATGGGGTCTTTTTCTTTTTTGCTTTGTTTGTACAGTATTTCAGAGTTTATATTATTTATTTTTTTAACTAAAGTTTATATTCTATTTGTCTATCGTGTAATCTTAATCCAGCATATAGTTGATGTGATTTAAATTTAATTGATAATGATATTGCATTTACTACTGACTGACTTGAATTCCAAGTCATAGTTTAATTGATTTTCGTGCCGTGTTTTATAATTCTGCTTATATCTAGCAGCAGCACACACGTCTCTCGCTAGCTGCTTTTTGTACTCGCTGCAAGTGGATTGGATTTGTTGGCTTGTTAACATGTGATTGAGTGAAACATTGGTAACACTATTGGGTCCCCTCCACTCATTAAATCAATAAAAACAAAAACAAAACAAAAAAGGGGAAAAATGTGTTAATTGTTGTGTAAAAAACTAAAAATAGATTACTTTTATTTGTAATCTCTAGTGCTTAGGAATTACTACCAAAAAAGATAAAAACATAAGTCTACATATGGTTGAAATCATAAAACAACCTGTGTGGATGATTTTTTCACTTAATAGCAAGGCTTTAATCGATAAAAAATAGCAGATAATTGATAAATTTAATTATTTATATAAGAATAATTTATAGTTATAGATGGTAAATTAGTTTATAGTATAAATTAATTGTTTGAATTTGTAATGTTCGATAAAATTAGCGGTTATATATATTATGTGTTATTTTTATAAACTATATTGGAAAAATTATGGAAAAAAATTGGGAAAAAAACTTATTAAAATTGGCATAGATTGTTTTCCTAAATTCTCTTAAATAGTCTCATAAAATTTATACAAATAAATTACATGCTCCTTACGCAAGAATTACATGCTCAAATTGACAAATAAAATCTATATATATGAGCTAGGTACATGGGAGTTGGTATCCTCTTCATTTTGTATCTTTTACATTTTTTTATTATTATTATATAGTTTTAGAAATATAAATACAAAAGTGTGACATTTAATGAGTTAAAATCTCTTTTATACCTCTCGAAATATTAAAAAACTTTGATAATGGAATAAATTGAAATTATAAGAAATGAAGAGGATCTTTACTCAATACATGGACCCAACTTTGTCGATAGTATCACAACATTAAATAATTTCGTGGAAGAGCCAAACTATTTTTTTTTCCCTATAAAGTAGTCGGTTGGCTAGAATTCAATTTTTAAGATGAAAAAGTAGAATGTTTGAAAGTTGAACTCTGGCTGATGTATATAAAATATGATGTCACTATTAACCGAAATGAGCTCAGTGAGACAGAGCCAATTTTTATTTTTTGTTTTCACTACTATTATTCAACTCACTAAACTGTTTAATCTGATTTGGGAGTCAATTTTTGTGTGAGTACTTAAATAAAAATAATTTATAACTGTATTTGAAATCAAACCAAAAAAGTACTTTATATGAGTACCTTATCCAAAAAGGCCAGGTGAATGGTTACATTTAATTCCCATTGAAACCAAAACCTATTGAACTATATGGGTTTGGCAAGCCAAATAGTGTGATGCCCAATTTTAGTTTCTCCTCACATGTTGAAAGCTACAAGAGTGAAGACGGATTTTTTTAGATTGACGAAATAATAAGTTATTGAAAATTCAACACACATAAAGCTGAATGTGTAAGAAAAAAACCACATAAAGTGGAGTAGTCAACATTCAAACTTCGGTCATGACATCCGACCTATCAATTTTGACATATTTCTGTCAGTAGTTGAATTACGATTTGTGTATGAGTCAAAACACTTTTTTCTATCATCGTAGTAATAAGGTGTAAAGGGATTGGATCCTCTCCAATTTTCCTTCATGTTTTCTCTCATTTTTCTTAATTCAAGGGTTGATTTTCTCTCCTTTTTATTCCTCATGTTTTTCTCAACTCCTAAATTAAGAAAAAGGAGAGAAAACATGAGAGAAAATTGGAGAGGATCCAAATCCGTCCCAACTAAGATCCACCATTGTTCGTGGTACAGCTTGTTCAACATATGGTCCTCGTGGTTGTTAGTCCATTTTTTCAAAGAAATAAAAAATTACATAGAAAATTTAGTACTAAGAAACAAAAGATTAAATCACAAAGATTAAAGAAATTTATTCAAAGGAGTTATCATAATGGCCTATTTTTTGTATAGTTTTAAAATCATCATGTTACATGCGATTGAAAATCAATAACCATAGAAAAATAAACTCTATCATTTACCCTTGAGCATTTCATAGTGTTCCTACAATACAACCCTTGGAAACCAATTTCTCTGAGTTGGATACCTACAAAGAACGTTTGTTCTCCATTGAGCCTAATACATAAGAACATATGTCCATCGACCAGTTTATCATTACCAGTTCTTCGATCGTTGAGCCTAATGCATAACAACATATGTCCTTCGACCAGTTCACTGTTCGGTACATCTCCCATCTAACACATCAAATTTTGAACTAAACATTTTTTGGTTGCTCAGGGTATCCCTTAGTTAGAATATCCTAATATATGTTCTTCCATTATCTATATAAACTAGATCGAACTCGTGATCATATGCTTAAAAGAATCGCTTATTGTCAACTATGTGTTAGGTTTATTATGATAAGAAAATACTAATGTGTTAACTTAAAAACTGTGTCAACCAAGATTCCTTTAACTAATACTTGTAAGCCTAAGCAACCATGTTTTAATATAAATATTAAAATCAGACTCTAAACAACAAACTTGATCTTCCCATAATAGACCAAAAGAAAACGAAATATCACCAAACAAATACAAATAAATAATAATCATGTGTGTATAATATGGGTACATCCACATGGATGTGAATATGTTAGCTACTGTATAAAGTATGCAGACATAAAGTTATTCAAAAAGACAAAGCAATAGCATGTGAAGGAAGCATATATTTGCCAACTAGACTCTAACTACCAACACCGGCAACACGTGCCAAAAACATTTTTTTAATGTGAATACTCAATCCTCAGTGCCACTTGGATTCATCTATAGTAATAAATCCAAACACAAAACATAGAATATAAGATCCATTATCTTAAGTAGATCACATTCACAAACCATTCTACTCAGCCATGTTAGTTGTTCCCACATCTAACAAATTCGAAAATAATATTAAATGAATACAGACTGAATAGAGACTAAATACAGAATTTTCAATATCTCACATAATCACATTGATGAATCAATATGCTCCAACAATAGCTCCAATATTCACAAGGGCAAGGTCAATGACAGAAAAAATATCAAGTGCTGTTTGATGTTAACAGAAATTGTGTCATACAGATAAAGGAATTTGACCCTCACTATACAGCTAAACTAGTTAAGCTTACTAGTTGTCTAAGATAACTTAGGTTACTGACCATGGTTTTCAGAATCTTAAGCGTTTTCACTGATCATATTACTTTGATTACTTCAGCTTTAGAATGATTGAACAATCATCGAATCTATATGACTCTTCACGGCCGATCTTTAAGATCAACTAACCTGTCATTAAGTAAGTTAGAAGAGGTGAAAATACAATTTATTTATGAATAGAATAACAAAGACTATTTGATATACCAACTTCCGCAAGGAACCATTTTGATAAAATACAATACCTTTGAAACTTGAGTTCTCTGTAGATGAGCATTATGCTTAGAAAAAATGGAATCAGCGCTAAACACAGGTGTTCCAACGAATGCCCGGTGATAAAGTAGTGATTTACACGGTAGATTCTCCTGTCACCAGCACCTTCAATTTTTGCTAGCAGATAAATCCCTGTGCCAAAAAAGTTCTACCTTCAAAACATATCCACAGTAATTAAGAGAACATGGCCGTTTCTTATTCGTTCATTAAAAGCTGATTTACTTTCTTAAAAATTTACATAATTGGTGGACGGGCCACTTTTTTAGGGAAGTGAATTACAAGTTAACAATGTTTCACATGATAAAAAGGGGGAAAGAATTGAAAAAATAAAATAGTACTAGGGTCTGCCCAAAACGCAGGAGCCATGTCGCGGCCGGAAACATGAAAAAATAGAACTTGTCTAATAGAAATAAGTTTGAAATCTTAGAAACTATATTGGCGTGTATTGACAAGCCCCAGAACTCCTCGTGTTAGGAACTTAGAATACACATCAAATCAGAAACTAGATTCCAAATGTTAGGAACTGAAGAATTGAATTGAAAATAATGAATTATTTTATTGACAAAAGATAAAAGAGAATAGGAGACAAATCTCCTTCCAAGGGTTTCCCTTTCACAATAGTCACCACTCTATTCATAAAAGTTTACAATACACAATAATGATCTCTATCACTGTATTCTCCTATTTATACAGATACTCTCTAACTAGTCAAATAAATAACCAACTACTCAAATAACTCTTAACTACTTTAACTACTCCAATTGCCCTTTATTATATATCCTAACATAAAATCACACCATAGTATTTAAAAGCCAGAACATGATCATTGATGCAACTTCAATACACGACGCTATCATGACTAGAAACGTCTTGGATAAGATTTCTATATTTCTTCATTGCACAATCCATCAAAATTTTCTAGTTGAATATATTTCTTCTTTGCGCAATCCTGCAGAATAGTTGAATCTCAAGGTTGATCTAATAGAAGAATATCTTTCTTTCTTCAATCCCAGCCGGTGTACAAGTAAACGTCTATAGTTTGCATTCAAACACAAAATACTTAAAGGCAGTTCCCTTTCTAAGAGGTGAAATGGCAGTTCCCTTTCTTAATTAATCATTCAGAGGCCGTCTATGGCACAAGGATATACTTCTTCTATTACTGTTGGGATAAAAAAGCATAGAGGTCGGAATAGACCAGAGTGCCGACATGGGCCTATGACCTAGACATTTTGGCAAGGCCAATAGCTTTTTTAAAGTCTATTTAATCAGAAAGGTCAGACTCTAAACAATCTGAAAATCCTTTTATATTTTAGGCCTATCATACTAGCCTCTTTTTTTTACCATGTTATAGGTACAAAGTTTCCACTACTATTTAGCAATGACTAATCTCCGCCAGGGAACCTGTGGGGCACACAAGGCGGGTCCTCCCCTCCCAAACGAATTTTCTACATAAATGCTTAAACCTATTAGCTTATTTAGGGATAAATTTATGACCAATTTATAGGCCTTATTACAAAATGGACCAACAGACCAGTCAGCCTTTCTAAAAATTTTGGTTACTTTACTTCTAAAAACTCACTTTGAACCCGAAACAGACATATTATTATAGTAACAGGTTAGAGATATGCAAAAAGGTTATGCTAGGCCTAAAAAAATTGAAGTTTGAGTCTTCAATTTTTTAACTGACCAGACCTATTTAAGCAAATTATTACTTGACCTAGCCTATTCCTACCACTATTAGTGTTTGGTTATCTGTCATAAGACTCATAACTCAATAGTCTACGTATAAGCTTGTATTACCAGAATCATTAATTTTCTCTTGTGCTCAAACCATTTTAATTGCACTTCATACCTACTACTGATCTCATTAGACAAATGGGCAGGTCGCAAGAGAGATTATGAACATATAAACACTAAACAAACAAAGCACAATGAAGATTAAAGCATTTGTACAAGTCGCTGAAAACAGATGCTCCACATATAATTGATTTTATAGAAGTATCTAAGGCACTTCCTACTGCATACACTGACAGGAAAAATTATTTTGCAATGCATAACTAAATTATTTGAGGTTTACAAAAAGAAACCTTGTTAAGCTAAAAAGAATTACAAACATTCAGGGCTTAGTTACCTGTAGACAAAAACCAGTATCCTGAGTGAGTATATTTGGACCGGTATATAAATGCTATTGCCGGAATAGCTAGAGGAAGAATCAACTGGAACATCATGCAGAACCGGATATCATTATAAATTCTGCAACCAACCAACTAGCATACAGAATTCAGCACAAAACTTTAAGCCATTATGACTTGATGTACAGAATAGGCACAAAACACAATAAAAACAAAAACACAAATAAAAACTAACCGTTCGTGAATTACACAAAGAATGGCAGAAACTAAGAGTGCAAACATAGCAGACAAACCAGTCCTTTGGCCGAATCTCTCGAAAATCAAACAAGACAAAAGCGAGGAGAAAGCTACCATCATCTTAATGAGAAAAGAAAAGGAAATTAGAAGAATAAACAAAGAGAAGTGCCTAGATATATGGGTGTACACGGGTTGGTTTAGGTCAAATCTGTTATCCAAACTAATCAAAATCCATCAGTTCGATTTAGTCAAAAACCTGTATTTTTTAGTTAAACCCAAACCAAGTACTAACTCAATCCAATTATGAGCGTGTTTTTTGAGTCGGGTCATCAGTTCATGGCACATTACATTGTATTTCACAAAAATTCCTATAGTTAAACTAAATTTCATAATTTCACAAAAATAGGAAACACTTCTAAATTCAACACATAAAAGTCTTCAACTACATCAGCAAAAACAACAAATTTACAACTTTCTTTCAACGGATTGGGTTCGCAGGTTTTAAATCATAGACATATTAGCAAACCAAACTGCTTCAAGTTTGGTGGGTTGGATCGAGTTCAATCCAAACTACAAAAAATCAAGCGAAACATTTCAAATTGTGTTGAATAATCAAGTTGACCGGGTTGACCTGTATCCGTCTACACCCCTATCGTTTAGTTGTAATGTAACCGTAATAAAGATACTAACCGGTAAAATGTCCCAAATCACGCGGTGATTATCAGGTTTCAAATGGTAATAAGTAGAACCAAAAGCCACCCCTATCATCCCACCATAGAATACCACCCAACCCCATACCTCTCCTTGAGAACTACAACAAACAAACAAACAAATCACCATTAGCAATAGATAAACAACACTACGTAATTAGGAAATACTACTTGTTAATACTAATTGAATCGCGGGAATCAATCAAAAACCTTATGTTGAAGAAACTTCCATCCAAGGCAAAAACAAAACCCAAAACACCCACAACTAAAAAAGGGAAATTTGTCATCACGTTCAATGTGTTTGGTACTCCTGTTGAAGTCAAAATCACATGAAGCAATCAGAACAAAACAAAAACATACTCTTGTCGACCTATATAGTCAATAATATGTACCAGATACATTAGTTATTAAAAAAATGAATATTTGTTTATAATTAAGCCCGAAGAGAGTAATCTTCATGTTAAATTAGAAGTGGATGGTTACCAAGAAGATTGCGCACATCAGCAAATTGATGTTGATCGGGAGAACGAGGGATTGCAGGAGTGAACAAGATTAAGCACATGCAACACATAAATATTGCAATTGCACCCCATATTCGATGATTTCTCTTCCATCTTTTCCACCGATGATTTGTCACATAACCCATCAATCTCCTCATTCTAACTTCACTTCTTCAGTTCTTTTCCGCCCAAAAGAAGCAATGAAACAGATAAAGAAACAGTGACTTTGTGGACAAAGGAAAAAACAGAAGTGGGTGGCTCTATGAAAGGGGAATATTGTCTCGTTGTTGAGGTTGGGTTTTGATCTTTGATTTGACTTGTTCCTAGTTCATTACTTCAAAAAAACTACAAAAAGAAGCGAAACAAAACTAACTGGTTTGTTTTGTTCGTCGTGGTCGTGTTGGAAGTTTTGATTCAATTTGATTCATGTAGGACCCAGTCCCCACGTTGGTGTCTTTTTTTCGATATAGTCCACGTTGGTGTTCTCCTTCATTATAAAATCAACTTATCCAATTATTGAATTTTCTAGTATGGTTCTAAGAATTTTCTATCATGGTTCTAATTTTCTAATCAATAGGATTTGAAGGCATAAAACTCTCTTATGGATAGAAGATGCTAGTGTCTTCAAACTTAAATAAGGTTTTAGGCGTATTAATCTTACCTATTAATCGCGATGACAATAATCATGGCCGAAAAGCGAAGGGGGTGTATTAATAAGACATTTTCTAACACTCAAGTGTCAAGTCAGTATTTGTATAGAGTGGAATATTTGAGAGAGTAAGGATCAAACTCTTTTACATGCGAAAGGCATATATAGTCCCCGACCAACGTGGAGTTGGAGCCATTAAAGTGAGGACGAATCTTGCGGCCTTGACGTTAATGATTGTCAAAATAACAGTTGAAAAATCATGATCAACCGTAAATATCAATCATTTTGATGACGGTCATTAAAAAATTGTTAAATTATGTGGTCGTTGAGGAAAGACACGTGATCTTCGGCCAACATGTTATTGGCCCGTGCTCGATACTAAATTGGACTTAAGCCCAGTACAAAATAAATATGTGATGGTGTTAAGAAATATAAATAAATAAATAAAAGTTTGTCATCAGTTATTTGAATCTCATAATGTTTGAGACATTAGTCTATGTAATTATGGATAAAGCATACCCAATTTACAACTTCAAATAAAAATTGAAGGGATAAATTTCTTCCACTTTACTATGTTGTGTTTGTGTGTACATGGGTTTTATGGTGATCTGTGATGCACGGGTACTCTATTTTAGAGAGAGTACCGGTACGCGTACCGTACTCCTATGGTACGCACCGAAGCCGTACCATTTTTTTTATTTATTTTTTCATATAGGGTACACGTGAGATACACGAGGGGTACACTAAACACAAAAAATGCATTTTTTTCCTTCGGTTTTTAATTGAGAAAAAACAAGATTTATAATGAAGGAACGACAAAAATGTAAGATATTGGTGTGAAATTGCTAATCTTTCTCTCGATGAACATGAGCTGGAGACCGCTCTTTTCGAGCAAATTGCTTTTAATTTTGATCTTTTGTTGTCATTTGAACAATTTAAAATACTTTTAAAGTATGATTGTTATTTTATGTTTAATTATTTGTTTTAACAATGAAATTTTATTTATATAATTACATTAAAAAAAAATTATTGAGACGTACCCGTATCTTAGTTTTTCTAAAAATGTCGTATTCCGTACCGGTACCCGTATATACGGGTACCGGTACCGTACCCGTACCTAGGCAACGTAGATGGTGATCCAACATGTATAAATCTTCATCCATATATGACCCATCTCTACTACCCGTGCCATGTCACAAGACTCATTCCATCAGGCCGGATTCTCGCAATCTTTAATGTCTCGTAACATCAATATCTTTTATCGACTATCGACTCAAGTTATTAAAGGGTTTTGTTTGTATGGTTTCTTCTATACTCCTCAATCTATATACATATATTAAGAAGATACGTATGAAATCCCCCATTTACCCCTTTTTAATTTTTTGACACATAAGTCAATCCAGGGTTATTTTGCGTCTTTATTAAAAAGTTATTTCCTAATATCTGATGAATGATTACTCCTATTTTAACTTCCAGAAACCACCTCTCACTATCAGTTATTTTCTTTTATTTCTTCTTCAAAATCATGAAAAACTCCTTTCGAAACATATTTTAACTTTCAGTGTTTGTTTCTTTGTTTTCTTTGTTTTTCTTCAATCCTTTATGTTTCGAAGCATGAACATAGTTTAACTTATGGTGTTTGTATTAATCTTTTAGAAGGTACAATCATGATTTTCTTTTCTTTGTTATTTGTTGATACTTACGGTTGCTATATTGTTATTTGTTGATACTTTGTTTTTTTCATAACTTTTTCTACTTGATTTTGTATTATTATTTTTAAACTTTCTTATATGAGTTTGTTCAAATTTAGAACCGACGATGTCAAGGGCTCTTGAATGTTTTCTTTGTTCTTCTTCAATCCTTTATGTATGGAAGCATAAACATAGTTTAACTTCTGGTGTTTGTATCAATCTTTTAGAAGGTATAATCATGATTTTCTTTTCTTTGTGTATTTTCTTCTTCTCTATTTCATGTATTGTTTTTATACTGAAGTTTTTAGAAACACAAACATTAACGTTACACTCTTTATTTTTTTCTTTTTTGTTGCTATTTTAAGTTTGTTACATCCTTATCTTTTTTTATTTTTTTGTTACTATTTTTAGATTTTTTTTTCATATCACCAAAATGATTTTTTTTCCTTTTTTGTTGCTATATTTTTGTTTTTTGTTGATACTTTGTTCATATTTTATAACTTTTTCCACAACTTTTTCTACTTGATGTTGTATTATTATTTTTAAACTTTATGATATGAGTTTATTCAAATTTAGAACCGACGATGTCAAGGGCCCTTGAAGACGTTAAATCTATCAATGATTATGGAAACTTGCTATGAGGCTTGAAGATATATGGACAATAACTAATGGTGAAAAAGAGCATATTGAATTTCTGATATTGGACAAACAGGTGTAATAAGTTTCATATATGCTTCAAAACATAACTATTTTTTTTGTTGTTATGAAACTTATGCATCTTATACGATGGATAATGATCATAATTTAATTAAGATTTCAATATAGAAAATGTCTCATATTCAATTCATTAATTAAAAATCTTTGATTGCGTAAAAAATAATAATTAAAAACCTTTGATTTGTACTTCGTATTTAATCGACTTAATTACATATAGTTTAGTAATATAATATACACTCTGACATGCAGATCCAACACTAGCTTCCATTACTATTAATTAATCATGATTCCTCCGTTCTTTACTTATATTTTTTTTTTGGTTTTCACCGCCAGTTTAATCTGGTTCGGGGGTCCGTTTTGGCATAAGTAGTTTGTTCTTTACTTATATTTTAGTTGCAAGATTGGAACAATTATACTGTTCTTATCTTAACTTAATAACAAATTAAAAATGACATAAGGTTTTAAATTGAAAATATGCAGTCATCACAAAACTCTCAAGCTTCTCAGTATTCAGTTCCATCACGCTATGCATCTCCTAAACATCTTTATGAACTTATGAGTTGTGTTAATGTGCGTACCATGTCTACATTCATTACAATTGTCAATATGTTTTTGTTGTACGTGCTTAGTCTCTCATCATCTTTCATTTACCATTCAGTTTGTTTAGGATGAAGTTGTTACAACGGTTGGAACCACACACCATGGCTTGACTGCAAAACGCGGTTGGTTCCTCTTAACATGTGTTGATTGTAAGAAACAGATAATCACCACCTCTCCTTCATACAAATGCTCGAACGAACATGTTACCCCTGATCCACAAATCAAGTTAATTTATTATGTGTTGTTTCTATAGCCAATTTTAGCTTTAAACTTTTTCAATTTATTGTTTACATAGCCTATTTCGTCACATTAATCGTACATATATCTTTGATAGATACAAAGTTCATGTTGAAGTTCGTTTTTAAGATCATAAAGTCCGGTTTGATTTTTGGGACCGTGAATGCCAACAATTGATTGGCAAAACTGCCGAGGAATTGAAAATCATTATGGTTAAGATACATGATTACATTATATTTATATGAATTGTTCCCTCGATAGAAATTGTTAACAATTTTTGTTATTTTTATTACTCTAAGCTGGCGAATTTGATCCATATGAATATCTGGATGACATGATGGGCAAGGAACTTACATTTAAAGTCAAGCCACAATCCTACTACAATTTTGTCTCGGTTCTTAACTACAAAACTGAAGAAGCTATTATTCAGTATCTCAAAGATCAAATTTCAAACAATGAGGTGATACAAATTATTAATCTCTATTATTATAACAAAATGGATCTCCATTATTATAACAATTCTATATTTCAATCTTACAAGCGTGACACAAGGAGAGACAAGTTCCCGACTGTAAGTCTTCAATTATTCATATGTTTCAAATGTCGATTTTAAAGATCGTCAATTACATATTACCTTTGTCCTAAAAACTGTTGTATTGTTTGCTACGCAGCAGGATCTTTTTGCTACTTCTGAATCTTCATATGCTGAAACTAAGAAGAAAACTCCTGCAAAAAGGCATGGACAAGATTCTTCCCCTGATGATGCCAAACTATCTTCAAACAAAGTGATGAGAAATATCAAGATTGAAAAAATCGAGAAACAACGTCTCGAGATGTAATTGCATAAGTTGTTAATCAAACTTTGGCTTATTACTTTGCTCGATCGGATATCTACCATCTTTCTTTTAGTCTGTTCCGTTATTGTAATATATATAGTTGTTGCACAACCTTGACTACTTATTAGCTATGAGTTTGTCCTAAAAATCTTTTGATATGTGGAGAATACTAAACAATTGTCTCGATGTACTTCCCACGATATTATATAAATTATTATTTCTATCATTGTTGTGTTATTTTATAGTGTGACAAAATTGTGATATTTTTATGCAGACTCTCCAATTTCATTTTGAATTCTAATTGACTTTTATTAAACATGATACAAATTCAATTAACTTCCTTTTTAATAAACTCATCAATCATTTAAAGGTTAATAAATTGAAAATACCGTTGATTGGTTTTTATTTTGACCCAAACCAACTCAGTAATGTTTTACGGTTTCCAATCCAACTTAGTAATTGATTTTTATCATGTTTTTATTTCATTCACCTTAAAAGAGTAGTGTTATATTATATCTAACGAATACTTTGCACGTGAATTTTACGAACATGCGTTTTTGTTATATTTCTTTGCTTTTTTTATTTTATTTTGAGAGGTAATATATATTTCTGTCATACTAAAAAATCACAAATTTTACTACACCTGATTGGATTAAATTGATTGTTACAATATCACATGTTGGTTGGTTGGTTGGTAGACAAGACCAGTTTTGGAGGCCATGGAAGATGCCATGAAATCATCATGGTGAATACAGTGGTCTTGTGGCCGTGATTTGCATGTCGGTTTCATTATTTTATATCATTTGTGAAATATTTGGATTTACCAAGAATTTGGTAGAATTACTCTATGCCACACTTAGTGCATGTTTAGATAGACAGTGAGGTTGGTGAATATTGAAAAATTATGACGACACCGTGATTTTTTGTTGAATCTTTAAGATAGTGTTTAAGTTAAAATTAGTTTAAATATATTATGTATTTCATTTGTTTGTTTGGGGCCGCCGGATTCTATATCTATGATGATTCTTGAGTGAATTTTTGTGAACGAATTCCTAAATGAATTGCAAACCAATTCGTGAACCAATTTTATTTGGATATTTTGTATATTTCGAAAGTTATTTATTTCATAATTTATTTTATTTAATTTGATTTGGGAATTATACTTAATTACTTGTCTAATAAGGTATCATTCTATTTCAACATTTAGTATGCTACCTGTTATTTAGGAGATACCCACATATTAGTTATGTTTATCTCATATCATATTATTTAGCACATTTTTAATTTATAAAGATAGCCTGTTATGGTAACGGTCAATAAATCTTACATTGTTCCCAATTCCCATCATACTACTCAATATAAGGCCACTGTCATCTCCCTCGCCATAAAAATAAATTAAAGACTACATGGAAAACCATTGAAAGAAACCAGTTCCTCTCCTTTAAAATTGTCTACTCCTTTCTACTTCTCCAAATTCTTAGCCATAATCTAATGATAGACTAATTAAATATGATTCGAGTTTTAACTTGATATTTATTTTTTGTTTATGAAATTAAGAAATCATTCAAAACATTTATTTATTATTATTTAATTCAATTTTTTAAATTACAAACATATTTTTTTTCACCTTTATATTTTATTGTTAACCAACAAATCATATATTTCATAATACCTATTTTGGAGCGGCAACGCCGCTCCTCCCGTGCGGACGCACGGGTATCCTGCTAGTTGCTCTTCGTTGGGACTGCATAAATACTACAAAATAAGACGACGTGCAGTAATTGTGTTGAGTGTTGACATAGTAATGATAACAGTCATCTGATATAAATCAGTTGTTGAGATTGATTAATGCTAATTTAATCTTAGCTGTTCTATCTAAAATTAATGGTTGTGATTTAAAATAGTAGAAAATTGTGTTCACCTAACAATTTTGACATTTACTAGTTGAGCTAGGACTTCTGAACACCCTATTCTATTTGATATGAATTATTGTAATAATAATTATTTCTAAATATTGTATTACATTTTGACAAATTATAAATGGTACACCGTGTCTACGTGTAGGTAAATCCCAATTTTGATCATGATGTTTAATGTGTGTTAATCGGACCTTTCAAGTGAATTATAGTTTGTGTGTGGGCCTTGGCCCATACCAAAAACACTATCAAAGAAAATTAAATTAAGCAAATAAAGTAGGAAAATGTAAGCCATCGTTACTTTAATTTTTTTTGACAATAAATCGTTACTTTAATAATCATATATAAAAACAATTTTTTTTCTTCAAATAACCTAATGGAAGTGAATTATAATTCGAGTCATTAGCTTATAAACTAGTATTCGCAATGCATTATAAGTTCATCTGCTATAAATTAATTTATCATTTATATACTATTTTTTTTTAAACATAACCCAAGTTAGAACAGACTCGTGAAATCTTTTATGCCGTTGAATATATTCCTCATTTCTTTATTGCACAACTTGTTTATAACTTTTTTATTGATGACTTCACGAGAGAAAACGACAAAAAGAAACAACCATTCGAGTAAAAATGTAAAATCAGTCGCAACCAAATGTCTAATTAATCTTTACTATAATGAAGTGTTGTAAAGAAAATAAATAATCTTAAAGACACGTATTAAAAAATTTAATCTTCAAAGTTTTATTTTTGTTGCTATTTCCATCTATATTTTTTAAAATTTTAAATATTATTAACTTTCTTAATATATAAAAAAGACAAAACTTACATGCATTGCTTTAAGTGCTTTTCTTACTTTTTCACCCACAAAGTGGTGATTATTAGTGTTTTTTAGTTTTAAAAAAATAAATAAAACTGTTTTTAATTTAAAAAATCACCTATTTGTGAGAGGAAAAGTAAGAAATGCACCTAAAGCAATGCATATAAGTTTTGTCCTAAAAAAAATTAATTTGTTAAATTCATAAAATAATTAATATATCTATAAAAAAAAAATTAATATATTTAATTTATCTTTTAAATCAAATACAAGACAAAGTTACAAAGATGGCAAATCCCTTAAGACGTGGTATGCTGTACAAAACAAATTAGCATGACGCAATAAATAATAAATTTCGGTACTTTGTTTGAGTAAAGAAGTAGAATAAAAAACAAAAACGAAAACTAACATAAAAAATAAAGAAGAGGTGATGAAAGAATGTCGACATTATCGCGCTCATTCCATTGCAAAAAATCCCAACCGAATCACTCACCTCTTCCTTCTCCCACTTCTATTTCCTCCATATGACGACACTCCCTTTTCTTACATCTCTTCTATTCTCTTCTTCCTATAACACCATTTTCTTTCTTTTCTTTATCCACACTTTTCTTCTCTCATTCCCATGTTTATTCTCGAGGTTCGTAATTCCCCTTTCTTTTTTTCCTCACCACTTCCTATATAAATAAATTCCACTCATTCTTCATTCTCTCTTGTTTTCATTTTCAGGATCTCTGGCAATTACTTCTCCAATTCCTCGTTGGAAAAACTCGCTTCTTCTCTGGTAATAATAATAATACTAATAATTTTATTTTTTTATTTTTTTATTTTTCGTTTATAGAAATAAACAACTTCAATTTAACTGAATTCCTGAACTGTTTTTTCGTAATAGAAAACGAATCGTTCATCAGACTCAGAGAATCATCAGCGTCATCAACATCATCATCAATGACGAATTCGACGTGCGGAGGTGCTGAGTCAGACCTATGTAGAGACGAATCAGCCGCGTTCGTTCTCAAATTCATAGCTATGGCGTCGATTCTGTTATCTGGAATGGCTGGAATCGCGATTCCATTAATCGGAAAACACCGTCGGTATCTTCGTACCGACGGAAACCTTTTTGTTGCCGCTAAAGCTTTCGCGGCAGGTGTTATTTTAGCAACAGGTTTTGTTCATATGTTATCTGATGCGACGAAAGCGCTTAATAGTCCTTGTTTACCGGAATTTCCGTGGTCGAAGTTTCCGTTTACCGGTTTTTTTGCTATGGTGGCGGCGCTTTTAACTCTTTTACTTGATTTTGTTGGAACTCAGTATTATGAAAGGAAACAGGGGTTGAATCGTACGGTGGATGAACAAGTTAGGGTTGGAAGTTCGGAAGAAGGGAATGTTGAATGGAATAATTCAGGGAAGGTTTTTGGTGAAGAGGAGAGTGGTGGTATGCATATTGTTGGAATGCATGCACATGCGGCGCATCATAGGCATAACCACCCTCATGGTAATGATGCATGTGATGGCGTTAGTGTAGTGAAGGAACATGGTCATGCTCACGCACACGCACATGCTGTTGATGATGAAGCTGATGTACGACACGTTGTCGTTTCACAGGTATATTGAACTATTCTTTTATTGTTCTGTTTTTTCACTTGCTCTGTTTTACATTTACACTGACTTATGCGAAAGTTTGTGTTGTTATTAGTATTATATGAATGAACATCATAGCTCATAGCATGATGGGTGAGTGCAATGTTTTCAACTAATTATGGAAAAGGGAATTAATTGGATATTCTTATCTTAAGTTGTAGGAGTAGTCTATAATGTTTCAAAATTATTCTCAAATTGTAAAATGTTAATTAGATTCGTTCCTAAGTTGTATTTGGTAATAGATCCAAATAGATGGAGGAATCTGACCAATATATAATATGAGAAACCTAGTTGACACTGTCATGTAAGATTAAGGACAAAAGTTAATAAGGAAAATGCTAACGAGTGTTCTGGGACCCGAGTGTCCTAGGGCTCGGGCACTCTTTATCTTTAAGAATTTTAAATAGTAATTTTTTATGAAAATTTTATGAAAATGTGTAAAATCAATGTATTGTAAATTGAAATGTTTAACTTTTTAAGACCCAATTAATATTTACCTTTTTTCCTGTCCAATCTTGCTCTTACTTTATGTGATAATAAAAAAAATGTATATAATATATGATATTTTGATAGGAAATAAATAAAAGGGGGAAAGTAAAGTGATCTAAAAATGAGAGATTTTGTTTGGACATAAAACATTTGTTGTCAATTAGGGGTAATAGTTTAGCATGTATTTTTCAAATGTGCCTAAAATGTAGAGTAAACAGTAAGATATATATACAGATAATCATTTATACTGTTATAAAATGTGTTCTTATTTTGATGTTGAAATATGAGAGCTGCATAAAAATACCTTAAAGGGATCACTGCTCATATTCACTTCATTCACACGTGTGCATTGTAGGTGTTGGAGCTTGGGATCGTATCACATTCGGTGATAATTGGATTGTCTCTGGGAGTTTCACAAAGCCCATGTGCCATAAGGCCTCTAATTGCTGCATTATCTTTCCATCAGTTTTTTGAAGGGTTTGCACTTGGAGGGTGCATCTCCCAAGCCCAATTCAAGACCTCATCGGCAACAATAATGGCTTGTTTTTTTGCACTGACTACACCTGTTGGTGTTGGCATTGGCACAGGCATTGCTTCAGTTTATAACCCTTACAGTCCTGGTGCACTCATAGCTGAAGGTATATTGGATTCATTGTCAGCAGGGATTTTAGTTTACATGGCTTTAGTTGACTTGATAGCTGCTGATTTTCTTAGCAAAAGAATGAGTTGTAATTTTAGGTTGCAGATAGCATCTTATTGTATGCTTTTCCTTGGAGCTGGGTTAATGTCTTCACTAGCAATATGGGCATGAACCCTACCAAACCAACTGTAGTTGTTAAAATGTTGTTCAATTTTGATATATGTTTCTTTCTCTCTTTAATTAGCTTTAATTGATCAGTATCCTTCTCTTCCTTTCTTAAGAAAGGTCATGGTAATACTAAGGCCTAGTAATACTCAAGCACTCAAAAGTGGTGGCATTTGTGCTCTTTAGGAAGCTCTTAGTTCTGGTTGATACTGTTTTTGCCCCTATAAATGCTAAAAACATGGAAACCCTTGACATTGTTTCTATTCCTCCAGTGGCTCAGGGTTTGGATGGACTGATGAATCAAGTTGTGTCCTTAGGGTTATTTTGGGGTTCAAGGTTCGAATTTTTGATGCCGTGTCTTTGAAACATGGAAACCCATTGACATTGTAGTGGTTGTGCCACCTCTATCTTTAATCCAATATCTTCATGTAGAAATCTGATGTATTAATATAGTGTTTGATGTGTTTTATTTAGTTTCCTAAAATAAGAGGAGTGTGGTAATAATATTTCCATATCTTCTCATTGACTTTTCTGTCTTTATTCTGAAGTTATTAGGAGTTAATTAGGGATGGCAAAACGGGTCAAGTCCGTCGGGTCAGCCCGTTTAACCCGTCATTTTTGGCGGGGTGGGTTGACATTTTCAATCCGCCAAAGTGGCGGGCCCCATCCCGCCTAACCCGCAAAAAACACGGGACGACGACGGGGCGGGGCGGGTTGGCCCGTCGGGTTTAACCACATTCTTTTTTTATAGAAGTTTCAGCCCATTACAAATGAATTTCTATTTTTCGGTCCAATTAACCTAATCTAAATTTTAGCGTTGTTGTTGATTTGGATTGAAGAATAATTATAGTTTATTGTTTACTTTTGTTGGTGTGTATTTAAACATTGAATTCAAGTTTTGTTTGTTTTGGATTTAAATCGAGTATTTTCATAAGGTTTTATTATGGTTTTTTTGATTTTATAAACTATGGATGTTTGAAGTTTTGATTGATAATTTTAATTTTTGGTCACCTTGTTGGCTTATAATTATATTTTGATTTTCTTGGATGGTTATTAATTTTATTTTATTCGCAAATTTTTATGATATTTTTGCGAATTTATCTATTTTTTTTATTTTTATTTTATTGACGGGGCACTCCCGCCAACCCGCCGCCCGCCAAGAAAAGGGGCGGGGTGAGATTTTCAACCCACCACCACTAGTTAGCCCGCCCCGCACCGCCCTTTTTTAGACGGGTTAATGACGGGGCGGTGCGGGACGGGGCGGGTTGACCCTTTTTGCCATCCCTAGAGTTAATAGGAATTATTTATTACCTTTTAAGTTTCTAGGGTAAGGTTAGCCAAGAGGCTGCTTCCTCTATTTAATCTATTGTAACCCTATTATTTTGATATCAATGAGAATACAAAAACATTATATTCTCTGAAATTCAATATGGTATCAATAGCAAACCGATCCTTCCCATGACCAAATACGGCATGGCTTTAGAAAGAGATATCAACATGTCCAAAGAGGACGAAAATGCATCCTCATCACAAATCAAAACCCATTTTGGTATGACCTTGGAGACAACTACTCATCTTCCCATTACAGGACACAAACTGAATGGGAACAACTATCTCCAATGGTCACAGTTAGTCTTGATGTTTGTCAGTGGCAAAGGAAAAGATGAATACCTCATTGGTGAAGCTGTTGCACCAAAAACAGAAGATCCAACCTTCAAACTATGGAAGACAGAGAACAACATGGTCATGTCATGGCTAATAAATTCGATGACCAATGAAATAGGTGAAAATTTCCTTCTCTACACCACAACCAATGAGATCTGGAATGATGCAAAAGAGTTCTATTCAAGCAAAGACAACACATCAACCATCTTTGAGATTGAGACAGCGCTGCAAGATCTACGACAAGGAGATCTCTCGGTCACTCAATTCTATAACACCCTTACACGTCAATGGCAGCAGCTTGATGTGTTTGAAGAGCACAAATGGACCTGCACAACTGATTCCAAGAAATACAAGGAGATCGTGGAAAAGAAAAGAATTTTTAAGTTCTTGATGGGACTCAACAAGAACTTGGATGAAGTCAGAGGAAGAATACTTGCAACCAAACCTCTACCAAGTATTAGAGAGGTATTTTCTGAAGTGCGCAGGGAAGAAAGCAGGAAGAAAGTTATGCTAGGAGAATCCTTTGTTCCTCCTGTAGCAGAACAGTCAGCACTAGCAGCCCGTGGAGTTCATAATCATGCTATTGACAATCGTTTGAAGAAGACAAAAAGGCCATGGTGTGACTATTGCCAAAGACCTGGCCACACACGAGACACATGCTGGAGAATACATGGAAAACCAGCTGATTGGAAGCCTTCAAAACATACTATGGACAAGGAAAGTAGAGGAAATCATGTCTCAAGTGAAGAGGGAAGTCATACTGTTGCTGCTCATGTTCCTCAATCCAATCCTTTTAATCAAGAACAACTTGAAGCTCTTCAAAAGATGTTCTCTCTGATGTCCTCCCAAAACAGTCCCAAAGTTGCATCACTAGCACTTAAAGGTAATTTCTTAAGTGCTTTTACTGTTAAAAACTGGAAATTTGAAACCATGGATAGTGGATTCAGGAGCTTCAGACCACATGACAGGGGATAAATCACTATTCCATCATTATAATCCATGTTATGATGGATTATCTGTAAAATTGCTGATGGGACACTCTATTAAGTGGCTGGTACAGGTTCAATTACTCTCTCAGAAAATATGGAGTTAAAGTCTGTTCTACATGTTCCAAATTTGGATTGCAATTTGTTATCTGTGAGCAAGATCACTAATGATCTTAATTGTATTGCTAAACTTGTCTCTAATTTGTGTGAATTTCAGACTTTGGATTGTGTTATTTGTGGATGATCACTCTAGGATAACATGGCTGTTTTTGATGAAAGAAAAATCTGAACTTGGTCACATATTTAGAAAATTCAATACCATGATCCAAACTCAGTTACAAACTAAAATCCAAATTCTAAAAACCGATAATGCAAAAGAATATTTTGAATCGTCTCTTAGAGAATATTTGGACAATCATGGGATGATTCACCAAAGCTCTTGTGTTAACACCCCACAACAGAATGGTGTAGCAGAGAGAAAAAATAGACACATCCTAGAAGTTGCAAGGTCTCTAATGTTCACCACACATGTTCCTAAATTCTTATGGGGAGAGGCAGTCTCAACAGCCACTTACTTGATAAACAGAATGCCCTCTCGTGTTCTTAAATTTCAAACTCCTTTCCAAGTCATTTCCAACTGTTTTCCTCAAACCCGAGTCTTATCCACACTTCCCATAAAAGTCTTTGGTTGTTCAGTGTTTGTCCACCATCAAGCTAGTAAACTTGACCCAAGAGCTCTCAAGCTAGTAAACTTGACCCAAGAGCTCTCAAGTGTATATTTGTAGGCTACTCTCCAAACCAAAAAGGATACAAATGCTATTCTCCAAGTTCTAGAAAATTTTACAACTCTATGGATGTTACATTCTTTGAGAATCAACCTTTCTATACCAAAACTGATATTCAGGGGGAGAATTTTACTCAAGAATATCAGCTTTGGGATATTGACACCTTGGAGTCAACATATGGTGAAAGTTCCCTAAATGTGTCACCACAAATAGATCAAACTGATCCAACTATGTCCACTCACCCTGATATTCTACCTCTGCCCGTGTTAGATCAATCTTGTGACCAACCAGAACTGTCCAGCACCGAGTATCCTGATCTGGTAGTGGCGGATCAGTCTCCTATTCAGCCAGACCAGTCTAATAATCAGTCAACTGTTTTGCTCGTGTCAGAGCAGCATCCTGTTCAGTCCTCTACTTCAACACATCCTGCTGAAATACGTGAGTTACGTGTCTATACTAAGAGAAACAAGGAACATGAAGGTAAAGAACCACAACAAATCCAGCACTGCCCTGAATCCAATCCGAGTTCGAGTTTAGAGATTGAAAACACACATGGTAATGAAAATTGTGATTCTATTTCTACTGTCAAATATGATGATAGACCTATTGCCTCGAGAAAAGACAAGCGTACTTGCACCCGCCATCCTATTTGCAAATTTATCTCGTATGATAAATTATCCTCTCATCACTTGGCTTTTGTTAGCAATCTTGATAAAATTCAGGTTCCAAATTCTGTCCATGAAGCTCTTCTCAAACCAGAATGGAAGGAAGCTATATTTGAAGAACTTCATGCTCTTGAAAAGAATGGAACTTGGGAATTATCAAACCTGCCATTGGGAAAACATCTAGTGGGTTGCAAGTGGATCTTTACTATCAAACAAAACTCAGATGGCAGCATCAACAAATTCAAAGAACGATTGGTGGCTAAGGGTTTTACACAATCCTATGGGATTGATTATCAAGAGACATTCGCACCTGTGGCAAAGCTCAACACAATTCGGATTCTACTCTCACTTGCCTCAAATCTTGATTGGCCACTTTATCAGATGGATGTAAAAAATGCATTCCTCAATGGCAACCTTGAAGAGGAAGTTTACATGGGCATTCCACCAGGTTTTGAGACATATGAAAATGCAAACAAAGTCTGTAAACTTAAGAAATCTTTGTATGGATTGAAACAGTCACCAAGAGCTTGGTTTGATAGATTCACAAAAGTGGTAAGGAAATTTGGCTACATTCAGTGTCAGAGAGATCATACAATGTTCCTCAAACAATCACCATCAGGGAAGAAGGCGATTCTTATAGTTTACGTTGATGATATTGTCCTAACAGGTGATCACGAAGAAGAGATTAAGAGGTTAAAGAGTCTTCTAGCCAAAGAGTTTGAAATAAAAGATCTGGGTAATCTCAAATATTTTCTTGGGATGGAGGTTGCTTGGTCTAAGAAAGGAATTTCAGTTTCCCAAAGAAAATATGTATTAGACCTCTTAAAAGAGACAGGAATGCTTGGGTGTAAACCATCCGAGACCCCTATGGATGCAACTGTGAAACTTGGAAATTTTGACAAAGGTACGCCGGTAGATAAAGGAAGATATCAAAGGTTGATTGGAAAACTCATTTATCTATCTCACACAAGACCAGACATTAGTTTTGCTGTGAGCACAGTGAGCCAATTCATGAACTGCCCCACAGAAGAACACATGGAAGCATTGTATAGAATTCTCAGATACTTGAAAATGACACCTGGTCAAGGATTATTTTTCCAGAAGTCAGCAAACAAGGAAATTGAAATATTCACTGATGCTGATTGGGCAGGCTCAGTGATTGATAGGCGTTCAACATCAGGTTACTGTACTTTTGTTTGGGGGAACCTAGTTACTTGGAGGAGTAAAAAGCAACTAGTGGTGTCTCGTAGCTCGGCAGAAGCTGAATTCAGAGCCCTTTCTCAAGGCATATGTGAGCGAATATGGATAAAAAGGGTACTTCATGAAATTGGAATCCTCAATTTTGATCCGATAAAGGTGTTGTGTGATAACCAGTCTGCCATCAGCATTACTAAGAATCCAGTTCATCATGATAGAACAAAACATGTAGAGATTGACCGTCATTTCTGAAGGTGCGTGGAGAAAACACAAGAAGGGGGGTTGAATTGTGTTTTAGATATTTAAAAACTTTTCTAGATAATTAAATCTATCAGAGTCTTTAAGCACAGCGGAATTGCTCACACAATTAACTTAAGGCTAAGTGAATGATGAAGGAGTAAATGAGAGAGTGAGAGAGAGAAAGACACACAACAATTTATACTGGTTCCCCTCACAAATTGAGATTACTCCAGTCCCCTTGCTTCCAAGGGAGTTCACTATAATCACTAAGATTACAATCAGATGCTCAAGCAAACAAGCATGAGACTTCCTTGCTCAAGTCACACAAGACTTAAGACTTCCTGCTCTAAGTCACACAAGACAGAGAGACTTCCTTGCTCTAATCACACAAGATCAGAGACTTCCTTGCTCAAGCACACAAGCTTAAAACTTCCTTGCTCAAGTCACACAAGACAAGAGACTTCCTTGCTTCTACACTAAGCAGAAGACTTTTTTGCTCTAATCACTAAGATTGAGACTTACTTGCTTCTACACTAAGCAGAAGACTTTCTTGCTTCTACACTAAGCAGAAGACTTTCAATTACTCACGCAGGAGTAATACTAACTTCTAAGCTTAAACTTATTACAATCATAATAACTTCAGAGGCTTAAGCTAGTTTCTATTCTCACTTCATTTGAGAGATGTTTTCTATTACAATTCAGATCCTCACTTTATTCTGAGAGATATTTTCTAATGAAGTTCGTTAGTCATCAATTCTTTCTTTTGCATATTTATATGAGTTGAGAAAGACATTGAGACGTTGTAGAAATTCCCGTTGTAAAATGGACAGCTGTAGTCTTTGAATATCCGTTGAGTAAAGTCACGTCTTCTTTTGCAGTGAAGCTTCACCTTTACTGTTTGTCCAAAGTACAGTAATAAGGTACAACTAACTCCTAGAGAGAGTAGAATCACATCCTTTGTGACCGTTGTAATTAGTTGTCCTTAGAACAAATCATCAGGCTTGATAAGAGTAGTTGATGTAGCACTTCTGATGATTTGAGAATTCTTTTGCTTCTGATGAACCTTTGATAACTTGGAGTCTGATTGGTCTTGAATAAATGGCCTATGATAGTCCTTCGTATTCCAGCTTCTGAACGTCTTCATCTTCTGAATAACTCATGACTAGCAGATAGCTTCTGAGCTCTTGTAGGCATCTGAACATCTTTGAGCTTCTGAGCTTCTCTGAGCTTCTGAACTCTTGCAGACATTATGATCCTCTTTGAGCTTCTGAACTTTGTTTAGCTTCTGACCACGTTGTAGCTTCTGAACTCTTTCAGAGTGTAATGATTCAGACTTCCATAGGTTTCATTAGAGTCTAAATTAAATGTGCTCTTGATATAACGTTGGATTCTCCTGCACACTTAATTTAAACATTAGTAACATCAATTGTCCATTTAATACTTTGTTATCATCAAAACTCAAGGGTGTGTACTAACACACATTTTGTTCCAACAATTTCATCAAGGAAAATATTGAAAATGGGACTATATCCCTCCAGTATACTCCTACAAGTCAACAGACAGCAGATATTCTCACCAAAGCAGTGCCAAGGAAAACATTTGAGAATCTCACATCCAAGCTAGGATTGCTCAACATCTACAACCTAGCTTGAGGGGGAGTGTAGAAATCTGATGTATTAATATTTAATATAGTGTTTGATGTGTTTTATTTAGTTTCCTAAAATAAGAGGAGTGTGGTAATAATATTTCCATATCTCCTCATTGACTTTTCTGTCTTTATTCTGAAGTTATTAGGAGTTAATGGGAATTATTTATTTCCTTTTAAGTTTCTAGGGTAAGGTTAGCCAAGAGGCTGCTTCCTCTATTTAATCTATTGTAACCCTATTATTTTGATATCAATGAGAATACAAAAACCTTATATTCTCTGAAATTCAATACTTCATCTAATCTAATAGATTATGATGAATTATATATGGATGGAATACAATTGTGCTTAGATCTATAGGAAACAAAAAAATAATTATTACGTCACACTTATCTCAATATCTCGACGTACTCAAGGGTTGTAATGTTTATAGTTACATCACCTCCATCCGGAGACTTTGAGTTGTCTAGCACTTGAAATTCATAATCCACCTCAATTCTCCTTTTTTATTGTTATTCTCCGCTTCTCATGGACCGGACAATTCAATCGAAAGAAAGTAAAATATAACAAAAAAGATTGTTTTACCTAAAAATTGAATTCAGATTTTTTCAAATAATTTGTATTTTAAGGGGAACTTATATGAACTGCCAATTACTTGGTTCCTCGATTCTCCTTTTATTACAGCGTTGATTTTATGCACATATTTTTTTTTATATAGAAAAATGAACTATTTAAAACCATACTTAAGTAGAGGTCATGCTAAGATGGACCGAACAAAGTATATGGATACAACAAAAACAAAAGGAAATTTCTTTTTAAACTCTTCGTAGTTTACATATTTCTCCCAATTGCTCTTTATATTGAGGGGAATGTAAGAGCAATTTTCAAAACTAAGAAAACCTAAGAATAAAATATGCAAAAGAAGGATTCAACGCTTAGAATAGAAATATAAAATTATAAATGACAATAAAACCTACTATCCTTAAATATAAATGACAAAGAAGTCTATGGACATGCTTCATGAGAGGGTAGAAGGCGGAAAATCTTATAAGGCTATGGTGGTAGGACTGGATGATGAAAAGGAGGTAGCTGCTGATGTTGACAAAGATGTTATTGATGAAGAAATAGTTGACGAAGCTGAGATGCGTGTCAATGAAGGGCTTTTTGGTGAGTATGAATGTCCTGAATTTGTTTTCTCTAAAGCTGAAGAGAAAAGGATATTTATGCCTTGGAGAAGAGGTGTGATTGTAAAATTGCTTGGAAGAAGGATTGGTTACAAAGCTTTGGAAAATCGCTTAAAGCAAATGTGGGTGCGGAAAGGAGTGATTAACATTATTGACCTGGGTAATCAGTACTACTTAGTTGCGTTCACTAATGAGGAAGATAAAAACGCTGCTATATCAGATGGGCCATGGTTTATATATGATCATTATCTGACTGTTAGAGAATGGAGCCCAAACTTTCATCCGGCTAATGATACTATCAAGAATGTAGCTGTTTGGGTCCGAATTTCTGGATTACCTATTGAGTATTATGATAGTAAAGTCCTTCACTTTATAGGTAATAGAGTTGGGAAAACAGTGAAAGTAGACAAGAATACTTTGCAACAGGAGCGTGGAAAATATGCAAGGTTATGTGTGGAAGTGAATCTTACCAAGCCTCTACTTGCCATGTTCTCTATCAAAGGAAGGAAATACCACATTGAATATGAAGGACTTCACATGTTGTGTATTACATGTGGTAAATTTGGACACTATCGAGAGGGATGTCCTGATAAGGTGCAAGTTCCAGAGATTACTCATATTGAAAAGCAGGGCACTAATGTTTCTTGGGGAGGTGATAACACCGGAATACCTGGTGAAGCAGCAGGTCCTTGGGTGGTTGTCCAAAAGCCTAAACGCAATCGCAAGAAGAAGGAGGAGGAGGAACCAGCTACCAATAATAAGAGGAATGCTATTGCGGAGAAAAACACTTCTGAGTCAAAATTGTCCGGGTCAAGGTTTATCTCTCTTAGTGATGATATTCTTGAAGTTAATGATGTTGGTAAGCATAATGAAGGGAACATGCCTACAGCAGCAGTGACGCGTACTGATATGCAGGGGGAGGGCGAGTTTCACAATAATAATAACAGCCAAGCAGAGTTAACTCGTCCCAAGAGTGGCAGTTCCGAAAATAATGGAGGCACCCAACACAAAAACAATGGAACTCAGACCGTGAGAAAGGGCGCAAGTCATACTAAAGGAGAAAAAAACCATGAAAAAACTAGCAAAGATCATAAATTGGCCACACGAGGTTCACAAGTGTTTAAAGGGAAGACAAGTGGTATTAGTCGAAAAGAAGCGGAGAATATAATTGAGATACTAAAGCTTGATAAGGATGACAACAATATTGTTGGTCAGGATCACAAAGACAATAATGAAGCTGATAACATAGTGCAGATTATTGATGAGCCACGAGATGAAGGTAATGAAATGCAGTTTGATGACAATATGGTTAATAACAATTCGGTTCAGCTGAAGCTGGATAGGCCGAATATCCCTAGGCCACCTAATATTATTCCTTCTCCCTATCCGGATAATCCTCTCATCGGTTATAAGGAGGGAGATAGCAACTTCGAGAATGAGGAATTCATGGATGCCAATGACCAAAGTTCTAATGTATCTTCTGAATTTGAGATGGAGGTGGTGCAGGAGACGCCTGCATTTAGTTAATAATTGCTTGTCGATTCTGGTTTGTTTTTTTCTGTCTTTCTAATGATAGTAAGAAATAAGATTTTTGTGTGGAACTGCAGAGGTGCGGCCAACACATCTTTTTTCCGTTATTGTAAGCAATATGTCATGACTCATAAGCCGGTGTTATTAGTCATTGTTGAAACTCGGTGTGAGCCTAGTAAGCTATGTCGTACTTTCAAGCTTTTAGGCTATGATGGTTTTTTAGCTACAGAGGTGAATGGTTATGCAGGAGGTATTGTTGTGGCTTGGATTGAAGACCAAATTAATATTTCTCTTTGTAGTAAGAAATTTCAATTTATTCATATGAAAGTCAATTTTCCTCTTGGCAGAAATTGGTTTTTTACTGCTATTTATGCCCTAATGAGCATAATAGACGGAATTTATGGGAAGATTTATTTTCTATCTCTGAAGGTATGAATGGGTCGTGGATGTTGGCAGGTGATTTTAATGATATTACTTGTGCAGCGGATAAAAGAGGTGGGGCTCAGGTGTCTAGTCGACGGTGCAAGAATTTTAAGGATAGAATTAATGCTTGCCATTTACTTGATCTTGGTTTCATCGATCCTAAATATACTTGGCGCGGACCTATTTACCAGAATGGTCAGCGTATTTATGAGAAACTTGATCGTGCTCTGAGCAATGATGTGTGGAGAATGGAGTTCCCGATTGCTTATGTTAAAGTTTTAACAAGAGTTGATTTTTCGGATCACCATCCCATTTTGATTGTTCCTTTTGAGGTTCACCGGTTTAAGGTACCTCGACAATTCAAATTTGAAAGTGCTTGGATTATTGAAGATTCTTACTTTGATATGCTTCATAAAACTTGGAATCATAATGATAGCATGGAGAAGAATTTGTTTCATCTTCAGGATGTGATTAAAACTTGGAAGGAAGCTACCATTGACCAAGTGATTTATAAAAAAAAGGAGATTATGGCAAGATTAAACGGTATCCAGAGAAGTCTTCATAGAGGTTCCAATGGTGGTGCTTTTACTAGGTTGGAGAAAAAGTTGCAAGATGAACTCTGAGTTATTCTTAATAAGGAGGAGTTAATGTGGTTTCAACGGTCACGGGCTAAGTGGCTTACCGATGGTGATCGTAACACTCGATACTATCATATCAAAACTATTAGTAGAAGGAGGAAGAATAATATTGTTATGCTCAAGGATGAGCAAGGACAATGGGTGGAGGACATTCAACAACTCCAAAGTTTAGTGAATGATTTTTATAAACAATTGTTTGCTTTGAATAATAGGTGCAATTGGTCTCAAACTAGTATTACTTTTCCTCCTTTGGATGCCGAGGTGATTCGGAATTTAGCTGGACCAGTTCAAGACCAAGAAATTAAGTATGCCATGTTCTCCATGAGTCCCTGGAAGGCACCGGGACCTGATGGTTTTCCTGCTGGTTTTTATCAAATGTCCTGGGGTACGGTTGGAAACAATGTTTGTGATTATGTCCGTCGTGTTTGGAATAATCCTAGTGAGATTGCTGCTGTGAATAAAACTGACATTTGTTTGATTCCTAAAGTCGATCACCCAGACTGTGTTTCTCAATTTCGGCCGATATCATTGTGCAATTCTATCTACAAAGTGATTAGTAAGGTGGTGGTCGAGCGGTTAAAGGGCCATATGCCAAACTTGGTTTCTCCGTTTCAAACTGGATTCGTTTCAGGGCGTAATATTCATGAAAACATCATTGTTGCTAAGGAGATGGTTCACAGTATGAATAGAATGAAAGGAAAGAAAGACTTTTTTGCTATAAAAGTTGATCTTTCGAAAGCTTATGATAAACTGAGCTGGGAGTTTATATGGAGGATCGACTGAAATTAAACTTCCTGATTGTTTGTTGAATGTTATAATGCATTCGGTTACTAGTGTTGAAACTAATGTGAAGTGGAATGGTGCAAGGGCGGATTATTTTAGGCCTCGGAGAGGTATCAGACAAGGTGATCCTATTTCACCCTATCTTTTTGTTTTGTGTATGGATAAACTCTCTCATCTTATCTTACATGCCGTTGAGGAGGGAAGGTGGAGCACCTTTAAAGCAGGTAGAAATGGTCCTGTCGTTTCTCATCTGATGTTTGCGGATGATCTCTTACTTTTTGGTGAGGCCACGGAGAAACAAATGTGTTGTGTTATGGATACTTCAAATACTTTTTGTAATATGTCTGGTCAAGAGGTGAGCTATGAAAAAACTAGTATCTTCTTCTCCAAAAATGTTAATAGAAGTATGTGTGACAAGCTGGTTAACCTGTCTGGATTTTTCGAAAAACATCATTTAGGAAAATATCTTGGTATCCCACTTACTGGTAGTGTGCCCAAGAGGGCTGATTTTCAGTATATCATTGATCAAATTAGCAACAAACTGGCGGCTTGGAAAACTAAACAATTGTCTTTTGCCGGTAGAGTTACGTTGGCCAAAAGTGTTATGGAAGCTATCCCTATATATCCTATGATGACAAATAAAATTCCTAAATCTTGGCTTGATGAAATTCAACGGTTACAACAGAAGTTTATTTGGGGCGATACTGATGAGAAACAGAGATATCATGCTGTCAGCTGGGATACAATCACCAAACCTAAGTGTCTGGGGGGTCTTGGTTTGCGAAGGCTTGAGAACATGAATAAAGCCTGTTTGCTTAAGCTGGGTTGGAAATTGCATATATGAGCATATAGGAGCTACGAATTTTTGGTGTAATGTTTTGCGTGGTAAGTATGTGTTTAATAATTTGCATGCTGATATTACTTCCAAAAATTCTGATTCTAGTTTGTGGAAGGCTATTTCCAAGCTCGTTCCTTGTCTTTATGAACATGGTAGCTGGATTGTTGGAGATGGTAAAAATGTGCCAGCTTGGACCGCGGCGTGGCTAGAACCTGGTCTGTGCCTAAACGACCAAAATCTGCCTATTCCAGTAGACTGGGTTAATGCAAAGGTGGGTGATTTGGTTACCGATAATGGAGATTGGAATTGGCAAGTTTTGCGCAATCTGATGCCGAGTGAGATTCTGCACAAATTTGCGGCAAGCTTACCTCCTAATGATGCGTATGGTAAGGATGAGTTTATTGTTGCTGGAGTTGATGCTTCGAATTTCTCAGTTGCAGCCATGTATAGTATTCTTTGTAATCATGATTCAAGTCCAATGGATGCCGCTTGGATTAAAATCTAGAAACTTGGAGTACCAGAAAGAGTTAGAACCTTGGTTTGACTTTTGACTCATGATAGGTTGCTAACTAACTATAATAAGCATCGAATGGGCTTAGGTACTGCCTTGTGTTCGTTTTGCGGTGATATTGAAACTGCATTACATGTTTTTCGTGATTGTCCGAAGGCGATGCAAGTTTGGTTGAATGTGGTTCCGCAGGAGGCTCGTCAGAAATTTTTCCATGAAGATTTATTTGGTTGGATTAATTATAATCTTGATTATTGTTGGTCCGGTAATAATGGTGTTCCTTGGAGCAATTTTTGGGCGATGGGTTGCCAGCATCTTTGGCAATGGAGAAATCAAGAGGTGCATAGCGATGATTTTCAGCGGCCTCAACGGCCTGTTCAGCATATTTCATCGGCTATTTATGAGTATTCCCAAGCTAAGATGGCGGGTAGCGTTATCGTGAATAAAGTGCACGGGGTTCGACTTATTGGTTGGAAACCACCTGATATAGGTGTGGTTAAATTGAATACCGATGGTGCCCGTAAAGATGATCGAACAGCTGGATGTGGCGGTATTATAAGAAATAGTGATGGTCGGTGGATTGGTGGTTTTGCTAAATCTTTAGGGAAGTGTAATTCCTATGTTGCTGAATTTTGGGGGGTTTTGGAAGGTTTGAAGTATGCTCGCCGGCTTGGGTATCAAGCTATTGATTTAAATGTGGATTCTTTGGCGGTTAAACAAGTTCTTACCTCAGGCTCATCTAATAATTTGCTGGGTCAAAATTTGGTGAAGAATATTCGTCGTTTACTAGAGTTAAATTGGAAGGTCACGGTGGAACACTCTTGTAGAGAAGCTAATACTTGTGTTGATGCTTTGGCTAACATTGGCTGCTCACTTGACTATAATATTATCTTTTATGATAATCCTCCTACGCAACTTAGGCATTTGTTAGAAGCTGATACTCTGGGGATTACTACCCCTCGTTTAATTCTGTTGTAATTTTCTTTCCGCGTGCTTATGCCTTCTTGTTTATCAAAAGAAAAAAATGGTATAATAGTAGGCAAATCCCAAGTGTAATAAAAAACGCATGAAGAATTCACCATTAGTGGAACCTGACATATTCCATGCCGTATTGAAACTGTTTCCACAAAAAAATGGCACACCAAGCCCTCTATTCGGCTTTCAATTCTAAAATCAAGTCAGATGTGGATGCTATATGTGATCATATAGCTAAGATATAGATAGCTTCTGCTAATGCTGGACTGGAAATTCATCATACATACAATACAATCAAATATGGATTTATGTTTTGTAATAATTCCTTTTGGTTACATTCCAATGCTGGAATTTACAATACAATGAATCAAACTATGATTCATTCCTTTTAGTTATATTCCAATGCTGGAACTTTATTACTATGGTTTTTGGAGCATTAAACTCCTATTATATCACAAGTTTATCTACCAATGAAGCACATACACGATACGAACACTGACACAACACCGATAATAATTTAAGAAAGTGACATAATTAAGTGTAATCATAAATGTCAGTGATGTGTTCGTGCTTCATAGTTATCAAGTGTATTTTATGCACCCAAAACTATAGTAATGGAGCACACTATTTATTTATATATTTTCAAAAATGGAGAGAAACCTACTTGTAGACACTAGTAATAATTTAAGAAGTGAGTACACACTGGCATGTTGGACACCGGATACACCATCTATCTGAAATGTCGGTGCTAGATAGTTCATGGAAGTGGGGCAAAGCTGTTACTATTACCTTGATTTCTTTTTACAGCCTTTTTTTTTTTTGAAGCTATCATATAGAAAACCTGACACCACACATCATCACTACATGAATCATTTGGTTTCTTGCTTTGGAAGTCTTTATCTTCATCAACAATGGTTTTGATTTCTGTTACTTCTCTTTCATCATTGATATTGTTTAAATTAAAATATGTGTTCTGCAGAAGCATATTTCATTTTAATAAGAGTTCCCTGTTTTAAATTCCCTCCAACAGTGTTTGTGTTGTTTTGAATATTTCTCTGAAAGCAAACATATAATTGTTCTAGGTTGTGATATTGTCTCAAGTCATAATGTTTAAATTAATCCTTCTTATAAATCAATTATGAGCCTTACTAATATAGCTGACATTTTATTGATCTCTTATCTCAGTGTATCGACTTTTACTTCCCTAAGAAAACATCAGTGTACTAGTACATGTCCAAATAAAATGTGTACCAAAGTGTTCACCTAATTAAAATTCAATTGAAAGAAATACTTGGTCATATGATGAGATGTTTGAATTTAGTGATAAGTGGTGTCATATGTGCTCTTTAGGAAGCTTAGTTATGGTAGACAGTTGTTTGTTTTTAGCCCCTATAAATGCTAAAAACATGGAAACCCTTTACATTGTTTCTATTCCTCCCAATGGCTCAAGGTTTGGATGATCCGATGAATCAAGTTGTGTCCTTAAGGTTATTATGGGGTTCAAAGTTCAAATTTTTGATGTTGTGTCTTTAAAACACCGATGGAGGTGATGTAGGTAGTTTCAGTCAATATATAGAAATTGAATTCTCTAACGCTTGAGTACATTAGAGTTGTCTTTAAAACATTGTTACTTTCTTTTCTCTAATGTACTTGAGCGTTGTAATGTTTGTAGTTACATCACCTCCATCAAAGTGACTTTGAGTTGTCGTGCGTTTGAAATTCTTAATCCACCTCAATTCTCCCTTTTTATTGTTATCCTCCGCTTCTCATGGACCGATCAGTTCAATAACAAAAAAAGAAGAAGTAAAATCTAGTAAAAAGTTGTTCTACCTAAAAATCAAATTTAGATTTTTTCGAATAATTTGTATTTTAAGTGGAACTTATTAACTACTTAACCAATTACTTGGTTGCTCAAAGAGCTGTTATATATAGGGAAAAGATTCTCACGAAAGTATAACGAATCCACTTTCTAATCGTTTAAGTACAGTATATTAGATAATTGCAACCATTTGCCGTCTCGACTTTGTTTTTGCCCACTAATCCACAAAACCATGAAACATGGCAAAATCACATACATCAATAATCTCATGTCACTAAGATATTGATTGAGAAACAGGGAGATTATTCAAGGAATAAAACATTGTACCAAAAAAAAAATCAATGAATAAATAAATAAGAAATTGAGAAGTAACAAAATAAAGGTTACAACATAAATTGAATGCAACCGAATAGAAGAAACAAATGCTAATGGAAGGAGCAGATTCAACTTTTGCAAAGATCGAAAGAATTTGCCATCTTCAAGAAAATCAGTTGAAATCAAGAAGAAGAAAAAAGATTTGGCTCCATTTGAAAGAAATCAATTTTAAGAAATCAGATGAACACTGAAAGAAATATATTTAAACATGAGAGAAATCAATTCTTCTCGATCGCAAAACTGGAGTGACATTGAAATGGACCGAAGTCAAATGAACCTGAAAAAACTTCAAGAGAGTAAGGAAAATATCACGGAATGAAAAAGGAACGGAAAAGTTGAAAGTTAAAACGTAGATCTGAGAGGATACAATTGCCACGTCACTCGTGAAGTTTTCATGAGGCTTTGTTCGCTGCATTTAACATTTCTCCCCCTTTTATAATAGCGTTGATTTCATGCGCACAATTTTTTTCTATAGGAAAATGAAGTATTTAAAACCATATTTAAGTAGAGGTCGTGCTAAGATGGACTGCAGAAAGTATTTTATTTTTGTACAAAAGGAGAAAACTGGAGAAAGTATATGAATGCAAATACAACAAAAACAAAAGAAAATATAATTATGCAAAAGAAGATTCAACATTTAGAATAGAAATATAAAAATATAAATGACAATAAAACCTACTATTTCTACCGGTCATAAAACCTACTATTCTTAAATATAAATGACAAAGAAGTTTATAAACTGATACTAATGGTATAATAGTGGACAAATCTTATATTATTTTTTTTAAGTGTTACCTTATCTTTTTTTTACTTAAAATACATTTTTTCTTTTATTATAATATAAACTCTGAAAAATTATAAATTTTAGAAAATCACGTATACTTTATAAATATATTAAGAGAAGAACAACAAGAAAAATACATAAAAAAAATTTACTTAAGTTTTTCCTATTAGAATTGGAATATGAAACTTTTTTTGTTAAGTGGAGCGTAAGTCTTACACACTTTTTTATCTTCAATTTATAGTGCAAGTTTTACTCTAGTAAATCACTAAATCTACCAAATGAATGTTGATGGCAATTTCTAAGAAATTAATTAAGAAACTCAGTTAACATTCAACAACTTGACATTTTTTTTTATAGTTTTCCGTTTGTTTCAACTTTAAAAAAAATAGATTTTTTTTTTTGCATTTTTTAAAATAGATTTTGTAAAACCGTTTTTCAAAATATTACAAGTCTTTTGTATTCGTTTTTTCTAAATTGAAACACTAATTTTTACATCATATAACATAAATGTACATTATTGAAGTTAAAAACATAGTCAAAATTGCAATTTTTTCAAAAAGTTGTATTTCAAAAATGATTTTTATGAAAATCTATTTGAAATAGCTTCAAAATTAAGTGATTTTTTGAAATTTTGATATCCAAGTTTTTTTTTCAATAAAATGATGAAATATCTAAAATAACATTTTTAGAATAATAATTCATACAAAATTTTCATTTGAAACTTTTATAAAAAAATTATTTGTAAATTTTTTTATACAAAATTTTCTAACACTACAAAATCTATTTTCAAAAAAATCCAAAACAAACGGACCAATAATATATAAAATATGTGAAAAATCCAATTTTGGGCTTTTGGCCCAAAAACTGAACTCCGGTAAAAATGTTCACATGATTTGCGTGCGAACCTAATCCTAATCGCCTATAAATAGATGATGAATTGTAGTTTGGAAACACACTCCACTCTCTCTCTCTCTCAACCCTTTTTCAATTCTTGAAACCCTAATCCCGATGGAACAGAATTCGATGGATATGATGAACCCTAATCCCCATGTAGCTACCACATCCGACAAACAGAAGAAGAACCGCAGCTCGAAGAAGGAGATGTTGAATTTCAATGTCTACATCTACAAGGTTCTGAACCGAGTGCACCCTGACCTTGCTATATCTGCCAAGGCCATGGATATGATGAACACTATGTTAACAAACATGATGCTGAAACTTGCTGAGGAAGCTTCCAAGAGTAATAAAAAACGCATGAAGAATTCACCATTGGTGGAACCTGACATATCCTATGCCGTATTCAAATTGTTTCCACGAAAAATGGCACACCAAGCCCTCTATTCGGCTTTCGGTTGTTTAATCACAGAATCTGTGGAAGAAATCTGTGATGAAATGGCTAAGATGTAGCTAGCTTCTACTATTGCTGGACTGGAATTGATGATACATACATTGAAATATGGATATAGGTTTTGTAATAATTCTAGTTACATTACAATGCTGGAATTTATTATAGTACACTTAATCAAACTATGATTAATTCCTTTTAGTTATATTCTAATGCTGAATCAAACTATGATTCATTCTTATCTATGAAGCACGAACACAGACACACGGACATGTCGACACCGATAATAATGTGAGAAAATGAGATAATTAAGTGTAATCATGTGTTGTGTTGGTGTCCGACACTGACATGTGTCTGACACGGGACACGGCTAATCTAAGTAGTGTCCATGCTTCATAGATTGCTTTTAGTTATATTCCGATGCTGGAATTTATGGTACAATGAATCAAACCATGTATTGATTCCTTTTAGTTATATTCCAATTGGGAAATCGCATACAAATAAACAATAGCTTAGTTACCTGATCATTTTATATTTGCTAACTAAATGTCCAATTTGAAAATGGATTATTATTTTAGCTTCTGTTATGGTATGATTTAGCTCTAGACAAACAAACTTTTGAGAAGAAGGAATGATCTTGTTTTTAACTAGAAACTAGAAATGGAATCCTAGTAATTAATTCCATTGTGAACAAGATCCTTGAATGAGTCGGTGTTTTGGTGACTTAATTGCTGGGAAATCCTCTGCTTCCCAACACCATGACAAATCGTTCAAGCATGTTTGGCATCAAAATGGAACTAACTCTGCTCGAGGAAGTGTGAGTAATTACTGGTTCCTTGTGTTTTCTTTGTTCACTTGGTTTCCTTGTGCTCTACATTAACTTGTATTTAATTCCATTTGATTTATTTTGTGCACAGCTTCTTTTCATTGTCAAGTTGATTCTCCAACAAAGGAAATAACATTGCCCTCAGCTTCAGCATGGGGATAATTCTTTGATTTGGAGGTAGTAATTAAATTTATTTAACTAATTCGTCTCTGCAAATTTACATTGAAATGCTTAAATAGTGCCTTGTGTCAAACTCAAAATCACATAAACTACCCTTTCTACAAATTTACACTGAACGCTTTTGTTTGTATTATTTCCAAAGAAAAATCACAAGATGCAGTTTATAAGCAAATTGGCTTTAGCTATCTCCAAGTAAAGATTCGTCAACATTCTTTCATCACCCTGCATCAATTTATAACACTGTTATTATTCTATAGTTTTAAGACAAACAGAACAAACACGTTAGTTAACATATATCAACCAGACTACAGAACAAGGAATTTGTGTTTCACTTTTTCCTTATGATAGATGAAACCTCCTTTTCTCTAGCAGCTGCTTCTCTTTTTATTTTCTTCCACTCTACTTCCACGGCCTTGGTCGGTGCATCAACTTTCTTCATGAGCATCTGAAGCAACAATATGTTTTATTTCTATTTTTCGAAAGAAATGGACGACTTTATTACTATGGTTTTTGGAGTATTAAAGTCCTATTATGTCACAAGTTTATGAAGTGTGTTTTATGCACCCAGAACTATAGTAATGGAGGACTCTATTTATTTTTTTTCAAAAATGGAGAGAATCCTACTTGTAGACACTAGTAATAATTTATGAAATGAGTACACACGCTGGCATGTTTCGAACACCAGACACCATCTATCTGAAGTGAAGTGCCGGTTCTAGATAGTTCATGGAAGTGCTGGGGCAAAGCATGTGAAAGTTTGTGTTATTATTAGTATTATATGAACATCATAGCTCATAGCATGAGGGGTGAGTGCAATTTTTTCAGCTAACTATGGTAAAAGGCTTTAATTGGATACTCTCATCTGAAGCTGTAGAGTATATGTTGCCAATGTTTCAAAATTATTCTCCAATTGTAAAATGTTAATTAGATTCGTTCCTAAGTTGAAATTTGCATGAGTAAGTTGTATTTGGTAATAGATCCAAATAGATGGAGGAATCTGATTAATATTTTACTAATATATAATATGAGAGACCTAGTTGATACTGTCATGTAAGATTAAGGACAAAAATTAATATTTACCTTTTCTCCCTTCAATCTTGCTGTTTACTTTATGTGATAATAAGAAAATGTATATAATATGATATTTTGATAGGAAATAAATAAAAGGGGGAAAGTAAAGTGATCTAAAAATGAGAAATTGTTGTCAATTACGGTAATAATGTTGCATGTATTTTTGAGATGTGCCTAAAATTTAGAGAGTAAAAACAGTAAGATACATATACAGATAAACATTTATAGTGTTATATAATGTGTTAATATTTTGATCTTGAAAAACAGAGCTATATAAAAATACCTTACAGGGATAACCGCTCATATTCACTTCATGACATGTTCACTTCACACGTGTGCATTGTAGGTGTAGGAGCTTTGGATCGTATCACATTCGGCTATAATTGGATTGTCTCTGGGAGTTTCACAAAGCCCATGTCCCATAAAGCCTCTAATTGCTGCATTATCTTTCCATCAGTTTTTTGAAGGGTTTGCACTTGGAGGGTGCATCTCCCAAGCCCAATTCAAGACCTCATCGGCAACAATAATGGCTTGTTTTTTGCACTGACTACACCTATTGGTGTTGGCATTGGCACTGGCATTGCTTCAGTTTATAACCCTTACAGTCCTGGTGCACTCATAGCTGAAGGTATATTGGACTCATTGTCAGCAGGAGTTTTAGTTTACATGGCTTTAGTTGACTTGATAGCTGCTTATTTTCTTAGCAGAAGCATGAGTTGTAATTTTAGGTTGCAGATAGCATCTTATTGTATGCTTTTCCTTGTAGCTGGGTTAATCTCTTCACTAGCAATATCGGCATGAACCCTACCAAACCAACTGTAGTTGTTAAAATGTTGTTCAATTTTGATATATGTTTCTTTCTCTCTTTAATTAGCTTTAATTGATTAGTACCCTTATCTTCCTTTCTTAAAAAAGTCATAGTAATACTGTTTCTAAGGCCTAGTGATACTCAAGCACTCAAAACTGGGATCCCCTCACAAATCTAGTATCTGGTGGTTGTGTTCTTTGTTCCCCTAATTATTTTTGCCATGAACTGGTCAATCTGGTGCAAGACTGATATGAATAGAAACGGTTGCACCACGGGTTGATCTTTGTATAAGTTTTTTGCAAAGGTGTTTGTTAAAAAGATTGGTTTTGGTTATAGACTTCATTATCTCTTCCAATCTGTAAGATAATTTCAGTTATTATTAGTCATCATTGTATAACAAATAATATTCTAATACAATCAACTTTTATAAGGGAAGGACACTTGTTGTAGGATATGGTGTTGTACTTGTTAGTGATGAACATGGTGGTGGATTTAACAAAGAAATCAGCGTTTTGAAGGCTGGTTTTTTCAAAGACATCTGATTCAGTAAATTTGAGTTTTTTAGATTATGTGATGAGAGATTTGAATTTAATGACAAGTGGTGTCATGTGTGCTCTTTAGGAAGCTCTTGTTTCTGGTAGCCCCTATAAATGCTAAAAACATGGAAACCCCTTGACTTGTTTCTACTCTTCCCAGTGGCTCAAGGTTTGGATGGTCTGATGAATCAAGTTATGTCCTTAATAATAGGGGCTAAAACATAGAAACCCCTTGACATTGCAGTGGTTGTGCCACCTCTACAATACAATTAACTAGCTTCAATCGAATATCTTCATTTATGGATTATGATCAATTATTGATGGAATACAATTGTGCTTAGAGTAATCTTCAATACAATTATGATGAATATATGAAACAAAAAATAGTGATTTCAATTGTTGACATATTATTGCAGTAGTTGGTTCATCATCTGATCAAATCAACAAGTATTCTTCACATGTTGCACGTGTTGCTTGTTGTCAAGGACAATTTTTTCTATAGGAAAATGAATTATTTAGAACCATACTGTACTTAATTAAAGGCCGTGCTAAGATGGACCATGGATACAACAAAAACAAAAGGAAATTGTTTTTTATAGGAAAATCCATTAAAAAAAACGTAATATAGCTCCAGTACCGTTTACAAAAAGTAGGACTATGTTAAAAAATACGTTGCTTGTTATAAAAGAAATATACATGCTGCTAGCATATTTTATATATTTTGGATTTTAATTTTCACATCTCAACCCTTTATCAAATTTTCTCTATTTTTTTCAAATTTAAATATTATTCTATATTTATAATTCAATTGTCTAGATGCCCATGTTATTTTCTAAAGTTTTTTTTTTCCACTTGAGAGGATCATTTCTCCTATTTTGTGAATAGTCTGATCACTCATTAATACATATGGAAATCAAATAACATATGTTGAGAGATCACTCTTGAAATTGATTCCCTCTACCACCTCATAGATTGATGTCTTGTATGCCAGGTAGAAATAGATTAGGCCGAAATAGACTTTCCAAGCTTAAGTGTGATTTGATAAAAAGATTCAAGACCTAAGTCTAATATCCTAATATTTTTTATTATTGGAACAAAATAAGTATGAGATCGTCATCAATGGAGGAGGTTTAATCTAATAAGCATTGGTACCCAATAGGTACAATCGTTGTGAAGCAAAAGCAAAGAGTACATATTGAGTATAGTTGCTTCTTTTAACATTATCTCTCTATGGAGATCTCACATCTTTTAAATATTATATATTGATATGAAGTTATTGATAGATGATATAAGAGCATCTTTAATGGTAGAATTTTAAGGAACTCACTTTATAATTTCAAGCGGTTCCATGTGTGTCAACTCGATTTCATAATACTTGAATTTTTTTACTCAATGTGTGATTTCACCTCTAAGTTACTTAACTTACAGACATCATGTCTCTATTTTTCATATTTGATATTTTTTGTCTCATTTTTTTTGTCAAATAGTCTAGTAAATAGAAATTTCACTTTTATAAGGTGGATAAGTGGAATAACTGGAGTTCGAACCCCGACTTCCTGTATATATAATGCAATGTCTCTGATAACTGAATTAATCTCTTTCTCTCTCATTCATTTTTACACTTTTAAATGCATGAAACATCATATTTATAGTAGCTTGAGATTCCAGCTTTAAAGTAAACATACTTGACAAAAAAAGGATAATAGTGCTATGAATTTGACAAGTTGTAGTTGACTTTATAATTAAAGCTACTAATAGATTAGAGAGTATTAGGTTAACAATTTAATCTATAATTTATATCGTTGCGCACCGGTGCGATACCTTTTACTCAAAATTTAATATGATGTCTTTTTTTTTTATTGGTTTATATTTAAAAACAAGGAGGTCTACATTATCTTTTAATAATTTATTATATTTATCTTATTACTAATAATTAAAAACAATCTATATAAATAAATTTATATGTTGTACAAAAAAAAAAATATATGTATTATTCATAACTAACTTGTAACCAATTTTAATTTACATAGATAAGATTTATTATCATCAATTAAAAAATCAATACTACCAAATTATTAAAATAAATACAAAAAACATTTAAAAAATATATTTTAAATAGATTTTACCTAAATATACCACTATTTAACATTGTAATATACAGTAGGTAGGAAAAAATTAAGTACTAGTACATTTTAAAAATGTAGTATTGTCCTTATGATAATTTTTAGTAAATGTGATAGTGATGGTAGGTAGAGTGACATCAGACCCATGTGCGATGACTGATGTTTTCGTCACATCACATGGCCCTTCCCTAGACAAAACAAGTATAACACCTGCCACGTCACTCATCACGCTACATTAACGCCATCGTGGCACCGCATTTTCTTCCTTTTCTTTTCATATTTTAATAAGGTGCATTTTTCGGTACAAATCTTATTTAAATTAAATGTGTATCGATGCATTTGTTGATGTTGACAATTGTGATGCATTTTTTAAGAAATTAAATTAGGTCATCCGAATCGACATCAGAAAGAATCGAACTTAAAACCTTAAAAATGAATACACTCTCATGTTATTAATTTTTTTTATTTAATAGTATTTGTGGAAACATTGCTCCTAACAAAGCTTTCTCCGCGCTAGATTTCTCTAAGTTTTATTCTTTGTTCATTATAGATGGGTGGTTTTAGGTCACTTTTGACCTAGAATCACCCCCTTTACACCTTTTTTTTTCTTCCATTTTTTTCCATATAAATAAGTGATCTTTCACATATCTCAAGTTTTTTCTTTTTGTTTTTAGTTTTTACGTGTTGTCGTCGTCTAAGTGCGACGTTGTGTTAGTTGTCGTCTTGTGGGCGTTATTTGATTTCTTGTATTGTTGCGGTATTCGTTTATTCATATCGAAAGATCAATTTCAGTCACTTGCAGATTCAATCAATGATTTGAATATCAACGTTGCAGATCCGGAAGAATGAATATTCCGGTGACTTTAATTTTATCATATTATTTGTAGTAGGCAACGGATAGTTATATGTTATTAACTTGAATGCCGTGAATTTATTTGCAGATTCATCATTTTACGTTTTTAGCGATGTTGAATATGTGATTATATTTGATGCAATGTATGTTTTGAATGAATGAATATCATTTTGTTTTTGTCAAATAAAAAAATAGTATTTGTGGACTATTAAAATTATCCACCTCATCCTTGCGATATATATACAAAATGTGTATTCACCTTTTAAATAACCTCATTTCTTTACTCCACAGTCCATACACTCGCACAACACAAGAGAAGAAGATTCTTGCGATGGAAAAACAGAGTGCTGCTGAGTGTATCACAGAAGCTCTCACCGGAAAGCTCAACGATCTTCTCGCCGATTCCGATGACTACCATTCAAGTGAGTTTTCTTTCCAAGAAGAAACTATAGAGGAAGTCATGCAAGAGTTTTACAAAGAGATCATTGCTTGTCCTAAAGAACAACCACCTTCACCAACCACACCATTGCCGGAGCCAAAGGTGGAAGAGATTCCGGCGCCGGTGGTTCAAAGTAATGAGTTGTTTGCTGGGCTTGAAAATTTTGAAGGTGATTTTGATTATGATGATGAATGGCTTGCAAGGGTGCTTAATTGGGGTCAGGGTAATTAATCACTGGTTTTGATTTTAACTAATCAATTGTATAAAAATAATAAAAATGAGAGTTGTTTGTTGTTGCTGTACTCAAAGAGTATTAGCAATAAATAAATTACTACATGTCTAATGCTATGATCATGAGTTTTTCTTTGTCAATGCAACTTCACCGTCTTTTCTCATCGTGCTCTTAATTACTCCCTCCGTTTTTTTTTTTTAAGTGTCCAGTTTTGTCGGATTTAGTGTTTCTATTTAACTGTCTATTGTGTGTTTTAAGGGTACGATTTGTCAATTGTACCCTTTTTTAATTACACTTATCTTTTTCAATAAATATTTTTTTTATATATTTGAAAAACTTTTTTTAAAAAAAAAAACAAAAAAGTTTGTTTATTGTTATATTCTATTGATAACAATAATCTGATTTTTCTTTTTTTGTATAACAATAAATCTATTGATGAGGGTATAATAGGAAGATAAGATGCAAAAATCCAATTTCTTAATTTGGTGTTACTATTCTAAACGGACACTAAAAAAACGGAGGGAGTATAACTTATTTTGGTCCTTGGTGTGTTGTTTTTGCCTTTATGATGTTTATTTTAGTTCTTAATTTGAGAGACTATAGAATAAAATATTTAACATATTACAATGATCAGTTTACATAGAAATTAATTTTACGGCGATTAAAATAAAACAGCAAGGACCAAACACAAAATATTACGTTTCTTTTTAAGTGTCGTTTTTTTATGAGATTTAGTGTTTTTATATTTAACCGTTTCGATATTTTAAGGTTATGATTTGTCAATTGTACTCATTGTCAATTACTTTCATCTTTTTCAAAAAAATTAATTATTGTTATATATTTGAAATACTAATTTATTTATTTTTGGTACATAACATATTAAATTTTTGTTTGTTTTGTAGATGATATATTAAATTTATTAGAAAAAGAAAATGTTTGCAGAAAAATAACAATTTATTGGTGAATTAAGATAAAGGTATAATATGAAGATAAAGTGCAAAAATTCACATCTTTAATTTGATGTTACTATTTTAAAATGACAATTAAAAAAATAGAGGAAGTATATATTTACAAAAACTAAACCGAGAAAATTATTTTTATAAGAACTAAATCAAACCTACTTATATTTGCATGAATGATTCGCATATTTAAATTTTTTTCCTACAATTTAGGACAAATAATGAAATATATTTTAGAACTCAATTCACTCTTCATACCATTAAGAAAGGATAAATGGAAGGTTTTTACATAGTATATTTTATCACAGTGTTAAGAAAATCTCTTCTTTTAATGTTGAACGTTATCTCAATTATGACATTTCTAGTAATTTTGATACAATCCATAATTTTTACCAAAAAAATATGAATTTTAGTATAAAAAATGGTGATGTTTTTACACTAAGTGATACTTTACAAATGAAAAAGAGGCATTTCTTGTTATTACAAGTGTCAAGTGAATTAAGTCTCGTATTATTTTAAAAAGTATAAGTGGGTTGAGTTTCATATTCCTTAAAAAATGGAGGTTAGTATTTTTTTTAAATGAGAAATACCCATAAATTTAATGCATTAACATTTTGAAAATGATTTGATGTCCATCACACTTATATATGTTTGAGCTTTAAAAAAATAGATTTTTTTTATATTTTTAAAAATAGATTTTATAAAACCGTTTTTTAAAATATTACAAATTTTTTATTTTCAGCTTTTCTAAATTGAAACACTAATTTTGACATCATATAACATAAACACACATTATTGAAGATCAAAACATAGTCAAAATCGCAATTTTTTCAAAAAGTTGTATTTCAAAAATGATTTTTATGAAAATATATTTAAAATAGCTTCAAAGTTAAGTGATTTTTTGAAATTTTGATATCCAATTTTTTCCTCAATAAAATGATGAAATACATAAATAACATTTTAAGAATAATTATTCAAACTAATTTTCATTTGAAACTTTTATAAAAAGTTTCTTTGTAAAATTTTTTACACAAAATTATGTAACACTATATATAAGAATCTATTTTTAAAAAAATCTATAACAAACGGATCCATAATTACTCTTAAATTCAATGTAATGATTTTCGAGCTACCTCGCATAACCCAACACGTGTGTCCTCTCCACGGGGAACATGACTTTTAAATTTACTGAAAACTAATTTAAAATATGAACAAAATTACATACATTAAAGATATTTTTTTTATCTACTACTAGTAACTTCTTTCAATATTACTACTTCCGTTTCAAATTATATGTCACTTTGAAGAAAAAATTTGTTTCAAATTATATGTCACTTTACATTACCAACGAAGCATTTAATGCAACTTTACCTATTATATCCTTAACTATTTATTACTTTCTATTCTTTCAATTCTTCAATTTATTTTTTCAATATAATAAATAAAGGACAATTTTGTAAATCAACTTATAATTTCTCTTTTCTATACAACAATGATTACATTTCTTAATATGTGTAAAAATGACAAAGTGACAGTATAATTTGGAACGGAGGGAGTAATAAACATAGATATGGTCAACTATATCATTTATTTTGGGACTGATGCAATATCACATACTCAAATATAGGTACAAATAAAATTGGGACGGTAGTTGATTAGTAGTACATCACAATACTTGTTATTAGCAACAAACAAGACATCTTTCCCATTCCCCAGCATGCTCATGTAGTAGTACTACCAGTATTAATCGGTGCTCACTGTATTCACTTGGTGTAGGTGAGTTCTATTAATGGAGGAATCGCAATCCCACCAAAATCCTTTAACTTTCATAAATGAACCATTTATGACATGTTCTTGTCTTAGACAGCTAGGCTCACCGTTCATAATCCACACACAAGAAAATTATACACGTGCCACACAGTTAGTTTTACATAGAGTTGTCACCGTTCATATAAAGAATTGTCAAATAATCCATTATCCCAAAAGTTTAAGCGGTTAGAATAGAGATACATCAATGCTTTTATATTATTTCTAACAAGAATTCGTATTCTGTAACAAGTATTATTTTTCTCTCTCATTGTCACCCAGAGAAAAAGTATTAATTTTTTTATTACTATAATATGATATTGATACGAAGTTTTTATCGTTGTTAGTGATGATTAATCTTCGTTGTGAAACATGTGGGACACACAAGGTGGATTATCCTATTTCAACTGAATTTTCTCTTTTATTGTTGGTAAAAAAAAAACGGTGTTTGATGCCAATTTTGTTTTTTAAATATCATTTTTATTTTCCTATATGATGTTTTTGAGGAACACCTCCAATCACCACCACCGTACTGAAGAGACGTTTCACCGACTACGATGATTCTGATCAGATAAGATATGAGGTTTTGAAATATGTTAAGTTTTGGACCTTTGATGATGATTCGTAACACATAAGGTCTTGGTACAATCAAATACAAGTATGACTAAAAATAGCACCAATATTTCAGATTGAAAGCACCTCTTCGTGTTGAATATCGATATAATGCTATATTTGATATTATATTTTGCAAATTCTATTGTTTAAATTTATTTTTTTAAAACAATTAAAGTTAATAATTAATTGTCAATGTCAATATTTTTTACCTCTGGACTTGAACCTCATACCTTAAACTCAAATAATCTTTAACCTAAACATATTGAACTGTCCACCCACTACTATTTAAAAAAAATTATTATATACATTTACCAAAATCAATATTGTATTTGGTGTCTATTTTAAAAAGAAAAAAACAATATTAACAAGAACAAATGATAATAGTTATAAAATAAATAAAATACTCTCGTTATAAAATAAGGTGGATTCTAAGATGAGGGTTCAATTAAGTCCCTCACCGGTGAATCACTATCAATACAACGTTAGATTTAATCAATGATCCCGAATTTTTAAAATAAAAAATGACAACATGTAATATAACACACACAATCACGTCCTTGTATCCCCCTTCACCACTTTCTTCTTCCCAAATTGAACTTTATGTTCTTGTCCTTCAAACCTTGGCATGTGGCAACCATGAAACTATAGATAGAACACATATAATTCTATTTCATAATATTCATGACATGGATGATGCACCATTTCTTTTCCATGTTCAAACAAAAAATTCCCTATATCAAATTTCAAACAAAGACCTATTTCTATATGGAAATTGACTGAATATTTGTTTCGTCTTCTCCATTACTGGCACCACAGCCACAACACCTAAGAAATGTTTAAGCAAGGGTAGTAACAATGGGTATGGATCTTAGAAAGAAAAAAAAAACAGTGGGAATGGGGGTTTGTGACTTGGTAGTAGAGAACGTGAGGAAGAGGAAAACGACGTATGTGATTTAGTGTATACGGTGTATAGTAGAATATATGAGTATGATTAATCTATTGACTCTTAATTGTTATTAAAAGTGGTCCACCGGTGAGGGATTTAATTGATCTCTCACCCTAAAATTCACCATAAAATAATAGTTATAAAATAAATAAAAACTCTAAAAGAACTAAAGTTTTAGGACGGAGGGTGTAATAATAATATATTCGGTGTCCGTGTCTATGCCACTTTAAAACTATTGGTTAAAAATAGTAAAAGATAGGAGCAAGCTTGATGTACAATACTTTGCCAAAGAGGTACTCCCTCCGTCCCAAAACAATGATCCTTATGCATACCAATCCATAATTTGAATCATTAATATCTTTAATTTTCTTTCATGAAAAATTCTAAAAATTTAATATTGTGAAAATATTCATCGAGATAAATCAAACAAGATCTTATTTACTAATATTTGTCTTTATACATTAGTAAAAAAAATACGGTAAAAATAAATATCAATAGTCAACAGAGACAATTGTTTTGGAACGGAGGGAGTAATTAACATTAGTGATTTTTCATGCTAATATGCAAGCAATGAAAATGGATCGCTGCTATAAATTATACTTCGATCAAAAGTACTTCTTTAGACTAATGCATTAGTTTTTTAATATGCCTAAAAAATAAAAAATTTATACTAAAAATAACAGTATTCTATCATATGCGCGGCTTGGAGGGAAATATATATACATTTCCCAAAAATGAGTCCATTATAAAGTTTCAGCCAGACTATTTTATTAGAGGCATAGGTAGCATACTCAATGTTATAAGTCCCACATTGAATAGAAATATGACATAGATAACATTTTATAAATGTAGTGCAAACTTCAACTCTCAAGCTAACTTTTGTAGTTGAGTATAAATCTCTCAAATTCTAATATTCAGCTAAGTTTTTTTTTTTTGCTGTGTGTTTTATACCCACTCAATGTGAGTGATTATGAAAATAATTGAATAATATGATACATATTGGAGGACTTGAGATCGATTATTCGACACAAAAACACAAGGAAAAGTGGGAAGAGTATTGCTATATGCAGAAAACGCATAGTTCTATATGAACCTCTCGAAATATCACTTGTCACTTTTTAATTGGTAGTCAAATTTTAACATCCATGTTAGCGAAAACCATCGGAGGATAATTGTAAAGTTATGCAGTATATATATGCACGTTCGTTATATTTTCACGAAGTCTCTATTCATTATGTACATCATTTAACTTAGGGATGGGTGCTTCACCAGGAGAGCACCCAGGCACTAGGCGCTTCGCTTTGGGAGCGCAAAAGGGTGTCCCAGAACAGTTTTTTGTGATTTTCACCTTATAATTTTGTGGCTCTTTATGAATTTAATTATTGACGCATTGCTATATGTGTTTAAGACATGATAATAATAAGTGAACAAACTATAGTCACATGATTCGCAATTCACTTCGATATGTGGTACGCATTCCGGTACACGGTTCACGACCCTCAAAGTATTTGGTACGTTAAGGGGTATATATAGTCGGTACGCTATTTGGGTTCGTGGTACATTATATTTGGTACGCTATGAATAAAAAATATTATTTAGTTAAAAACAACAAAATACATGATGAAAAAAATCACATTCTAACAAAAGTCACATTAAAGATGATACTCCAACGGTCATCATGTTCACTTAGATAAAGCACAATAGCATTAGTCCCACATCTGGAGTTTTGCAAACACAAAGAGGCATTATTACACTCAAATATAGAGATGATTATTCCTTCTCTGGTTCGCTGTTTTCTGCGAATTTCCCTGTGAATCATGGTGAATCAATTCGCAAATGAATTGCGAACCGATACGCGCGAACCAATTTGTGGTTCGCTGGGTACTGAACGAATTATGTGACTATGGAACAAACACAACTCTTGATATATGACCCTTGTTATCATATGATGTAGTGTCTGTTGCTCTATAAATAGTGTAACATACACACAAAAAAGGTACATTAAATTGGCAACTTTAACGAGCCATTTTCTCTTCTCTAATACATGAGAGTAAAGTGTAAAAAACATTTTTTATGCAAACTAAAATGGAAAGAGTGTGTTTGTCCAAATCACATCAAAGTTTCTAAAATATCATGAAGAGATTCACCGCTATTTCAATTTGCATAAAATAACCACTTATTGATGAGGACAAATTGAACCTAAAGTTTAATGTGATACACACGTTTTTGGAATTTCTTTGCACAATCATAGTAATCTTCATTATCTTTAATTTGCCGTCTTCTTTGTTGATGAAGGTTATTGGGGCAAATCTATCACTTTATCACACTTTAAAATAAGTACCATTGTTAACAGGCATAAATGAGACATACGGTGTACAAGTATATGGCTTGTTAGAGTTGAGTCAATGACCTTAAATATAAGAGATTTATTTTTGCCACCCTACTAATTCTCTCGCGCGCCCTAGAAATTTACAAAAATATCCATATCTGCTACTTAAGTAGCGGACACCTCCGAAAAACACCATACCTTTATCATGTCCGCTACTTAAGTAGCGGAAAGGTAAAATGGGAAAGACGTAAGGCGCGCGAGTAACTGGTAGGGTGGCAAGAATACACGTCTAAATATATATGGCATACTTCCATTTTCTATTTTATTTATGAAAATCAATGCTACATAATAAAGGGCCTACTTTTTTATGTCAATAATGGTTTTAGCTTAAAGGGCCTACAGAGCATGCCTCTGTAAGCTCTAATGGCATCCCAGGAGTTGCAAGCTTGAGTTCTAAATCAGGTGCTGCACTCCAAGGAGTACAATTTGTTGAAGTTGAAGAGTTAGGCCATTTCAGCACTGAATATTGAGGATGAGAAAGAAAATCTCTACTTCCACTTAGTTGGCTTATGTAGCTGATATCATTTTCTGTCAAATTAGTTATTCCTGATAATGTACCAAATGCTTCACTTGGTTCAGAAAATGCTTCAAATATAGTTTTACTCTCACACCCCACCTGCCAAAATTTGTTATAGAATAAGATAGGAAATATTAAAGTTGAAAATAATGTGCAACTCTAATTAAAAACACGTATATAATGTAACCCACTTTTATATGGTGAATTCATTGGTACATATCCTATTTAGATATATACTGAAACACCGTTGAGGTGGTTATAGTTCTGATAGGTTCACAAATTATGTTTATTAATTTTTTGATCTACCAGAATTATCCACCTCAGCGGTATACCAGTACGTATTCAAATAAAATGTGTACAACAGTGTTCACCTTTTTATATATGGAGAGATATTTGAATTTACTTACCTTAAAGAGGCTAAGATGTTTTCTTTTATTGATGAAGCTATTCTGAGATTGACGAAGAAAATGTTTTTGTGCATGACTTGCCACCTGAGTTGGTGTTCTTGTTGTTACAAAATCTCTAGATATACCTCTCCAGTTACCCTTCCCAAGCTTCTCAAGTCCTCTAAGAAACATACGGTGCTCCTCCTCAGTCCATGGCATACCTGATCACAAACAAAAGTGCACATTATTTTAATTTAATTTCCATGCAATATTGATCATAATTCTAGAGTATAGTATTAGTGAGTGTAAAGAATGTCTAAAAACCTTATAATGAATAGTGCGAGTTAGTATCAATCACCGAGCTATATGTATATGTATGTATGTATGTATAACAATTATAATTAGTCGAATTCAACCATATAAAACTGATTTGTAAGGTAAGACATGCGACGACTATAGTATAATTATTACCTTTTTTACTGGATCCAATTGTTGATATATGGTCACTTCCTAAGTAACTATCTGAATTTTCATTTGTACCAAACATTGTAGGCAAGGAATATGATTTTGATAAAGAGGAATATGATTGTGATGATAGCAGATAATTCTTTCTAAAACTCCAATTAGTGGCAAAGTATGAAGGTGAAGAAGAAGAATAAAGATGAAATTGCTCTTGACTGAGACTGTTATTACAAGTCCTTGAATTGTGGCCTAAATTTCCACAGTATGAACATTTCCTAGCTATTCTCATTTCTTAAATTAACAAGAGAATATCCCTAGCATATATGTTACTTGTGCAAGGTGCAATGTATTTAGCCACCAAAGCTAGCACCACTCATATATATACACACTAACACTACAGAACATAACATCCCATAGTATTATATTAAGTCTCAAAACAAAACAAAACAAAAGCAATAGATAGCACAATCTATGTTAATTTTATTGTGCGGTCTTTGGTGGCACTATGGTAAAGTGGAGGTAAAAAGGTACATTTAAGGAAAGTATAGTACAAACAAAGGACATGGTTTTTCATTATTTGGACATTTCCTACCCAAGGTTTTGTTGTTGCATTTGAAAATAGAATTTAAAGTAAGAAATCTCAGTACTTTGCTTTTTTTTTTCCTTTCAATTTTTAATTGATCAATCGGGTAAACTTATGAAAAGTTTATCCTGAATTTGTAATCCAGCTATCTTTTAAAGTGGTAAATTAGGGAATGCGGGACAGAATTAATCTTGGTAGATATCATGCATGCTGTAATTGCATCAGCAACATTAGGTAACAGTAAATTTGAATATTTCTGTAGTTTAAGAATGAGATTTCTTTTAATCACATGTTTTTTATTTCCTCCAACTCTTTGAGGCCGTTTGGTGGTTAGAAAAAAAATTCCCGTGTTTGACAAGAGAGAAAAATGATAATGTTGAGTATGAGTCATAGTTACTTATAAACAGACATGTCTCTCTAGATTATAATATTTAAATATAAGTTGTCTAGAAGCTTTAATTTTACTCTGATAATATAATTGAACCGGATGCACTATACAATCACGGACTTAGGTAAAACTGGACGAATATCGTTACCAAAGATTGTGTGTTCTTTATTTGAATTTATCCCTAAATTAATCATGTCACTTTTGTTACTATAGTATGGAATTATGGATACGAAGTTTCGACTACGTATAATAGTGACTAATTTCTGTCGAAGAATTTGTTAGACTCACAACAAAGTAAATTATGCTCTTCTAGCCGAATATTCTGCATACACAAGAGTCATTGGTCCAACCTCGGAAGTCTAAACACTTGCTTAAAAGGTTCAAATACCTTAAATACTTGAAAGTTAGTAATCTTATTTTATAAGTTAGTAACATCATTAAGTTGGATTTTCTCATGTTGGATCATTAGTATATGCTGCCCAATAAGTTCAAGTTTATTATGATCTCTGACTCCTCAAGACCACTACTACAAATATGTCTAGTATAGTATATATGATGATCAACGGTTGACAGTAAAAGGAGGGAAATTAACATTTTAAGGCTCACTTTTTCTTTCCACTCGTGTGTGTGTCTCCATGTAAGAAGGAGAGTCCTTTTCCTCATGATTTCTTCAGCCACTGGTTTTGGCAACTCTGTTTCTTTTCTAATGTTTTTTCCTTTTGGAAATCACTCATTCTCCTCATTGGTTCTTTAAAATCTCTGCGTCATATTTCAACATTTAGTTGAAATCACTTTTCATCACATACTACTACTTTCTAGTTTCTTTTAGTCTTTTATATCAGTTAGTCATTCCATAAACAACAATTTTGAAGCTTTACTTTACCAAACTGTTAAGTTAATTACAATGGCGGCCCCTTTGTTACCATGGACCCGCATGATTGAACCTGCGGTTCCACCAATAATTGCTTTTAAACATTTTGATTGATGTCAAATATATTAACATACATTTTTCAATATTGGTGTCAAAGCTGCATTCGGTCATACATTGGACGTAACATATATATTAACATATTTATTTATACTACAATATAACTTCTACTTTTGGTTGAAGTAGAAAATGCAGCATTTGACTCAAACACAAAAGGAGTATAACTAGTCACACTATCCCATTTTATTTGAATTCAAACCCATTACTAAAGGGCAGAAATGGGAGCAAGGGGAGTTCAAACATCTTAACAGTTTGACTTTTTAATTTTAAGTCCAACAACTAATGTTGTAAATCTATGTTCTATGACACTCAAGTTCAGGTGGAGAATATCACAAGCGATAAATAAAAATGGAGACATGCCACCTTTGAGATTTATCTTGAGTACCAATCAAGGAAGAAAAAAATAACTACTAAAGCAACAAGCGATATGTATAAAAAAGTCTTTAAGAAAACCAGGCAAGGTGGCTAACACGCAACTACAAGCAAGAGTAATCCTCAAAAGTCTTCAACAAGAGTGACAAGGAGCTCGCAAGTGCAACTAAGGAGTGTGGATTGTTTCGGTCAGAAGTCTCCAACAATACCTACGGAGGAGACAAATAACAACGATTGTGACACATGAGGTGTGATGAAATTATAATCAAAGTGGATGCATTATAATCAAGTACAATTTAGATATTGTTCTAAATAGAACTCAAAAGATTGAGGAGGGCTCACAGTGATTGTGGATCGATGGAAAGAAATGCTTCATGAATGAAGGTGGAGCCCATAATCAGAGGTGGAGATGAATGCGACCGAAGAGGTGTACCTATAAACACTAACACCCTGAGTTAGGGATTTGGATCATTTCCAATTCCCTCTCCAATTATTTTTATGTGTTTTTCTCTCTCATCATTACTTGTTTATTTTTTATTATTAATTTGTCTCTCTTCACATAAGAGAGAAATACACATAAAAATAATTGGAGAGAGAATCAGAGAGAAAAAATTTGGAGAGGATCCAAATCCCTGAGTTAGTGTAAGCTTGAGGCGAGTTAGAGAGGTTAGAATGAGGCATACCTCGTAAGATTGTAGCATGGTGTTTTTATTCTAAAAACACCATGCTACAATCTTATGAGGTATGCCTCATTTGATTGTAGCATGATGTTTATATAAACCAACAATTGTGATATTGAGTTGAGAGACGTGACATTGAGTTTGACCCAACTCAAAAGTCTGATCCAAAATAAATACCTATTGACATCAATGTAGGAGGAGATAGTTTCACAAATTTAAGTTTGAGCAACAATAAAATATGATTGCCGTAAAAAAAATTTAAAAAAAAAAATTGAATTATGATTGAATTTAAAAAAAAAAGCGTCAATGAGAAAATGCATATTTCTAAAATATTGTAGCGAAAATAAATGACAATGAATTTGAACAAACTAGGATAACCTAAAGTTGCTATATACTATTTTCACACCGTTTTTCTTTTTATTTTTTAGTCAAATGTAGTTAAAAATCCCCTCCTAACTAAGTTAAACTTAGGAGAATTATTTTTATACGTTCTAATAAATACCAAAATTAACTTATACACTGTACCCTTGAAACATCTACAACAATTTATTGGAGAGATTAGATTGATGCTTTATTGTTTAAAAACGTTGTTAAAAATAAATTGAAACAATATTGTAAAAGTTTAGGGGTTGATTTGCAAAAACAAATAGTGGTGGAACACGGTGCACCACGTCCTCTAACAAAAACAGCTTCGTTGATGCATTTGTGTCCGTCCATAAACAACAAACAGAGAAGAAAAGAGAGCGAAGAAGAAAAAGCCTCTCGAATCTCCATTTCTGCAACAACAACAAACCGCCATGGCTTTTCTAACTCGAACATCTTCACGTTTCTCTCAATTAGCATCACCACAACGTGTAGTTTCTCTCCACACAACTCTCCCTTCGTTATCTTCAACCACACCTACACCATATGCTCCACCGCTACCTCCATCAGCTTCTTCTCCCGTCGGCATTTCCAAAACTGCCGAATATGTGATCTCTAAGGTTGATGATCTCATGAATTGGGCTCGTCGTGGTTCAATTTGGCCTATGACTTTTGGACTCGCTTGTTGTGCTGTTGAAATGATGCATACTGGTGGTGCTCGTTACGATCTGGATCGATTTGGTATCATTTTTAGACCTAGTCCTCGTCAATCTGATTGTATGATTGTTGCTGGTACTCTTACCAATAAGATGGCTCCTGCTCTTCGCAAGTATATTTCTTTTCCCCCCTTTTTCTAGGGTTTTTACATTCTTCTTCTTATATCATATGATTTCGCCTTATTCATTTTCAATACTCTTTATTATTCGCATAAATTATATGCCCCCATAGATTTGTATGTTTGGTTCCACGTTTGGAGGAGTCGGTATTGAGTCTGTAGAATTGATTTTGACATGTTGGGATTTTCTAGAATTTGATGTTTTTGCCTCTTTAATTTAGCATCCAATTTATCGTAAAATTCAATTTTACTTGAATGTATAGAAACATAAATTAATTTAGATTTTTTAGGTGGAATCAATTTTACAAAATTATATAATTCAAAATCAATTTTTGTTACCGTAGAGCTGATCATAGAAAATCATTGATTTTCTTATTTTGTTCCAAATGTGTGTTATATATCTTTGATGAAGAATGTTCAAATTCAACCAAGCCAGCATATTTGTTGTTTTACTTTATTAAATTAAATTGAGTGTTTCTGAGATTGATTTGCCATCTTGATTTAATGAAGCAAATGATCTTATCATAGGTTTCTTCAGTATATTTTGTCGGTAGGAGTCTAATAATAGCTATTATCTAGGGAAAAGGAATTAGAACGCTCGTTGTTTTGTTGAAATTTTTTCAAAATACAGAAGATAAGCACCAAACAGAAAAAACATAGACTGTAGTCTGCAGACTCTTTGATGGGTCTGCTTCTTACCTGCCAAGTGCACAGGCCATTGCAATTGCTATGCACTCCCCCAAACTAATTCTCTTTTCCCCGTTTATATTTTCCTCATAGCCCCCCTACGACCTTCTAATCCCATTCTACGGTTTTCTTTCTTCCTAGTAATACTGATTTAAGTCATAGGGGTTGGCTACCAGACACTTGGACAGTCTTCTATATGTGCTTGAATGTTATTGTAGAAATTGTTTCAATTGAATTTGAGTGTTACTGCATGTTGGATGAGGTTCATATGTGGATAAGATGGTCTCACATTAAATGTCAGGGGTGAGAAATGTGAACATTCCTTGTCTACAAAAATGTTCAATTGGGTTTGATTGTTACAGAAAAAGTATGTTGCATGTCACTTTTTTAAGTTTAATATGATTCTGTGATACACAACTATAGGCTGCTCGTCTTTATCCATCAACTATCAATTTATCATTACTCTGATTTTCTCTCTACTTATAAGGCGTTGGAACTGTGTTACAAATGTGTGTTGTGTTCTATATCTATATGAAGAGTGTTGAAATTCAACAAAGGGGGCATATTTGTTGTTTCCTCATATCTTTATTAAATTATTTATGAGATTAAATTGCCCTCTTGATTTAGGTCTTGTTTAGCTTAATAACTTAATTTATGCCCTTGTAGTATAAATGTTGATCACTTAAGTGCTTATGTATAAGTTATTTCTACAATGAAAGATAAAATTAAGTCAAACTGGATAAACTGAAATAACTCAACCCACTCTTGATTTAATCGTGCAAATTATACTCTGTTTGGCGTCTTTTGATTGTGTATTATCTTATCGTAGGTTACTTCAGTATATTCTGCCTGTAGGAGACTAATAGCTAGGGAAAAGGAATCAGAGCACTCACTGCTTTATTTAAAAAACCTTCCAAATTCATTCTTCTGCTGCTGTTGATTTTGGTATAGTATCATATAATATTCTTCTTCTGCAGACTCTTTGAAGGGTCTGCTTCTTAACTTCCCAATCCTCACTCAAATTTTGATTGTCCTCTGACTGCTCTCCCTTTCATTTCTACTTGTTCCATTTCACTAACAGAAGCAGGTCCCCTTTACCTGTCAAGTGCACAGGTCATTGCAACTGCAATGTACTCCCCCCAAACTCATTCTCCTTTCGTCCCTATTTATAATATATTTACACTCACCGCCACCCTGCAAGCTTCCAATTTCTTTCTACAGTTGTTTAATACACACTTAAGTCATAGGGGCTGGCCAACAGACATTCTTCTCTATGTGCTCGAATGTTGTTGTAGAAATCATTTCAATTGAATTTGAATGTCATTGCATGTCGGAAGAGGTTCATATGTAGACACAGGATAATGATTTTCTTGTCTCTTGTTGTATGTGAGTGGTGTGAAGTGTGAACATTCTGTCTCTACACCACCATTAACTATCAATATATCATTACTCCAATTTTGTTCCACTTGACTCTGCAACTTTTTTATTTCAAATGTGAATTTGTTTTGAGGTCTAAATTACTTGGGATTTGGGAATGGATCCTCTTGCTTTATAATGTTGGGCGACCTTATCATATGAAAATTGTGTTCGTCCATCATTCCATCTTTACAATTTTGAATTTTTGACAGTACTCTACCTATTGAACATATATGAAAAGAGGAAAAAGGTACAGAACTTTCACTTTGACAATGCTATGTGAAGTTTTAATGAGAGGATTCTTTTCCAAATTACTCTTGGCAATATTGAAGAACATCCATCATAATTGTGGTTGTCAATTCAATTGTAGTGCCTCATTAGGGTGTCAGGAATTCCATTCATTTGGTTACCGTGAATAATTAGTAATTAATTTTAATTTGCCTTTTCTATCTTCCCTTATCCGTGAAATTCCATGTTTCCAGTGATAATTCCTGCCTTAGAATTTGATTAATTTTCTGTCTTGGACTTGGTTTATCAAGTCAGTTATCAGTTATATACACATTTCTCAATTCATTGGTGACAAATTCTTGCAGGGTTTATGACCAAATGCCCGAGCCTAGATGGGTTGTCTCCATGGGAAGTTGTGCTAATGGAGGAGGATACTACCACTACTCTTACTCAGTTGTTCGGGGATGTGACAGGATAGTTCCTGTTGATATTTATGTTCCAGGCTGCCCTCCAACTGCTGAGGCTCTACTGTATGGACTCCTCCAACTGCAGAAGAAGATCAATAGGCGCAAGGACTTCCTCCATTGGTGGACACAGTGAGGTCGATTAAGTTTGGCACCAAGCTATTTTATAATAAGCAATTCATGGTTGTTTTACCTTGCTATGAATCACCCTTTATTTGGTGGATATTCTGTTGATATGTTACCTTATTTCTGTATGTTCTATGTGGAGTTTTTTGGGGGCTTAAGGTCTCAGAGAATTTGATTGTTTCTTATAAATGCTTCTTATGTACCTGGGATTAAACAAACCACTCATGTTTGGCTCATAAGTTACTATGTTTATGTTTTGACAAGTTTCCATCTTGCTTAATGGTGTGACATTGAATATATTTTGCAATGAGAACTGGTGGTTTCTTCTGTTTATTCCCCCACCCGATGTCCGTGCCGAAACAACAGCAGTTTAAAGAACTGTATTTAGGACTTGGGTACTGTGTCCTTGAGTCTCATAGCCTCCTCGATGATGACGACAAATAGAGATAATAAAAACAATCACTTTTCCATTTATTACATACATTAGTACAACTGCTGTCTCTTCGCAAATTTCATACTACTATTTTGTAAATACTTCCATCTCTCTGATTTGCATTCGTTGTCTGCATAAGTGAATACTAGGGTTGAGCACTCTACAAGGTTGGTTTTTGTGGTAACAAAATAGGGCAAAGCCCCAGTTTGGTTGGATTTAAGTTGAAAGAATTCAATCCATAAGACCATAACTTACCAAAGAGACTAGACCAATTTCTTTTTGCCTACTTGGATTTCAAAAAATATTCAATTCGGATTCGAGAATTCAAACATGTAAATTACATGTTTGGAATCTAAAATTCGACCATCCACTAGTATATGAAATATCAGAATTTACACGTTTATATTTTAGAATTCAAAATCTATTTTGGATTATAAAACTTGAAACACTTTTATTAGAAAGAGTAACACTTTTGCTCGGATTTGGATCCTCTCCTTCACTCACTTCTACATCTCTCTCCTTCTCTATCTCTCTCTCATGATTATTTTTAAATTTTTTAGAGAAAGATTGAAATTAAGATAGAGATAGAGAGGAAGGAGAGAGATGTAGAAGGGAGTGAAGGAGATGATCCAACTTCCTTTTGCTCTGCAAACAACACCATTGTGCCACTCTGCTGCACTAACATTTGTTTCTTAGACATTGGTTGGGCACCACCACACGCAGCCCTTTGTCTTATGGCCATATAAACACCATTGATCCTCTCTCTTCCTTACCTTTTATGGCTAAGCAAGATAGGATACAGAAAGAGGAAAATAAGGTAGATGAAAGGTTCGAAAACTAAGTTGGGGATGAATCGTCAAAAAAGAAGCTCAAAATAACTTAAATGACAAAGTTTCCCTAAATATAAATACGAAACGATGATTGTACCCCTCTCCATATACAACATTCATGTATTGTTGTCTAACTCCCGTGTATATACACACACACAACATTGAATTTAATTCATATACATGGTCTATATATATTATTTTTACAAACAATATTTATATTTTTATACCATCAAATCAATCATTACTATGAGATCACTAAATTGACTTCAATCATATACTTCTAAAATCACAATCACATGTACAATTTATTTATCGACTTGAGCATGCAACAACGTTAAAATTTATCAGAGAGTTTATCATCTATTTAGTTCCCACAAAACTTGTAAAATTAGTCTTTACAATTGTGCACGAAAAATATCTTTAGAAATATCTAAATAGCATGTGATTTTTTTTTTTTTTTTTGCAGAAGATCACCTACGCACAACTGCAAGTAATTTCATTGTAATTTTGTTTTTTTAGGATGAGGGGGTCCAAATTATAATTTTGTTTTTTTAATGAATCTTTTTTTTTTTTAATTAGTTTTTTTTAATAAATCTCATTGTACGTAATTGTTATATTTAATTTTCGAGACTCTCTTTACTCTAGTCTCTTAAATGACCAATATCAGTGTGACTCTTGTATTGACTAATGACTAATCAGTAAGCACTAGCCACTAGTATAAAACGACGACGCAGTATCATCAGTGACTATAAATTTCACTCATAGTCGAGTTCAACAAAACCTAATCCAATTTCCCTCCGAGCGCGTTTTCGTTTTCTTCTTCTTCTTAGGGTTTCTTACAATGGCGGAAGAAGCACAATATACCCTAAAACGCAAATACGACGACCAACCTTCCGCCATCGACATCAATCTCGAAGTCGCTAACGCCAAACTAAAAGCTCAAGAAACCGCCGCTCGTCTTCTCAGTGCCACCGCCGCTCCACCACTTCAATTCGATCCAAAGCGAACTAAATCTGATAATGGTGCTCCACAATCTGGATTCGATTCTTATGATTCGAAACCTCAATACTCTTCAGCTTCTTATGGTAATACCAATTCTTACAGTTCTAGTAAGAAGATCGAAATACCTAATGGTAGGGTTGGTGTTCTTATTGGTAAAGGTGGTGAAACTATTAAGTATCTTCAGTCACAATCTGGTGCTAAAATTCAAGTTACTCGTGATATGGATGCTGACCCTAATTCTACAGTGAGGATGGTTGAACTTATGGGTACTTCTGATGCTGTTGCTTCTGCTGAGAAACTCATCAATGAAGTCCTTGCTGAGGTTTGTTTTTGACTTATTGGATAGTTTTTAGTTTAAATTTTGTCTGTTTTCTGATAAGTTAAATCAAATCATGTTGAATCACTGTAATTGTTACCTGTTAGTGAACTATCACTGTTAAAAGTTGTTTTGAGCTGATTTTGTAGCTTCATTATGAAGTGTGTCATGATGAATTTGATAAGATGATGTTAATAGTGAAATATCACCGATAAGAGTAGTTTTCTACTGATTTTTTATCCGCGATATGAAGTGTTGACTGATGAATTTGTTCAAATGATGTTGGAATTGGTGAAACTGTGACCTGTTAGTGGACATCATTGTTAACAGTTGTTTTGAACTGATTTTGTAAATTTATTATCAAGTGTTTCATGATGAATTTGCTTAAAGTAAAGGGTGTTTGAATGGCTGGAACTGTAACCTGTTGGTGAAATATCGCTGTTAAGAGTTGTTTTCAACTTATTTTGTACCTGCAATGTGAAGTGATTCATGATAATTTTGCACAAATGATGGTCAAATGCCTTTAACCATAACATGTTAATGAAACTAAGGGTTGTTTTCTACTGATTTTTTAACTGTAGTGAAATATCACTGATGAGAGTTCTTTTCTACTGATTTTGCAACTTTAATATGAAGTATTTCATGATAAATTTGATTAAATGATATTTGAATGGCTTTAACTGTAACCTGTAAAAGAAACATCACTGATTAGAGTTGTTTTCTACCGTTTTTGTAATTGTAATATGAAGTATTTCATGATAAATTTGCCTAATTGATAATTGAATAAATATAACTGTAACCTGTTAATGAAGCTTTACTGATAACATTTATTTCTTTACTAGGCTGAAGCTGGGGCTTCTGGTGGTGGTACTAGGCGGATGGCTGCACAATCTGGAGGTGATGAATTTTCGATGCAAATACCAAACAATAAGGTGTGGAGAGGAATTATCTACAGCCACAGGCATATTTTTCTGCAGCGTTTTGTTTATTCACGTTGATGTGGTTTCTTGTGTGCATCATTAGGTTGGCCTTATAATTGGTAAAGGAGGAGAAACAATAAAGAGCATGCAAGCTACAACTGGAGCACGGATTCAGGTACTCTCTTGTGCTTTTGTCTTCATTGCTTGTTCAATATATAGTTTGTATATCATGATTAGGTTAAAAGCTGACTGCCCGCCTCTCAAGATTGGGTTTCCCATTCATAGCACAACTTTTGACTAATGTCTATTTTTCTTCTTCAGGTGATACCTTTGCATCTTCCCCCGGGTGATACATCAACAGAAAGAACATTAAAAATTGATGGGGCCCCTGAGCAAATTGAATCAGCAAAGATATTGGTTAATCAAATCCTCACCGGTGAGGTATGCGATCGACTGAATTTTTTGTTTTGTTTTGTTTGAGTTATCACTTTTTGTTTGGAATGTGCGAAGTCTCTTGTAAGTGTAGAATTATGGATTTATTAATTAAAACCATGTTTGGTTTTAGTGTTAAGTATTGTTGCAGTTCTTATAAAATCACGAACCTTTCGAGTTTAGTACCTACAATTTTTTTAATCCATTTTTAGTCTCTACCTTTTGTAAAAACAAGGTGCTTGTATATCTACAGTGTCTTTGCATAAGCTTGCAAAATGGAACTGTGATAACTGAGACTGACAAAGACATTAATGAGATTTACTGCCCTTTGGTGATAATAAATGTCAAAATTGGGTTCGGACCATAGTGTCTATTTGACGATAATAACTGTGATAACTAGTGTCTATTTGACTATTGTGCGTGTATAGTGTCTATTTGACAATTGTTGACACCAACACGAATCCCTTGGTTGGTGTTCCCTCAGCATGCCTTGGTGTTGTTCGAACCCAGTTATTTATTATCATCAAAGGGAAGTAAGTCTCATTAATGTCTTTGACTCTATGAAGTGTCATCGTTAGTCCTGGACATTAGATTTTTTCGTTTGAAATTCTTTTCATCTATGCTATTTGTGCTTTTTCTGTTGATTACTAGTAAGAACTTTGGCTATAGTGCTCAACTTTCATTTGGCATAGTTTTATCCCCGGGTCTTGTGCTCATCTACATATCAAGGAAAGTGATACGTACCACAGTAAGTATCAATAAAAATAGAGCAGAAACACAAGCAATTATAGTAAAGAGAAATTTTATTATTGATAACAGATAACCAATACAGATAATAGAGATTGAATAATCCCTAGAATCCCACAAGAGCAATGCTCCTAATAGAAAGGAAGTACTTTCTATCCCAATCAATGAAATAACAAATTCAAAGATATCCTCCTCTCTTGCCTGGCTCCTGATATATAGGAGAAGCGAATGATTCACCCTCCCTCTCTCTCTTCACACGTCACCATCATAGTAACTAACTCCTCAGGCCTTTGTCCTTTCTGCCCCTTCTAGAATACACAATCCAGTCATTAGATCTTTGATGAATGAGATGCTGACTAGGAGGAATATTCTCTTCATTGGGCTGAGTTCTATCAATACTTCCTCCTTCAAGATTGTCCTTGTCCTCAAGGACAAATTTTGGGAATTGACTTCTAATCATCATTTCATCTTCCCATGTAGCCTCCTCTACACTTTTCCCTTTCCAATGAATTAGAACCTGCTTCACCTCTTCCTGTTGATGCTTAATTTTTCTAGCAGCAAGCACTACTTCTGGTTCACACATCTCAATAGGTTCTTCCATTAATTCAGGTAATTCATCCTCATGATAATTCCCTACTGCCTTCTTCAGCAAGGAAACATGGAAAACAGGGTGTACTCTTGATCCTTCAGGTAACTTTAACTTATAGGCTACTGTCCCTATTTTGTCAATGATAGGAAAAGGCCCATAGTACCTGGCAACCAGCTTTGCATTGATTCTTGACACAACAGAATGCTGTCTATGGGCTCTTAATTTCACAAATACCCATTCTCCACGAACAAACTGTCTGTCAACTCTCCTTTTGTCAGCCTGATTTTTCATTTTATCTTGAGCTCTAAGTAATTGACTCCTCAATTGTCTCAAAGCTTCATCCCTGTCCATTAACTCTCTTTGTACAGCCTCTACCCTTGTCTCTCCTTGTACCCACCTTGTAATCACTGGTGGTGATCTACCATACACCACTTCAAAAGGTGTCTTCCCTGTAGCTGAATGGTATGTAGTGTTAAACCAATATTCAGCCCAATGCAACCAAGAGACCCAAGTTCTGGGTTGATCACAAATGAAACACCTCAGGTAAGTCTCCAAGCACCTATTTACTACCTCTGTCTGCCCATCTGACTCAGGGTGATAGGCTGTGCTCATTTGAAGCTTAGTACCCTGCAACTTGAATAGTTCTTTCCAGAAGTTACTGACAAAAATAGGATCCCTGTCACTAACTATGGTTATGGGAACACCATGTAATCTCACTATCTCCTTGCAAAAAGTTTCAGCAATGCTTTTTGCAGTATAGGGATGTTTTAATGGTATAAAATGAGAGTACTTGGATAACCTATCCACCACCACCAGTATTGCTTCAAATCCCTTAGACTTTGGTAACCCTGTGATAAAATCCATGGACACATCTTCCCATATTTGTTCAGGTATTGGTAATGGTTGGAGTAAGCCTCCTGGTGAGGTAGCCATGTATTTCTGTCTCTGGCATACATCACATTTTCTTACATACTCCTGTATCACTCCTTTCATTCCTATCCAGTACACATTAGCAGCTAGTCTTCTGTATGTTTTGTAGAATCCAGAATGACCACCTTGTGGGGATGAATGAAATTCTTCTAGCAATGTAGGAATCAACAGTGATTGACTGGAAATGACCAATCTGTCATCATAAAGTAACACATCATTCCTATACTCATACCCAGGCCATGCTTCTGGATTATGTGCGATTTCTGCCATAATCTTAGAAAGTTTGTCATCTGCCTGATTTTCTGCTTTCACTTGTTCTTCTTGAATCCATTTCAACTGTGAAATCATGGCATTGATTTCCCCTTCATGAATTCTGGACAAAGCATCAGCTCCTTGATTCAACTTTCCTTGTTTGTACACAATTTCAAAATCATACCCTAACAGTTTAGCAATCCAATTTTGTTGCTCTGCAGTAGCTATTCTTTGTTGCAACAGTTGTTTCAATGATTTTTGATCTGTAGAGACAGAGAATCTCTTCCCTAAAAGGTAGGGTCTCCAATGTTGAATTGCTAAAACTACTGCCATCAACTCCTTCTCATATGTGGACTTGATCAAGTTTCTGCCACTAATTGCCTTGCTGAAATAAGCTATAGGCCTTTTGTCTTGCATTAATATAGCACCTAATCCTTCCCCAGAAGCATCACATTCAATCAGGAAAGTCTTTGAGAAATCTGGTAATGCAAGTACTGGTGCAGTAGTGAGCCTTTTCTTAAGTTCATCAAAAGCTTCTTGAGCTTCTATTCCCCATTTGAATCCATCTTTCTTTGTAAGGTCTGTCAAGGGCTTGGCTATTTTTCCATAATTTCTTATGAATTTTCTGTAATACCCTGTCAATCCAAGGAAACCTCTAACCCCTTTTACATTCTTTGGTTGAGGCCATTGTATCACACTAGCTATCTTGGATGGATCCACTTCCACTCCTTTTTCTGAAATTATATGCCCCAGATATTCTACTTTAGGTTGGCCAAAGAAGCATTTCTTCTTATTAGCTACTAAACCATTATGAGACAATAATTCAAAAACCTCCTTCAAATGTGCTAAGTGAGTGTTCCAATCCTTACTATAGATAAGGATATCATCAAAAAACACTAACACATTCTTCCTTAACAAAGGGCGAAAAATATCATTCATCAAGCTTTGGAAAGTAGAGGGAGCATTCATCAGACCAAACGGCATAACTAAAAACTCATAATGACCTTCGTGAGTTCGAAATGCTGTTTTACCAATGTCTGATTCCTTAACCCTAACCTGATGATACCCAGATTTCAAGTCTAATTTGGAAAAAAAATTAGCTCCATGCAATTCATCCAATAGTTCTTCAATTACAGGGATTGGGAATTTGTCTGGAATAGTTACCTTGTTAAGTGCCCTGTAGTCAATACACATCCTCCATGTATCATCCTTCTTCTTAACAAGAATTACTGGGCTTGAAAATGCGCTTGTACTGTGTCGAATAATTCCTGCGGCCAACATCTCTTTGACTTGCCTCTCGATTTCATTCTTGTGATGGTGAGGATAACGATAAGGTCGAACGTTCACTGCACCTTGCCCTTCTATTAAATTGATTGCGTGATCTTTGCTTCGCTTAGGAGGAAGCCCTTGAGGCGTTTGGAAAACTTGTTCGTGTTTGTGAAGAAGGTTAGAGAGCTCTTGAGGATGAAGTTGATTGAAATTACCATCTTCTCTTTCCCTGTTTTTGGATTTTTTGGTGCCCCATGGCTGATCATGTTCCATATTGGGCTTGGGCTTATTGAGTATACTCTGTAGTGCTACAGCTGACTTTCTGCACCCCCCTTGACCTTTAAGAGTTACCCACTTCTTCTCATTCCAAAAGCTCATAGTTTGTTGTCTCCAATTAGTAATTGTATCTCCCAACGTTTTGAGCCATTCTATGCCCAAAACTACATCAATCCCTCCTAATTTAAACAAATGTAATTTTGGCTTCAATTTAAACTCTTCTATACACACTTCCATCTCACTACACACCCCTTGAGTTGTTACTTGATGTCCATCACCTAATTTAACATTCATTTGAGGTGTGGCATCTATAGGCCAATCCATTTGATGCACCAATTTTTGTGAAATAAAATTATGGGTAGCTCCACTATCCACCAATATCAATACCTCCACTCCTTGTATTGACCCTTGAAACTTCATGGTTTGATGGGTTTCATGAGCTATGTGGTGCAAATTTAAGATACTCATCTCCCCTTTTGTCTCTTCATCTTCATCCACCTCTACGGCCAATATCTTCATTTCTTCTCCCTCTTCTTCCTCATCATCTACTATTAACACCCTAAGTTGCTTCTCCGGACATTTATGCATAGGATGAAAAGGACCATTACATTTAAAACATAGTCCCTTTTGTTTCCTATCCATAAGCTCATTGTAGGATAAATGAGTAAACCCCCTATCACGATGCCCATTCCTCCTTTGGTCATTTTGGGCCTGTTTGTCATTTTTGAGCCCATTACGACTACTCCTCATACCCCCACTATTACCAGCATCTCTTCTCACCATCACCCAATCCTCCTTTCCTGGCCCAGTAAGCCCATTACGTTGAGACCCATGATTGAATCTGGATCCACGGTTTGGATTGGATCCTGACCCGCTTCTTCCCAAAATCTCCTTCTCTACTGCTCGTGTTACTTGCATAAGCCTTGAACGACTTATCTCTCCCAACGCCACCAAGCTTCTCACCTTTCCCCTAATATCCGTTTTTAACCCATGGAGAAAATACCCTAGATATTGCTTCTCAGGTAGTCTAGGAATTTGAGCAACCAAGTACTCAAAATCAGTGATATAATCCTCTACCGATCCTTCTTGTTTCAATTCGGTGAGTTGTTCGTATACATCACCTTCTCCATGCCCTCCATACCTCTCTAACAAAGCTTCCTTCAAATCATCCCAAGTCAGATCTTCATTTTCTCTGAGTAGAGAATTGAAAAAATGAATTGTAGATCCCTCCATACAAAGCTGTGCCAGATTAATTTTGATTTCTGGCCTGGTGTTTTGCACACGAAAATACACCTCAGCCCTAGAAATCCACCCAGCTGGGTCATCGCCGTCAAACGAAGGTAGTTCCACCTTCTTCACGGAGTGACGAAACTCTGCGATCGCGTCTCCATTCGTTTGGCTAGATCCAACTCCGTCGGTCTTCTCCTTTGGAATTGGGATAATCTGACCAGTACCGCTGCTATTTTCATCAACGGTTATCGATTTACCCAGACACTTCTCCATCATCGCCGTCATACTAGCGAGGCTCTCCTTCAAGGTTTTCTGCACATCAACAATTGAAGCTTTCACCTCGTTCAAACCACCCTCCAAGGATTCAACTCTGGATTCCATTTTCGCAAACGCTGTAAGTGTTACTTTCCGATTAGGCATTCACTGGTACTCCTCGTGGTATCCGGTAGGTCGGACCACTTGATACGTACCACAGTAAGTATCAATAAAAATAGAGCAGAAACACAAGCAATTATAGTAAAGAGAAATTTTATTATTGATAACAGATAACCAATACAGATAATAGAGATTGAATAATCCCTAGAATCCCACAAGAGCAATGCTCCTAATAGAAAGGAAGTACTTTCTATCCCAATCAATGAAATAACAAATTCAAAGATATCCTCCTCTCTTGCCTGGCTCCTGATATATAGGAGAAGCGAATGATTCACCCTCCCTCTCTCTCTTCACACGTCACCATCATAGTAACTAACTCCTCAGGCCTTTGTCCTTTCTGCCCCTTCTAGAATACACAATCCAGTCATTAGATCTTTGATGAATGAGATGCTGACTAGGAGGAATATTCTCTTCATTGGGCTGAGTTCTATCAGAAAGCTATGTGCAAGGGCTTGTTATCCTACTTTCAATTATAATGGCGCTCACTAATTAGTTTTATTTGCTTTAATTTTATAGTTCTTTTTGGTTGACCTGTTTTATTAGGTTGAGAGGGTTATTTCTATGTACTTGGGGCTTAGTGAAGTTGTCTTTACAGTCTGTAGATTTGGACTTAGTTTCCCATACTTGTTCTTGTAGTGAGTAAAATATCTGTTGTCTTATCAAGACTAACTTTTAATGGCATCAAATGAAATGAGTTCCTGTATATTGTGATACTATATAGTGTATTGCTCTATTGAGGCAATTAAGACTGTATATTTGTCTTGTTGTGCTTCCTGTTGCACCTCAATAGATTCCTTTCTGCATGTACTCTGTTATTTTTGTTTTATGTTGATTTTATTTATGCACCTTTTACCAGTTTTGCGTGTAGATCTATTGCTTTGTATACTTATATGTTGTGGCACCACCTTGGGTTAGTTCACTTTTTTAATTTGTGGATGTAATGTTTCTCTCTGCAGAATCGTCTCAGAAATTCAGGGAACTCTGGTGGTTATACTCAGCAAGGTTACCAATCCCGACCACCATCTAGCTGGGCTCCTCCTGCTGCTCCTGCGCAACAACCTGGTTATGGCTATGGGCAACCTGGATCATACTCTGGCCCATCACCCCAGTATAACATGCCTCAGCCCCCATATGCTGGCTACCCTCCCCAGCAAGCTGGTGGATACTCTGCCAATTGGGACCAGTCCACTGTACCATCACACCAGCAGTCTACTCATGCAAGTGGTTATGATTATTACAATCAACAACCCCAGCAACAGCAAAATTCCGGGGTCCCTGCACAGCCAGCTGATGGATCTACTTACAATTACAGTCAGCCACCTTCCTCTGGTTATACCCAACCGGGACAGGGTTATGGTCAGGAAAGCTATGCTGCATATAATGCACAACAACAATCAGGGTATGCTCAGCCACCAACATATGAGCAGCAACAGGGTTATGGCTCAGCTACCGGCTATGGTAGTGGGAGTAACCCAACTCAAGAAGGGCACACTTCCAACTATGCATCACAAGGAGATTCAACCCAAACTACCCAACCCTCTACCGTTCCCCAGCAAGGCTATGCTACCAACCAACAAGGAACTCCTCAACCAGGTTATGGGGTAGCTCCTACCTCCCAACCGACCTATGGCAATCAACCACAGTCTGGTTATGGACCAGGTTATGGTGCCCCTCCATCTCAAAAGCCAAGTGGCAATCCACCTGTTTATGGTCAAACACAGTCACCTAGCACAGCGGGAGGCTATGCTCAGTCAGGATATTCAACCCAACCCCCACCTTCTGGATATGCTCAGCCAGAGTTAGGCACTCAGAGAGCACCAGTGCAACCAGGGTATGGTTCTCAATCATATGGTGCTCCCCAAGGTGGCCAACCTGGCTACGGCCAGACTCCACCATCATATGGAAACAGTTCCTATGGTGCTGGTTATACTCAGGCTCCAGCATATTCTAGTGATGGAGCAACTGCACAGCCTGTTCAACAGGGTGGTGTTGCCAAAGTGTCGCCCAAGAGTTAATATTTTTGTAATGGTTAGTATTGTCCTTTGGGCTGGGGGATTAAATTTTTGTTTGTTTTTCTTAATGGCAACTTATTCTAGCACTTGAATATTTTCTAAAAAAGGTTGAATAGGAACTAACAAATTGTACTCAATCGGATGTTAGACTAGTATTTTGTCTTTCCAATTTATTATATTAACCGGTGCAGTATGGTTTGAGCTTTTTATTTTTTATTTTTCATTTGAATTCTATTTTTTGGTTGTGTCTTCTATCATATGGTAGACCCAGCACAAAGGGAGTTGGCGTTAACCTGAAAGGGGCTGCAAAGTTCCATTTGCAGAATTTGGTGCAACCATATAATATGTATCCGATATAATCTAAGGTGCAAATTGTTTGTTTACAAGTCATACTTTCATATACCGTAAAAAAAAAAGTCATACTTTCATATGCCATTTCATGTAAATTTTGCCTCGTTACTGATGAATTTACGAGCCGAGAACCTTGACAAATATCTTGGCCTAATTGACATGTATGCTCACAATGCTGCCTTTAATAAAAAAATATTCAAACCATTGTTAAGTTTTTTGGAGCTAGGAAAAGTGTGAAACCCTCATCTGATGCACAATGGCTATCATGTTTAACAAACTAATTAGCATAAAAACGACTTCTTTTTATAAAAAGGGTTGACAGCAAAGAGAGAAAGCGAGAAGAGGAACAACAAAATTGTATGTTCAAAGAAGAAGAGGGAACATTTATGTGTTTTCTTTTCTTTCTTTGAAGTTATTATTTTTATTTTTGTTGAAGGAAATAACATTCCAAAAAGAGCCAACACTGGCAAAAGACAGCTAACAAAAACAAAGTATAATTACACAACGAGTTCAACAGGATTAGCCCAAATTTTACACCTCACAAGATAAAACAATAAAGATCAAGAGAGGCAATGGGAACTAAAAAGTTAAACTAATCCCTTTCTCAAACACTAGAAAACAAGGAACCTAAAATAGAGAAATAATACTAAACTACCATGTAGCACAAAACACCACATCACATGTAAAGGCTGGCAAATATTTCTTTTTCAATTTTGAATTTGGATCGTTGAATTATTTTTTGTCACATATCACACATCTGGACAATGGAATGGACTAAATGGAGGATAACCAAAAGAAAGTGACCTGAACTTGAATAAAACGTGCAATCCATCTAAGTCCTACGTGCACTCATCAAGGCAATGATGCTGAATTTTTATAGCAATTTCAAAATATGTTCCTGTGCATACATGCGCTATTGAACTTATTACATACAATTGTTGTACTAAAATCTTTGCAAGAACAACAAAAAATTATAATCTATTTGTTGTTTAGAAATACAAGTAAATTATCCAGGTTGTTCTTTCTGTGAATATTTCCAAATTGACGTGCAAGTTTTCATTATTATCAAGTAAACAATCACTTTTGCTTCTTCAAAACTCTCATGTAAACATTATATGTGGAAAGGAGTAAAACCGAGGGAAAAACTATGTATACAAATTTGTTATCAATATAGCTTTAACAACTATGCTTTGCCTATCAAATTCTGGCTGTACTCTTCTAAATGACATTATTCCTGAATGCTGATATCATTTTGGGTGACAAAAACAAGATGAATGCCAAAACTGAACCAAAAAACATCTTGACGAAGAATTTTACTGGGTCATTGTCCATATCTTCAGAGGTGTTAGCTGGGGCATATATTGCTGCTGCTGATGGAAGAGCTTCTAGCACTGCATCTGCCAGATCAGTAATGAAGGAAGGGGTAAGACCAAGGGCGGGGACACGTGCCCAATTTTTTATGCCAGACTCAAGAGCCAATTCTCTATACTCCATGTCGATTTCTTCAAGAGTCTCTATGTGCTCACTCACAAAGCTGAGATAGAAGAAGGAATTATTTTTACTCTAGAAAGGTAGATTTATTGTAAATCAAGCTAAAAGACTCTGTCGTAGTAAAAGGTTAATAATAGTGTACCTCACAGGAACAGCTAAAAGACTCTTCACACCTTTCTGCCCAAGCTCAACTAGAACTTCATCTGTATATGGTTTCAACCACTGTACAGGGCCCACTCGGCTCTGGCAATTCATCCAACAAAAATGTAAGATACAGGAAAAAAAACCAACAAAAGCAAGAATACAAGCCATAAATCAATTGATCTGCATATCTCCAGCTCTGATCAAATAAAAAGATGGTACAAAAGCAAGTTGAAAGAGTTCAAAACAAACCTGATAAGCAAGAGTGTGCTCGTTATTAATTCCTCTAGCCTTCAATTCCTGCATGATCAGGAAGATGCATTCCTCCATTTGATCTCGGTATGGATCCCCAGCATTCTCAACGTAACTGACAGGAACACCATGGGCACTGAAAAATATCATCGCCTGAAAAATAGATATGCTATCGTTCAGATTGAAACAAAATTCATCATATAACCTTTAAATTTTGTAAGCCCTGATAACAAACCCATAGAAAGGGTGGGAAAAATCAATTATAGAGGTTACAAGAACCATGTTGAACATAGTGAATAGAAGAATAAAATTCACCTCCGTTGGCTCAGAAAAACTCTGGAGTTCTTTTTCAATTAAGTCAGCCATTGACTTGAGATAACCTTCTCTTTGGTACCAAGAGTTTATAATGGAAACAGGGAGCCTAGACAAATAATCATCTTCCCTGAAAATTAAATAACATCAGTTAATAATAAATCTCTAAGTCGTGTAAGGGAGATAAGGGGATTCACAAAGTGACACTAAATAGTACTTGAATGTTTGCTCCAAAACACTGATGCTTGACCCAGTAGTGGATATAGAAAACTGGGGATAGAGGGGTAACACCACGAGCCTTGTTATTCCATCCCTCTTAATCTGTCACACAAGACAAGCTTTTAATTATAGACCCAAATCTAAGGTGATAAAATGTAGCTCAGAGTAAACAATTTAAATAATGACTAGTCAGTCACCTGTATAATTAACTTAAATAAAGGTACCATGTGAATGATGAGAATAATATTAAATAGAAATGTTATTAGTAACCGGACGCCATTTCAACAAAGCTTGAGTCTGGTTCGATCAGATAACGAAAACCACCAGTCTAAAAGAACCAGAAAAATCGATTGAACCATTTAAAACCATTAAACCGGGACCAGTTTAGGAAAATCGCGTGATCCAAAAATATGATTCAAAATTTTGTTCTTTAATTCTTCTCAAAGAATTGATTTGAGCAGAAATGTCGGAGTTTTATATACGAGCTCGACACTCTTTTTTCAAAATATTTCTATGTGGAACTTCTAAGCAGGCTTAATTTCCATGTCTCACAACTAAACAACGAACAGAATTGCAAACCACGACAGATAATTGCCTGCTCCTTTCTTCCATTTTTTTAATTGGCATTTTTCATTCTTCCCACTATTACATGAGTGTATTCTTGGTTGCTTAATTCTTCACACTGGGAAGCTCAATGTTCACTTGGTCCCTCACACTCACAATGATGTTGGATCGTTGAGAACTGTTGACCAATGTCGGTTCCAACAACTTCATTGAGGTCATTCACTCTTCCGCACACACTCTTTGTAACTCAATTGAATTGGATTATTTTGATGTTTCACTGTAGTTGGAAATGCATGGAGCATGCGTTCAGAATGTATTGGAGTCCCTTATACCAGGGTTGTCGGCAGACAAGAATTGTAAGTTCATTTATGTTGAACAGGCAATACTATGCATGAAATCTTCTAATTCCTCACTCATATGCAGTTTATAAAGATATATTAATAATTAAGGAAAATGCTACTAGTGCCAAATTCCCCCCCTTCATAAAATGTGACACCCACAACAGCACCATGCCCATATTAGATGAATCACAAACCAGCAATGTTGCAGAAGTATTATTGGTGAATATGTAAACTTGCTGACAGCAAAATGCTACGACCATCATAAATTTATAATAGTATTTGTTTGGTGGACACGTATTCCTGGTGACTATATAAATTATAATTTGCATAAATTACCTATGAAGTTTAGCATTATATTTACTTATATATTAATTACTGGTTGAACCAATAAAACCATGACCCGAAAGGTCACACTCTTTCAATCTCCGGTCCAGTTTTTAAAACGTTGTAAAATGGTCACATTTGATCTAAGGTATAAAGACTTACTTGTTGAACAGCTTCTTCAGTGAATGGGAACCAGTAACGCATCCCAACATAGACATTTGAAGTGAGGCCCTTTGCTTCCAAAGCCAATTTAATTGCAAGTGCCTGCAGGATCATCAGAAACCATAAAAGACATGTTATTTCCGGTCTAAACCATTACACATTTTTATTAAAAATAACAGGATGAAGCCACAAAGTCTTACTCTTGCAGATAAATACATATATGAAGCACTAACACAGAGACGAACACCAAACACCGACACGTAGATAGCAATAACACTTTTAAAAATGGAAGTAATTGAATGTAATCATATGTGTCGGTGTTGGACATGACTTCAATCGAAAATGACAGTGCTGTATAGCCAAACAACATACAAAGGAAAAACCAAAATATGAAAGGCGCAAAAAAGAATTTGAATCGCACCTGATCATCTGTAATTTTGCGTAAAGGAGAGCCACCTCCAATTGAAGCATACCCTACCTTGGATTTAGGAGCCCGAAGCGTAGATATCAATTTTGCCAACGGACGCTGAAGAAACCGAAACAACCTTGGGAGCCGAATGATATCCTATATCAAAACAAAAAATAACAGTATTAGCATACAAGCTCTTTTTTATTTGGAAAGGCAACAGAGAATATTAAATCTCCAAAGAGAAGATAGACCACTAGTACAAGATGTACCCGGTGGATCAATATACAACAGTTCAAATTATTCTATAAAATATAAACAGACCGACACCAATCAATAAAATATAATAAAATGATTCCCAAATCTCTCCAAAAATCACAAACATGCCCAACCCCTAGCTTCTACTGTTAGAACACAAGCAACTTGCAGCATCGACCAAGAAGTTGAAAACACGTGATTGTAGCAGAAAAATAGTCAGTGTCCTCGCACAACCATGTATTCTATCATACAGTATTCTAGTGCAAACAAATTACCACCAAACTTTCCCAAGACAAATGTCTAGCATTTCGAGAATTGTTAACAATTTTCAATGAAGATCCCAAGGCATCCTAGAAGGTTCTATACCACTTTGAAATTGAATGATTCACCACTAACTCACTGCATATAAAACAAGCAAACCACCCTTATTCCTTCCTATATAACACCACACACACGTGCGCTTTTATTAATGCTTGTCCTAACCATCTCGTATGACTAGTCCTGCTCCATCCTTGCCAGTTGCCATGACCTACCAAATCTCAACATTGATATTATTGCCGCCCATCCTCCTAAACTATGGCAGCACTCTTCTTCATTTAAATTGTTTTTAGGGCATCCAAGCCAACATTAAAACCATTAAGTCCAGCACAAACACAACTATACATGAGCCTCAATTAAGTACCAAGGCACAAGCTTACAACCAACAAACTAAGCCTTCAGAACAGCGAGTTCAGTGGTCAATTTCAATATAAAAAAACCTCCTACTAATTAAAAAGGCGGTAACTGATATTCACCAAAGCAATTCAGCCCTAAACCATTCATTCCCCCATCCCACACGCCCATTGTGTACTAATAACTAATAAGTAAATTAAAAGTGCAAAAACAACAGACATACAGGATCTGCAAACAGATTAAACAGAAAAGGTTGAACATCGTCCAGTGTCTCCGGTCCACCTAAGTTTAGAAGCAACACACCAACTTTTTCTTCTGCAGTGTGAGAAAGAGGCTCTAAAACAACCCCATTATAAGTGCTTGCATCTGCAGAAGAAACCGCCCGACAAACTAAGTTTGTGCTGCTAATTCTTTTATTCGTCGAGCCAGGACACAAAAACAAAGATGCCTGAGATGTAGACTTGTTACAATCCGAATAGCAAGCGACACGGTTAAGATTTTGAATATCAGAACATGACCTGAGAATCACAAATCAAGTATCTTAATTAGCAAAACCTATATTAGAATAGTAAATTGAAAACCAGTGTTTGTTGAATTAGAGTCTGTTTGGATTGACTTATTCCAGCTTATCTACTGACATACATTTTGCGAGACTCTCCGACAGAATTTACAAAAACAGCTTTTGACATTTTTCGTGAGCTTTTTGCCGCTTATTGTTATAAGTTCTCAAAATATCTTATGAAAATAGCTTATAGCATATACAAAACAATTTAATTTAATCAGATACATCTAAAATCCATGTGATTTGGCCTAGATTGATCGATATGATCAAATTGAAATTAGCAATTAACACAGCAAGAAAATAAATAAGATTTAGAGAATGTGTGAACGATAAACATATGAAATAGAGGCAAAAAATTGATAAGTAAGAACTTACGGTGAAAATCTTCTTCGACAGTTGAGATTGGGAAGAACGGAAAAATGTGACACTGCTGCGTTCATAATTTCTTTGGAGATCGAAGAGACAGAAAGCTGAATGGAAATTTAGGTGAAAGAATAATATAATTAGATTAATGATTATTAGTATTATATTATAGTATTAGATTAAATAAGTTGGCGTGTTGAATAAGAAGGAGCAAAACCAAAAGAAAAGTCAATAGCAACAAGCTACGAATAAGTCACCTTTAAAATTAAGGCGGTGCGGTTCCTGAAAAGCGCGGTGGTGGACCTGGTGGTGGTGGTGTCGTTTTCGTCTTCTATAACTAACTGTATGTATTCAATGCTACGCGATTTGTATCTTTTACTTTTTTGTGGAATGATTCATTGCTACTTTTGTAGATTTGGAAAATGTTTGTTGACTCGGAAGAAAATTCCAAACTAATTTGGTTGAGTTTGGGGCCTAGCTACCTAAACATTGGTTTGGTAATAGTGGAATCTGGATCCTCTAACGTTGATACGGGAAAGTTAGGCTTTCTTATCTGCCATACGATGAATCAAACGCCTCATAAATAGCCACGTGGTATACTCTAGTAAGAAAAAAGCTTAAGTAACTTCAAAGAACAAACCTGCAGTGCGCCGCACCGGAATGAGAGCGGTGGAAGGAACTATAGGGTTCCGAGCTATGAACCACGAATTTTGATACGGACACGCGATACCGCTAAAGTAAAAAATTCTATAGGATATTGATACATATTTATAAAATATATAAATTGAGAATGAAAATATATACATGTAAAATGAGATATGATAGTCTTTTACCTTTATTTATCCATCTACCGTCGAAAAAACTAAAAATATTGTAATCATATGTCTGATATGTGCCTAAAGAGAGTATGAGCAAAACAAAAACAATTTTTTTGCAACACTTGGTGCGATATGTGTTGTACGAGTGTCTTATAGGTATCAGACACTGATAAAAGGAGTGTCAAAGTAAAGAAAAGTTTAGTTTTTTTAAACACCAGTGTGAGTTATCTAACACGTGTCGTACGAGTGTCATATGTGTGTTGAACACCACGACACGCTTAACTATAGAGGTGTTCGTGCTTCATTGGTTGAGAGAGACATGGGCATAGTGATCTTTCCAAACTCAATTCCTCTAAAGTTGGATACTGAGTTGGCTGATTATTAGTTGGAAACAACAAACAAATTCTGTGAAGGAGTGAAGTTGGCGACGTGGCAAGAAAAAGCAACAGAGTAATGGCATGCACCAACGGCGACAGCAACAAGAGCGGCAATGTTGCAGAGCGGTTTGACTTACAATAACCGAACTGTTCTCTTCATTCTTAATTAGTTAATTAATAAAATTGAAAAAACTTGAGTTTAAATCAGAGCTTTTGAAAGTTTCATTTGTCACATGACGCACATATGTCAATGAACAGGACAGAGGATGGATTGAAACGAATGGATCGGTTTTGAGGCAAAAACTCATCTGGCCCACAAATAAAATTACGAGCGGTTCGGTTTTGAGGTAAATAATAAATTAACTAGTATAACTGACCCGTGCAATGCACGGGTTAATATTCAATGAAAATATCAATTTTTAAAAGTTATTTATTCTATTGTACAAAATTAGATTAGTATATGTAAAAATATACATTTGTAGTTTTTTTTACATGGGTAAATAATATAAATAGTTTGTATTAGGTTTTTTATCTTAAATATTTATCCTCATATATTAATAAAATTGTGTTAAATATTCATCTCCATGTATTATTTCTACTCCTCCCGTCCAAAATATAAGTAAAAATGAATCAAAGAAATTTGATGTATTTGGTTAAAGATTTAGACCAAATACATTCATTGTTATTGATCAATTTTTGCTTATATTTTAGTACGGAAGGAGTATTAAACATTAATTTATTTACTCATAAAATGTTCATCCCCGTGTATTAAAATGTTCATCCCTAGAAACATCCGTAGAAATATTACACCGTATTAATAAACACCGTATTAAAACATCCGTAGAAATATAACTCTGTAGAAATTACAAAAAGTAAACCCCGTACATTAGTATAAATATAGGTTTCGTACAAATTTAAAAAAAAAGGTCAATGGATTAGTATATGGGTAGAAATATAGGTCCCCATAGAAATATATGTCCTCATAAAAATTATAAATATAGGAATTCATTTTCATATTACATACACTTTCAGAGTGATCTCCGGATCTGGATCCTCTTTAACTCGTCCTCTTAAACTCTGTATTATGCTCTAATCTAGGCCATTTATTTATATTTTTTTCTCTCTTTAGTTATATTCCTTTTTTATTTGTGGATTGAATTACCAAAAGAGAGAGGGCTGAACAATAATAGTAGGAGAGGATCCAATTTTGTAATCTATCACTCCCCGTTCCCAATAATATTGGTATTTTCTTTTTCCGCTCTCAGAGAAATTATTAAAAAAATACTCGTATTAATATATAGGTTGTCGTAAAAAAAAAAAAACTATCAAACCTGTAATAAAACATTCATATAATTTAAAAATTAATAATTTGGTATCTTCATTTAGAATTTGAGTGAGAATGTAATTTAAAAATAATTTTTTTGTGTGACGGTTAATTAAGATTGTTTATTTTTTCTATCTAAGGTAAGGAAAGTAATAATGACAATTAATTAAGATATTCAAACGATATATATTTTCAATCTTTTAAAAGATCAAATAAAAAAATATAAATATTTTCTTTATTCCAGTTATATTTTTACTAACTTATTTTGAGAAAAACAAATATACAAAAAAAAAAAAGGTGTTCAATTTTTTATTACTTTTTTTTGTGACCTTGAGTTTGACTTTTTATGCAAAATATTAATAATAAATTCTGAATCCATGGTTTTGAAACTTTGAACCAAATAAAAAAAAAAGAAGAGATTTTTGGAACTATTTTTAATATAATTTTGTTTTAATTTATTGTACGGTCTCTATTGAAAATTAATAGAGCATAAAGTATAATTTTTTTTTTCTTGGTAGACAATACCTTTTCTATTGTAATTAGTTTACACATATATAGTATCATCAATATTGAAAGGAGAAGATGATACATGAATTATCAAATACAATTGAAATATAGATACATAATAAGCATAAAAGACTAATCCTCTCATATGAAAGTCTCTCCATTTTTTATCTCGATTCGGCAGATATATGACAATATGATACATTTCTTCATGTCTCTTGATTCTTTACCTTGTCTCTTGATATTTTTTTTTTTTTGTGAATGACATTTTATTGATCATTTAAAAGAAGAATAAAATGATAAATTTATTATTTAGTAAAAAAAATTAATTATATTCACATATGCTGTATGAAAATATGAACAACAATTATATTTTTAATAAGTAAACATTATCATTGATATTATAAAAAAAATTATCATTGATAAACACCAACAAAAAATAAGAATAACACTTGATTATTTATATTAAATTAAAAAAACTACTTATACAATCGGCTCCTTTTGCTCTTGAAAACCATACTTGACGTAATTGTTAACAACATGCACCCTACAAACTGAACATGAAAAATAAGTCAAAACAAAATTAAGAAACACATCACAAAAAAATATAAAAAGACAATGATATGGTAAGAAAAAACGAACAAAAAAAAGCAAGAAAAAGGAAGAAATAAATTGTATTGTATAGTAGAGCATGTAAAGTAAAAACTTAAAAACAATGATACACACACACACACACACACACACACATATATATTCTTGATGAATACATGATAAATATATTGGAATTGGGCATTGGCTATAGAATTATTGAAAAGGGAAAATAATAGAATGCGTAAAAAAACAACGAAATAATAGAAAATGAAAGAAAATATACAAAAACAAAATTTATATTAGCAAAGAATAAGTACAACAAAATAAACGAATTAAAAAGGAAAAGAAAAGTTAAGAATTAGAGCAATAGCAAGAGCTGAGATTTAAACCATTTCATAGAAAAAATAATAAAATTGTGGAGCTAATGGTTCCAACGACAAGTATATATAGAAAAATAAACCATAATACTTTTTATCGGAAAGTTGGCGGCTAACCCTAAAAAATTCGTAAGAATATGAATACAAATTAGGATATTAAAAAGGATATCAATGAGAAAGAGATTAAAAAGGAAATTTTCTTTTTTGTAATAACATTTTTTTTATTGGTACATATTAATAACGTTTTTTTCTCTCTCTCTCTCTATATATATAAATGAGGGATACGATCTTTGATTAACAATTTTAAATGAGATTAGCATTTTTTTTTTTGGGTCAAAGATACATTACCATATTCTTTCTTTTTTGTCAACTATGAAGATTCAAGCAAATGGAAAGAATATTCATAAAAAAACGTGTATGAATTTGCACATTGCCGATCATATTTTCAATTTATGTTGATTAATTAAATTAGTTGAATTTGCTATTGTAAAAAAAGAGTGTGTGAATTTATTTTACTTGGTAAAAATAATATTTTTACATTGATCAAACTTTAAAAATATATTTTATTGTAAAAATTGTATTTATTTGGTAAATTTTTTATTGAAGATTAAATAAAAAGTTTGACTTTTACATTGATTATTGAAAGAGTTAATGATATCCGAAATTGGTAATGTGATAAATGGAAAATAATGTGATATCCAAATTTGTTTTGTGGAAATTCATAAGAAATAAGAAAGAACTCTTAAGCATTTGCCACATAGGAAATGTACAACTATAAGAGTGACACCTATTACATAGAATAAGGGGAGATTGCCACATAAGAAAAAGACCATGAAAGAGAAACTTGTAAACATATAAACGATAGATGCAATAATATATCATACCAATTAAAAGATAAATAAGTATCAAAATATATGTATGGGTATGTGATCCGATTTGATTTGAATCGGTTTTAAAAAATCAATCCAAAATTTGATCTGATCCGACAGTTTTCACAAAAGGACATCCAAATATATACAAAAAAAATAGGTTTTTTGCGGTTTGGTTTTTTGTATTGGTTTATAATTTTAATTTGATTGGTTTGGATACAATGACTTCGACTGTGTAAATATATCTAGATGTAACAGGTCAATGTGCTCAAATAGAAATGGTGAGCAGTTAAACGTTTATAAAGATCAATCAAACAAATTCTAAAGTTTTGTTTGTGAGTTGATTTTTGGAGGAGAGATGAAAGGAGTACTTACTTAAAAAAAAATTAGATAAAGTATCATACATTTTTTTGGTCATATTCTTCACTTAAAATTTGACACGTCAACAAATTTTTCTTTGCTGTTAACAAATTGGTCTCCACTTAAATAAGATGTTGATGTGTCAAATTTTAATGAGAGAACATGATCAAAATAATGCATAGTACTTTCTGATGTAGGAGGGCTAGTTTGAATTTCGATTAGTTTTTATCTTTTTAAGTTAGTTTTATTTTCACTATTATTAGTTGTTTCTACCCTTTTAAAGTTTGTTTTATTTTCCTTATTATTAGTTCTTATCCTATTTTTAAGTTTGTTATTATTAGGATAGTTATCTTTTAAATATAAAAGATAATGAATTTAGAATAAGTTAGTTATTATCTTTTCTAAAAGTTTGTTTCTATTGTAAGCCTATTTATAGGCAAATATATTTGAAAGCAATTCAAGTTATAGTTTTTCATTCAATAAAATATAGAGTTTCTCTCAAATTTGGTGGATTCCAAATTATTCTTTCTGGTGGATTCCAGAAACCCGTTTTATAGGATTAGCGTTTGCTATTCCTTCCCGCTTCCGTACTGCGTCAGTTGGAGGATGTGTGTTGATAGCAGGGCCATCAACAAGATCACTATCAAGTATCGTTTTCCAATTCCCCATTTAGAAGACATGCTTGATGAATTGGCAGGATCTAAGGTGTTCTCAAAGATAGATCTACGAAGTGGATACCATCAGATAAGAATTAGACCTGGAGATGAATGGAAGACAGCTTTTAAGAGTAAGGATGGACTTTATGAGTGGTTAGTGATGCCTTTTGGATTGTCTAATGCCCCTAGCACCTTCATGAGGTTGATGGATCAGGTTCTGCGTCCTTTTATTGGTTCTTTTGTGATGGTTTATTTTGATGATATTCTGATTTATAGCAAGACCAAGGAAGAACACCTGGAACATGTGAGGCTAATTTTGCAAGTGTTACAAGAAAATCAGTTGTACATTAATCTGAAAAAGTGCACATTCAGTACCAACAAATTACTTTTCTTGGGGTTTGTAGTTGGTGAAGATGGAATTCAGGTGGATGAAGAGAAAGTGAGGGCTATCAGAGACTGGCCTGCACCTACATCAGTTGCTGAAGTACGTAGCAAATCATATTAGGGTTCATAATAACAATCATATTATTGATACAATTACGTATAGAAAATCAGGACACACTCGTGAATCTGATTTGGAATACTATGAGCGTAGATATTTCAAAAAGTTGAAGGATGATTACTACGAGTTTAAAATCTCTGATTCAATATACCGGTGTCCGTTTTGCAACAACAAAGATTACTCGTTGACCGGCCTTTTGAGACATGCTTCCAGAATTGCAGGTAACTCGCGTAAGACGATTAAAGATACTGCTAAGCATTCTGTTTTGATAACGTATATTACAAGGTATCTTAATGTTCAAGTCGATGAAACATTTAACATCATCAATAATGACAAAACTGAAATAAATGATGCATATGTAGTTGAAAAGAATCAAATTATTGAGGATTTGAGTTCTTTAGAGGTGGTGAAGACTGACGAGTCTCTCCTTTTGAGATTTGTCAACACTGCATTCGATAATAAACCAGAATCCCGCGACGTGTTGCCGCCACCAGATGCGGAAGAAAAGTCGAATATAGAATCAGAGGTCCAAACGGAGGTGATGTCTAAAACGGTAGAAACTACAATCGATGAGGAAGGAGTGTTCAATCTAGAATTGGAGGGTAGTTTCAACGTGAACAACAATAGCATAGATTGCGACATCCAAACAGAGACGGCGCCAAAATTTGATGAAGAAACAAATGAGAAAGAAGGGCATGTAACAAATTTATTGTCATCGACAACGCAATATGATGGGACTTCAATGACAACACAAACAGATAAGCTTCTTTTGAATAATGAAAAACAATGTGCAGAGCACAAACTGCTAGTTGATTTGGGGAGAAACGATGTTGGAAAGATCTTCAAACCTTGTTATGTTCAAGTTGAAAAACTTATGAACATTGATCGGTATTCTGATGTTATGCATATAAGCTCTACTGCCACTGGGGAGTTATTAGCTGGGTTAACAATTTGTTATGTCCAGTTAGAGGAGAAAAATCGAGCTTTTAAAGAAGAAAAGAGTTGGTATGATGTAAGACTAAAGGAAGAGCAAAAAGTAGCGATCAAGCAAACGAGAAAGAATTTGTTAATTAAAGCAAAATCGGTACCAAGTTTTTACTATGATAAACGCATGAGCCAATATCAAGCAGATGAGGCTCTTTATCAAGATGAGAACTCGGGGTCGAGTTCTTTTGAGGTGGAGGAGTCTGATGTAGGAGGGCTAGTTTGAATTCCGATTAGTTTTTATCTTTTAAAGTTAGTTTTATTTTCACTATTATTAGTTGTTACTATATTTTTAAATTTTGTTTTATTTTCATTATTATTAGTTATTATCCTATTTTTAAGTTTGTTATTATTAGGATAGTTATCTTTTAAATATAAAAGATAATTAATTTAGAATAAGTTAGTTATTATCTTTTTTAAAGTTTGTTTCTATTGTAAGCCTATTTATAGGCAAACATATTTGAAAGCAATTCAAGTTATAGTTTATTATTAAATTTTTGAGAGTTTATTCTCTTTCTTGTGGATTCAAGAAATCTGGTGGATTCCAGAGCTTTACATAATAGGTTTGTCGCTTGCAAACCTGTGTTCTTATTATAGGATTAGCGCTTGCTATTCCTTCCCGCTTCCGTATTGCGTCAGTAGACCTATATTTTCTAAAACAAAAAGACTATAAAATGTTCTTAAAAACAATTCAGTGTGGTTGAAATATTATATAATAATTTTTCATATTTTTCTGACAATTATTTTAAAATATTAATTATGAGCATGTTTGTTATAGATTATTTTAGAAAAAAATCGACTTTTAAAAATGTTGTATCCGTTTGTTACAAATTTTTAAAAAATAATTATAATTTAAAAATAATTAGAAAACAACTTCAAATAAGAAGAAGTTGTTAATAATAGCTCGCAAATAATAGAATTTTTTTAAAAAAAAGAAAAAAAGTGTTAAAAGGTTTTATATTTTTATTGGTACATAAGTTTGATGTTATTTTATTATTAAAAATCACTTTTACAAATTATATCTAAACAAAAACTAATCTCTAAACTTGATTCAAAAAAAAAAAACCTAATCTCTAAACTATTTAATATTAAAATCAATATTTTTTTTAATCCATAATAAATAGTCCCTATACTTCAAAATATAGAAGGGAAATGCTAATAGAACCCCAAAAACTTTTACTCGAAAGACAAACATAGACGAAATACATTACTTTTCCAAATATTCGGAAAAAGTCAAATTTATATATAATAGCAAAGACAAAAATTACCAATCCACAACAAAACCTTTCAGTTCTAAAAAGGAACAGAGCGCGAGTATAAATAACTAAATAAGATTTGTCTGAAAGAGAATTTCCTCTCGAAATCGATGGAAATGATGGAAGGAGAAAGGAGCAATAGGAGTGAAGGAAGAAACAAGTACACTCTTCAACCCTCACGAATAAACAACGAAGATATACTATTATGTATCGATATTGATCCTCAATCTATGGCTGAAATGAAGGGTGCTACTGGTCCTAATGGAAGACCCCTCGCTCGTTTAGATGCCATTAAACAAGCCATCATTCTCTTTGTTAACGCTAAACTCACTATTAATCCTCAACATCGTTTTGCTTTTGCTACTCTCTCTAATTCTGTTTCTTGGGTACGTAACCTAACCTAACCTAACCTATCCCCAATTCTTCATTATTTACTTACTTTTCCCTATTTCATTATGTAAGGGTAATTAATCATTTAGTTTTTTAACTATCTTGTAAAAATTTCGTTGTGATTTAGCTTTAGGGTGAATAATTATTGTGATCTATGAATTTGTAAGGTGTCACCAAGTTTGTTTTTGAATGTATTGAAATTACAAATATATCTATTAAGATTATATTTTATTAGACGTTTTGGTTTTCAAATATGTTTTTAGGTAGTCAATTTAGTGTTCATGTGTTTTTGGTTGCTCAGTTTAGTCCGTAAAATTACTAAGAGGTGTTATGAATGTGTTTGCAATTTTAATACATTTAGAGACTATATTCAGGGACCAACGTTTTAGTTTGTTCTTTATCTTGTTAGATAAATGTTTGGATTCGTCCCTGTTGTGATTACGTTTGATTTTAGTTATTCGATTGAAGGAGTGTACGATGTCCGACGATACCACACGGGATGTGGTTACATTTTAATTATTTCATTAAGTTGTTACATTTTGATGATTATTACAGCTGAGGAAAGAGTTTAGCAGTGAAATTGAGTCAACAATTGCAGCAATGCGAGGGCTTACGGCTACGACAACATCTAGCAGTCAACCAGACCTTACTTCTTTGTTTCGACTTGCTGCTCATGAATCTAGAAAATCTCGTATGCAGGGTCGCATTTTAAGAGTGGTGAGTGGTGGCGTCTATCAGTGATTTTTTCATATTTCTTGGTTTGTGTAAATCTATTGTCATGTGCTTAGTTTTAAGTCTTCAAATGTTTTTGGTTACATTACATTTTGTCATGAATCATAATATGTTGTTTGCTGTTTTTCCTTTCTAGGTTTTATTCTACTGCAGATCAAACGTGCGCCCGCTACATCAGTGGCCTGTGAACCAAAAGCTCTTCACTTTGGATGTCATGTACCTTCATGACAAACCGGGACCTGACAATTGCCCACAGGAGGTCTATGATACCCTGGTGGAAACTCTTGAACATGTTACTGAATATGAGGGTTATATCTTGGAGAGTGGACAAGGGTTAGCAAGGGTTCTTTTCCGTCATGTGTTAATTCTGTTGTCACATCCTCAGCAGCGCTGTGTCCAAGAGTACATCGACATACCTAAATCACTTGCGAAGAAGGCTCCTCAGATGGAGCCAATGGTTATTGAAGATAACGCTCCAGTTCCAGTATCTAGCCAGTGAGACTGGTATTGTTTAGTTATTTCTCCTATATCATTTAGGTTACTGGTTTTAATGTGTTTGGTTTCTAGAATTGCACAACAATTTTGAGATAGTAATATCTGACTTGTGTGCCCTGGTAGTTTTTTGTAAATGATGTGTAACTTGATTTTTTATGAGATAATTTGTATGGATTTCCAATTTGTCAAGTTGTTTTCCATCCGGCAAAATTCCTCTCCGGGAGGGGTTCAATCAAATCCTCATTTGAAATTCAGGAACCGTGGAAGTGGATTGTACTTATATACATGGTCATCTTATCTCGCAAAGGAATCAAGGATAGTAGAATATGACCTTTTGCATCGAGAAAAAAAGTTTGCAATGCAAGATTGTTAGTAGTTTAACAATTCTGTGTTTGTTTGTTTCGGTTCCTACTGGTCTGGTCTTTGGATCTCACGTTAGCATAAAATCTAGCATCTTAACATTTATTCTAAATTTCATGCTATCAGTACTAATTGTCCTTTTATTCTAAATGATAGCATGAAATCTAGCATCTTATATACATACCTGTGATCCCACCGAGGCTACGTAGACACTGTATTCCATTTGCAGAACCAAAACAAAAGTATTTCTAAAAGAATTTCTTGACTGAAAAGTTAGCGTTTTTACTTTAGAAATTTGGATGGCAGAGGAATAAAATTAAGCAGACAAAAAACTTTCCAATGTAATTTTTGTATTTCCCTAAGATTAATAGATTTTCAAGACACAAAAATTGATTTACGATGTACTCCTTTGTTGACCAAATTATTGTCAAAAAAATTGTTTATAGTTCAAAACTACATCTATATGCATTGTTTCTGATATAAAAACAAAATTTACGTCTCATTTTGTAGCCAATTCTATTGATTTGTTGTGCCAAGTTATTTTGATACTTTTCTTTGTTTATATAATTTTTACATTAAAATTTGTATAAAATTCAAATCCCTGTATTCGACTAATTCTTGTGCACCAATTGATGTGGTGATTAGAAAAATAATTTCAAACTCCTAATTTTATGATGATCGGTGAATTCTCAAAAAAGCTTTGCATTTCTTTTTCATAAAATTCAGAACGGGATCAAGTTCAATTATCAACACTGTTAACTTTAGAGATTACCAAAGATAAAGACGGCTAGGGTTTCAATAATATTACTATAGCATTGCATTAACATAAAATAAGGATTACAAGAGAATTTATAATAATAAATAATGAACTCTAACTTACTAGTATAAAGGCCCAATAGCTTAAGCCCAAATATTTTATTATCTAACACCTACCCTCAAACTCATGATGCGTCGACAAGAAACATTGTGAGTTTGTCAAACAAAATACAAAAAACATACTAAATAATATAAACTTTTAATACTACCCCTCAAGCTAAAGTTTACTAAACTTTACGCTTGTTACAAATTAACCCAGAGAAATAAACCAAATCAGCTAATAACCAATGGAGTGCAACAACCAAAGTGAGTTGTCATCATTGAGAATGCAACAAGAACCATCACCATTAACCAACCAAAGAGAGAAACCATCCGAATAGAACCAAGTCAAACCAAATCAAACAATTTCAATCCAAACCAAATAGAAGAATCCGTGGGGAGAAGTGCAATGCAATAAGAAAAATCGATAGGGAGAAGTGCAATCAATCAGAAGAAACAATAGAGGGAGAAGTGCAATGCAATCAGAAGAATCTATAAGAAGAAGTGCAATCAATCAGAAGAATCAATAGAGGCAATGCAATCAGAAGAATCAATAGGAAGAAGTGCAATCAATCAGAAGAAACAATAGAGGGAGAAGTGCAATCAAACAACCAATTTGTGAGCACCGATGTGACTCGCCAAACAACCAAATTGTGAGCACTATTTTAACTCACCAAACAAATCCATTTAAACAAATCTCCAAATTAATGGAACCAAACCAACAAAGCCAAATCAAATTGAACCCAACAAAACCAAATAATCAAAGACATACAAACCAAACTAATATTTTTTTTTTTTTTTTAAACCCAAAACACAAAACCAATCGAATAAATTCAATCTAATCCATGGAAAACCAATATTGATAATATTTTGCAAGGCTTCAACAAGCAACGATCAGAAAACAAACAAAGCTGCAGACATACCACATAGCTACTTGCGACGGCAGAACAAACCAAAGAACCAATTCTCATAAAGTAAAGCAAAACAAACACATCCCCAAAGATATGGGAACTCAATAGCGGAAGCGACAAGTAATTTAAGGAGGATCAAACCATGCTCTCGATACCATGTTAACTTTAGAGATTACCAAAGATAAAGACGGCTAGGGTTCCAATAATATTACTATAGCATTGCATTAACATAAAATAAGGATTACAAGAGAATTTATAATAATACCTAATGGACTCTAACTTACTAGTATAAAGGCTCAATAGCTTAAGCCCAAATACTTTATTATCTAACAAACACATATAAGTCCATATCCATTTGAGGCAAATGCATTACTTCACCCATCATTTATTTAAAAACAAAATCTAATTAAACACTGTGACAATGTTGGTCAACTGTAACCATAATAATAAATCCATAACTATATTAGGGGATAATACAATGTTGGTCAACTGTAACCACAATAATACATCAATTTTTTAGGCATGCCGAGTTCATATAGTAGGGGATCATGTGGGATTCCATTTGAGCTCGATGAATATTGTCTTGCTATTGAAGGGCCCCTAAGCAACATGATGGTGCCCCGATGAAAAGAAAAGAACAAAATATATTAAAACAAATTTTAAAGTGAGCAAATGACAATGATGATTCATTTCTATTGTTCCATGGACATAACCTTACCTTCTTTAGGGTTCTTGCTCTTGTTGATGTTGTAATGTTACCCATGCTTTGCGGCTGAAGAATGAAGAATGCTTGGGGCGGCTTCTTTTTGCTTCACTCTTATAGTGCTTTTGTGTTGGGTTGACCCATATTAAATGGGCTTGAAGTTAACCGGTATCGTAAACATTGGTGGGAATTACATACGTAGTGATTGAAATGTTTACTTATGTATTTTAAAGTGTTTAATTATGACAACTAAACTAGTTGACTAAAAAAAATCATTAAAAAATAAATAAAAATTAACATGGCTCATAATTTGTTTTGACGCAAAAATCCAAGTTTAAGAAGGGAAAGAATCAATTTCAATGGAGAAAGAAAGAACAAAAATGTGTAACAATGTTCAAAATATTGCAGAATAAAAAGGTTATTGTTAAAAAGCAAGCTATGAGATAAAACAGATGGCTCTATTTGAAAGGTTGGATTGCAAATAATACATCAATTTGTGGTGATTATTGAAATAAAATTGCAAGATAATTATATATCGAGCACGTAACAATTATGAGGAAAATAATTTCAAACTCCTAATTTTAGGATGATCAGTGAATTCCCAAAAAAGTCTTGCAGTTCTTTTTCATAAAATTCAGAAAGGGATCAAGTTCAGTTATCAACACATATAAATTCATATTCATTTGAGGCAAGTGCATCACTTCATCCATCATTTATAAAAAGCAAAATCTAATTAAACACTTGTGACAATGTTGGTCAACTGTAACCACAATAATAAATCCACAACTATATCTCTCTTCTTCCATTTTTTATTTAATGTTTGCCCAAGAAGTCCTATATACGTATATCAGAAAGTCACCTAGCAAAGTAAATAAAAGCCTTGCAATTCTGTTTCTTTTTCATAAAATTCAGAAAGGGATCAAGTTCAGTTATCAACACATATAAATCCATATCCATTTGTGGCAAGTGCATCACTTCATCCATCATTTATAAAAAGCAAAATCTAATGAAACACTTGTGACAATGTTGGTCAACTGTAACCACAATAATAAATCCACAACTATATTAGGGGATAATACAATGTTGGTCAACTGTAACCACAATAATACATCAATTTTTTTAGGCATACCGAGTTCATATATTATGGGATCATGTGGGATTCCATTTGAGCTCAATGAATATTGTCTTGCTATTGAAGGGCCCCTAATGAACATGATGGTACCCTGATGAAAAGAAAAAAACAAAAAATATTAAAACAAATTTTAAAGTGAGCAAATGATAATGATGATTCATTTCTGTTGTTCCATGGACATAACCTTACCTTCTTTAGGGTTCTTGATGTTGCAATGTTACCCATGCTTGACGGCTGAAGAATGAAGAATGCTTGGGGCGGCTTCGTTTTACTTCACTTATGTATTGGGTTGACCCATATTAAATGGGCTTGAAATGACCCGTAAAAGTAAACATTGGTGGGGATTACATATGTAGTGATTGAAATGTTCACTTATGTATTTAAAAGTGTTTAATTATGACAACTAAACTAGTTGACTAAAAAAAATCATCAAAAAATAAATAAAAATTAACATGTCTCATAAAACACTGCAACGTAATTTGTTTTGTCGCAAAAATCCAAGTTTAAGAAAGGAAAGAATCAATTTCAATAGATAAAGAAGAACAAAAAAAGTGTAACAGTGTTCAAAATATTGTAGAATAAAAAGGTTATTGTTAAAAGGCAAGCTATGAGATAAAACAGATGGCTCTATTTCAAAGGTTGAATTGCAAATAATACATAAATTTGTGGTGATTATTGAAATGAAATTGCAAGATAATTTATATATCGAGCACGTAACAATTATGAGGAAAATAATTTCAAACTCCTAATTTTATGATGATCAGTGAATTCCCAAAAAAACCTTGCAGTTCTTTTTCATAAAATTCAGAAAGGGATCAAGTTCAGTTATCAACACATATAAATCCATATCCATTTGAGGCTAGTGCATCACTTCATCCATCATTTATAAAAAACAAAATCTAATGAAACACATGTGATAATGTTGGTCAACTATAACCACAATAATAAATCCACAACTATATTCCTCTTCTTCTATTTTTTATTTAATGTTTGCCCAAGAAGTCCTATATAAGTATATCAGAAAGCCACCTAGCAAAGTAAATAAAACTATAAAAGCCTTGCAGTTCTTTTTCATAAAATCCAGAAAGGGATCAAGTTCAGTTATCAACACATAAATTCATATCCATTTGAGGCAAGTGCATCACTTCATCCATCATTTATAAAAAGCAAAACACTATGACAATATTGGTCAACTGTAACCACAATAATACATCCACCACTGTATCCCTCTTCTTCCATTTTTTTTTTTTTTTTTTTATGATTGCCCAAGAAGTCCTATATAAGTATATCAGAAAGCCACCTAGCAAAGTAAGTAAGGAACACGGGAATGAAGGGTGACGCCTTCGCCCGAGAGAGATGAAAGATATGCTTCGGTAGACCTCCATCGTAAACGGATAACAACTTGTCTAGTGACGAAGGCAACTTTCTTTCTAGAGTCGGGTTGCATCATTGACTGGATTTTCTCCGAGCAGGTCATCGTCATAGGAAATGGGTATCCTTAACCTATCATGAACAGATGTAGATTTTTCTTTAGAAGTAACTGGTTCATGTTGATTTTGCATTTCTGAGGCAAGAAAAGCACTGTCCGCAACATTTCCCTGATCACTCCCAGCTATTGAAAAGGCCACTCCTTGAGAAGAATCCTCTATCTTTGGCACATTTAGTTGCTTAACATTTGGTTGCCTGAATTGTTTCTGCATTAATATAAAACAAGATGGCAAAGACTTAAATAAGTAGTTATTTAGAAGTAGATAACAATTTGAAGAGCCTAGATAACATTATTTAAGAGCAAAAGCATGTAGATCTAACAAGTAAAGAGCTGCACTATCATTTAATAAAAAGAAAAGCCTTGATTTATTTGGATAGAAAAACGAAGAACGCCTACTTATAGTTACTACAAACATGCATGACTGATGACAGAATAGCAGTCTTATTTTTGTGAATCCTGACCTTCAGTCGTCACCAACCACAAATCAACAAGAGAAGATAAACTCCTAGGTTCCTCCCCACCCAAAAATACAAAGATTATTCACATACCTCAAACTCCTTTGCCCTTTTCATTATCTCTTTGTAGGCATTTGGTTCCCGAACTTTTATGATGTTCCACAAAATGCCACCCCCATTACGGAATCGTCTACCATCAGCAGTCTTTTGGCCTCCGCAAGCCTGTATTGCATAAACCTGGGACCTCCACATGCAAATTTACAATGTATCAACTTGGGCATATTATCTATTGACAAAAATCAATTAAAAAACAAAACAAAAAACAGGTCCTTTCATTATGACACTCAAGTAAGCAAATCTAATGCATACGTAAAATATACATGGTGGATAGTGGATACTATGCACCGTGATTCCATGCAAAGTATATGGCATGCACAATAATAAAATATAATGCCAAAGTCACTATATCAAATAGAAAAAGAAGAAAAACAGAGTGGAGATGATATTTTTATTGGTTATAATGTCCAAAAATTTCAGCGAAGCCAATGGAACCTCCAGTTCCCACTGCTTGATAATGCTAGTTTAGATTCAGAAATTTTTTGGCAGAGAAGAAAGCTGCAGATTCCAGCAAGCAGATGACCAAAGTTATATACAATTTTTAGTGAGACTATCCCACATTTAGGTTTTACGGTAAAGCCAATTAAACTAAACACTGGTGTTCTGAAAACGCCTGGCATATTCAAAGGAAAATCTTTATTTCACAGTTTCTTTATTTCTTAGCTATTCAGCAATATAAGTTAATTACAAAAAAAAAAGAAAAAGAAATGGTACAACATCAAAAAGCATAGATCGTTACATAAGTAAAATGTCATTGAGATAATCAGGCAATATGTTCTTTACATAAAAGATATCCAATTTCAGCTCTGAAATTGTTGGTTGCTACATTGAAGTGGCAAAATTGACTACATCAATGACTTAATAGTCATTAGTTTGAATACTTTCCCCTTCACCAGCCCAATGAACACGAGCTTAGAAAATCCATTATAGGGTTAAAAGTGAAAAGCATTCCATACGTATGAACAGGGTCTGAAAAATTGAAGGAACAAATGTGAACATCAACCTTCACAATTGACAATTTGTAAATAATGAAGTGATTCAGCCAAGAACACCAAAGATCAAGCAGAGCATTGGAAGGAGCAAACTAGCATCTGGAAGAAAAATCTGCAAGGTTAGGGACAAAATTACACACATCAGAAATTATGAATGGCTGTATGGCATTTGAAAGAGTGGATAAGCCCGACTAACTCAAGACTCGTCCAAATAGAATAACCTTAACTCTCACCTTTCCTTCAGCAGGCAAGGGAGCAAATTATAACTGCTCCAAACCATAGCCATATTCCCATTCAAGAGAGGTAAAATAGATCACAAAAACAGCAATTTATTTCAAAGGATACAAAAAATATTCCAGCAGGAGATTAAATGAGTGGCCATTGAACAAGTGAGTGAAGCCAAGATTAGAAATATTCAGAAAGTTGCCATAGGACCATATGAACTTGACATACTAGTAATTTGTAAGATTAAAACAAAGGTTGTGGAAAGCATCACACGATGTGTTCCATGTGGCTAACACAATACATAACAGAAAATAAAGATAATTCAAACAACTGTTAATGGTACAGAGAACAATATCTCAGTTATTACATCAAACTAAGTACTAATACCAGTATACCACCATTGATGATCAATCTGGGAAGCAAAAACTCCCATATAATCAGAAGAAGAAAGGGAGGGATTTAGAATTACGAATTCAGTGTAAGAAGAATGGAGAAAATGAGTGGGAACTAAGACAAGATGCATGGGTAAGAAATTAAGTGATAAGAGATAGCAATTTGCAGCACAAGAAATCATTCAGCAGCTTTTGATGAAAGAAAAACAAGATGGTTGGATCAGTACATCCTTCTAGTAAGTAACATCTTCAAGTAGACCAATACTGTGTACTATCAAACAGTATAACCGATATTATTGAAGTCATTTGAAGCAGTATTATTTTGGTGGGTCATAGAATTGTTTTCCAACTTCTAAGTGGCAGTTGAATTTCACAGAAGATAAACTAATGAACAAAGTAAACTTGCTTATTAAACCAAAACTGGGTGCATGATAGGGTTCCAATACCTCGTTGATGATATCACTTAATGCAGAGATTCCAAGACAACCCGCAGCAGTGTATACCATATATGACTTTTTCTCTTTCAGACGGCGACAGGTATCTAACACAAATCTGAAAAGCACATAATTTGTTAGAATGCTGCCATACATTTGTTACACGGACAAACAAAACAATGACCTTATGCTTACATTCAATTCACTTCAAGGTAGGGGAGGTTAGGAAAACAAATGAGCAGGAAACAATGCTACAATTTTAGACTAAATAAAAAGGAATAGAAGAATGCAAAACCCTTAAATAGTTATAATAGAACTCAATTCCAAATTCTGTTGGGCCACAAAGGTAAATAACTTTACAATGCCGTCAATAAGGTTTTTGAGGCGAGACCAATAAATAAGCATTAAGACTACGCTTGGAGTAACACAATACATTTGAACAGCAGATACTTATTTTCTATACTTTCCCATACAAATTGCATAGTTTGAATAATTGTTGTACTATCAAAGCAAAATATAACGATTTAATCAATAAAATAACGATGAATCCAGCCATCCCACACAATAAAATAAAAAATTAAGCATGTGTTTGGAAAGTAACTTTTTCATGGTGTGGAGGTGAGTTTGGCTAACTCTACAAATTCTTGCTTCTCCTTTTTCATGGTCAAAACACATTTGGACGTGAGAATAGTAATGCAAATGTCCATCCAAACAAGCTTTAAGTTATTCACTAATTCAAATCAACCAACATAAAAAGAAAGCTAAAATATAATGAAATATTCCCTTAAAAGTTATCTCGTGTGCAGTTTACCCTCAAACTTCAAAGAATTTTGCCCCATAACGTTTAATATGGATCTAAAAATCCCCAATTCTCCAATATCATCCAAATCCAAATAATAAACAATGTCATTTTTAGATAATGCACCACCTAAATTACTTAGCTCAACTCTAATTTCAACTTCAGTTTCCAAATTTAGAAGCTGGATAAATTTTGTGACAATAAACTACCATATTTCATCTTAGAAAAAATGCCTTCAAAAACCCAAATTCAGCTAAAAAAGTAGTAGAATGCTAAACCTGTCTATGTTCATGACATTAGATCCTGATCCTGAACCTGAACCCTTTCTCTTTCTCTTGTTCTTCTTCTTTTTCTTCTTGCTAGCTCCACACTTTGAGTTCTCGCTATGAGTTTCTTGATTTGCTTCAGTGATATCTTCAACACTTCTTTGTCCCAAAACATTTTGCGAATTCGACTCCACCAACTCTCCTTCTTCAACATCAATCATGTCAACATCGGCATCGGGAATGTTATTATCTCTTTCATCCATTATATCAAGCTCCTAACCTGCATCAAGGGAATCCAAACAATGCACATTGAAACCCTAATCGTAAGTGCAATTCTAACGTTCGTTACTGAGTTTGATACAATACGGTAACATAGTTTGAAGTTTGGAAAATAGAATGGAAATGGAAGAGAAGCATGAACGATACAGATTACAGAATGATTGAATCGAAATAAAGGGAAAGGAGTTTGCATGTTTGTTTGTTTTACCTTAGCAGAGTTTGAGAATAGAATCGCAACACAAACGATGGAACTGATTCAGTGTAAGTCGGTCGGTGGAAATACTTCAAATTCTTGCATTTCAAGCATTGTTACAGTTTAGTACTTTTTTTTTAGTACCCTTTCTTTGTTGGTACGATATGATACATAGAGGTCCAACTCTGCATTATCGAGTCCTTTTTAGAGGGTTAAAATATTTTTATTTTTTTTGATAAAAAAATAAAAATATTATCTCTAATACTATAAAATTTACTGTAACATATTTCTTCATGGTCAAAATACTAAATTATTCCTTCTTGTGAGTAGAGATGGCAAAAAGGGTCAACCCGCCCCGCCCCGTCATTAACCCGTCTAAAAAGGGGCGGTGCGGGGCGGGCTAACTTGTGGTGGTGGGTTGAAAATCTCACCCCGCCCCTTTTCTTGGCGGGCGACGGGTTGGCGGGAGTGCCCCGTCAATAAAATAAAAATAAAAAAATAGATAAATTCGCAAAAATATCATAAAAATTTGCGAATAAAATAAAATTAACAATCATCCAAGAAAATCAAAATATAATTATAAGCCAACAAGGTGACCAAAAATTAAAATTATCAATCAAAACTTCAAACATCCATAGTTTATAAAATCAAAGAAACCATAATAAAACCTTATGAAAATACTCGGTTTAAATCCAAAACAAACAAAACTTGAATTCAATGTTTAAATACACACCAACAAAAGTAAACAATAAACTATAATTATTCTTCAATTCAAATCAACAATAACGCTAAAATGTAGATTAGGTTAATTGGACCGAAAAGTAGAAATCCATTTGTAATGGGCTAAAATTTCTATAAAAAAAGAATGTGGTTAAACCCGACGGGCCAACCCGCCCCGTTGTCGTCCCGTGTTTTTTGCGGGTTAGGCGGGATGGGGCCCGCCACTTTTGCGGATTGAAAATGTCAACCCACCCCGCAAAAAATGACGGGTTAAACGGACCGACCCGACGGGTTTGACCCGTTTTGCCATCCCTACTTGTGAGTATCAGAAGTTAATAAAAAAATTTAACATATTTGACACTTCAATCTTTAAGGCATTTAAGGTAAATGTTCGTTATTAATTTATGTCTATGATTTTTTTTGTTGGGAATCACAGGCTTCAAACATTCTTTAGTTTTATGTGTAATGTTTTTATCAACTAAGGTATACTCACAAGAATTTTGTGTTGACAAATTTAATTGGTCTTCACAATAGTTGTTACATTCGACTATTTTACATTATTTTTATATATAGATTAAGGAAAAAATGGTAAATAACAAAAAAAGATATTTCCAACGAGTGTTCATAAACTTTTTTTTATCAAGTAGTTTAGTGATTAAATTTTTTATCTTAAAGACGGATAATGAACTCGTAGACCTTCTTTAAGATCTCATTTAATAAAAAAAATAACTTGATTTCTTATATATTGACTCCGCACATTTTTCATAAAAATCTACTATTTAAAAACTTTAAGAGATATATTTCAAAAGCACTAGTTAGTATTTTTTATAAATTAAAAATATGATTATTTTCCTCAATCACCGTGTAACTATTTGTACATTTCTATTGTCACAAATGCAATGTAAAAAAATAATACATTGGAAGTGATGCTCATAATATTAATTTTGGAAGATACAATTAGAAGAAAAAAAGGTACAATTAATTGGAAATTAAAAGTGACAATGTTTTAGGACAAATTTTAAACGTGACATGTATTATGGTGTAGAGGTATTTTTTTTATAGCGAAAATTCAAATTGATTGGTTTTGGATTAAAATTTTCTTGGGTTTTAAAAGACAGTTGGGGCAAGTAATGTGAGAATGATACTATTTATCAACCGTTTGGTTTTTAAAAGAAAAGTTCAGATAATTTAGAGTTCAGATGCGAGATAAATAAAATCTGACCAGTAATTATTCCTGTAAGAAATTGAATTCGGGTTCTCTTAAAAGATTTGTCATATAGTGAACTCATTAACCACTTGAGTTCAATGTCTTAATTACCAACTTTTAAATTATATTCATCTATTTATTGGTATATTTAAGGTGAGTTTAAACAAATCATTTTCTCTATTTTCTGTTAAAAAAAATCAAATTGTTTAAATGAGATAGTTTTGAATTTATTTAATTAAAAGTACCAAAATGCAGTACTAAATTCATGCAGGATAGTGCGAGTTGTGATACCTGAAGTCGAACATATATAATATTGGGTTCTATGGAGTATTTTTTATCACCGTCAAGAATTAGAGCAGAGATACATGAATACCCCATTATATTTTAAAACGGAGAAGGCAAAATTTGTACATGCTCCACGGATTGCCATACGAAATATAGTTGGGTTCTATGATTTTATCGATTGTATTTTTTATTTATTTTTGGATGAATTAGTTGATAAAGACATTTTACTCGATAGGTATAAGTCGAGGTTCAAATCTAAATTTTTTTACTTATTCATTCACAAGTGATTTCTTTTTTTTTTTTATAATATCCACAAGTGAATTTTTATTCATTAAATTATTTGAAATGAATAGAAAAAAAATAAACACAAATCTAAATCATTTGGGAACACTTTTGCTTATATATTTTTTTTTGGCAAAGATTTTGCTTAGATAGTGATGCAATACCTCTTTCAACAACCAGTCAAAAAATTATTTTCTATTATTTTGATGCTCATTTTTCCTTAATTTTAATTAATTTCGATTGTAATTTTTTACATGTTAGATTATAAGAGTGTTACTATCCCCCTCGTTTACTTTGTTAATTTAAGTCTTTTATTATAAAAAATTAAAAATAAGTCTATTCAATGTACTTTTTTTTGAAAATATTAATTAATTATTAATATTAATAATTTTCCAAAAGTATTAAATACCACTGTACTTTACCAATAAAAAATAAATATTACTTCTACTATTTGGAGGCCCACCCATGAATAGAGAGAATGTAACCAAAAGTAGGAAAAACCTCAACGACACGCTGCACGCTCCTACTGTGTCTCTTTCCTTTTCTTCCCAATTACGAAATTACTTTTATCCTCTTCTTCTTATATCCTAATAATTCTCACCGACTTTACATACCCACTTTCTCATCATGTCCCGCTTTACCTTCTTCCTCCTCCTCCTCATCGCCACCCTTATCCCCCTCTTCTCCGCTGATCATGATCACATCACCGGAGATGATTTTCTCCGATTACCTTCCCAAGCTTCCAAATTCTTCCAATCACCTTCTTCCGATGACGATAACAATCAAGGCACCAGATGGGCCATCTTAATTGCTGGTTCCAATGGCTACTGGAATTATCGACATCAGGTCATTTCATTCCCCCCTTTTCTTTCTATGATTGAAAAATCATTTATTTCTTATCTCATTTCATAGTAATGGTTTAATGACTTAGGCACTATTTTCAGAAACATTTTAATTAATCTTATAGAATAATAACATTTAGGGTATTATTTAAGTATCTATAGTATAACATCTGTTTATGTGGAAGCTATTCATGTAACAAAAGATAGTTAAAATGTATAACTTGTTTTCATAAGGTATCTTGAAAGAGCTTATGATAATAAGCTGAAACCAACTTCTGGACATGGGGGCCGTTTGAATTAACTTATTTTTGAGCTTGTGAAAAATAGCTTACACAAATAAATAATTTTTTACTTTAATTCATAAGTTCTCGCTAGTAAAAATTGTATCTTCATAAGTTATTATTTCTAAAGAGTCTCACAAGTGTGTATGTTAGTGAATATGCTCAAATAGTTTAATCTAAAGAGTCTCACAAGGCTCGGTTTGGCAAAAAAATAGCAGATAGTTTATAAGCTATAAGTTATAAGCCATATGAGCTTATAAGTTATAAGCCATAAGGTATAAACTAAAAATTTGACGTTGGCAAACGAAGCCCAAGTGTTTATGTTAATGAATAAGCTCAAATAAGTTAATCTAAACAGACTTTTAATTTTAGTGAATGATTACTGATGGATGAGCCTTTGTTATTTTATTAGTCTGATGTTTGTCACGCATATCAAGTGCTACGGAAAGGTGGTCTGAAAGAGGAGAACATTGTTGTTTTTATGTATGATGACATTGCTTACAATGAAGAGAATCCACGCCCCGGAGTCATCATTAACAGTCCACATGGAAACAATGTTTACAAGGGAGTCCCTAAGGTTTTTTTTTTTTATCCTTACCTGTGTTCTGTTTCCAATTCAAGCTTTACTGGCTCCTTATGTGGACTCTTTTATGGCAGGATTATACTGGTGAAGATGTTACTGTTAACAACTTCTTTGCTGCTTTACTTGGAAATAAGTCGGCTCTTACAGGTGGCAGCGGGAAGATTGTGGACAGTGGTCCCAATGATCATATATTTGTATACTACAGTGATCATGGGGGTCCTGGAGTGCTTGGTTAGTGATTATTACCATGTTGGGTTTATTATATAATTTCGTTTTTGCTTGATTATTATGTCTAATAGAATGAAACAGCTAAACACTTTACAATCATCTATTCATCTATACACTGTAATATACTTTCCTCAAACTTGAACTTTGTGGTTGTGGATATTTTCCTAGCTGATATCTTTGTTTGTTGTGATAAGCACAGTTAACCACAAAAAGCTTTGAACTAAAAAATGGGGATTAGATTATTGTTTGCTAATAACATATCATGAATTTTATATAAGTTTTTTTGGAGATTTTTGGATGTCTGAGATTGTTCTGAGTTTTTAATTTCGATTGTTATTTGAAGAGGGATACACGGAGCTTAGTATTATGCAGCATAGCTGTGGAGCAGTGTTAATATTGATGGATTGATTTCCTAAACCTCTATTAAACAAATAGTTATGCTATAAATTGATTATGTCTGATGCAACATTTTTTCTAACAATGATAAAATTGGAAAATATACTTATGAATTCTGCAACATTTGTTTGTTTCTTAAAAAGGATGAAGTTGCACCCTAAGAAAAACAGAGGTAACGTAAAACACAGAGATAAATGGGGTATATGGTTATCAGTATCCTTGCTGTCGAATTTGTGTTGATTATTTTGGCGATTGATACTATAATCAGTGATTCTTATATTAACATTTTGGTATTATATTAACGCCACCAAGTGTTTCTTTACACCAAATATGTACTCCTTTTTATTACTTATGTGATCCTTTATTTGGGGGTGGGGGTGTTACTTGGGTTGAATTTCAGGGATGCCTACTAGTCCGTACATGTACGCATCTGATCTAATTGAAGTCTTGAAGAAGAAGCATGCTGCTGGAACTTATAAAAGCCTAGTGAGTTGCTAATACTTGGTATTTGCTTTCCTTTTTGTGTCAACCTGCATTAAGGCTGTTTACTTATTTCATGTAATTGTTGTGCAGGTATTTTATCTAGAAGCATGTGAATCTGGGAGTATCTTTGAGGGTCTTCTTCCTGAAGGTCTAAATATCTATGCAACTACTGCTGCAAATGCAGAAGAAAGCAGTTGGGGAACATATTGTCCTGGCGAGAATCCTAGTCCTCCCCCGGAATATGAAACCTGCTTGGCTGACCTATACAGTGTTGCTTGGATGGAAGACAGGTAAGATCATATGAGCACAACACGTAAACATTTAACCTGGTGTTATTTATAAATGTATTTTGGGATCATAAATAAGATATATTTGGTGTAAAACTGGTAATCAGAATATCTCCACAGTGTGGTTGAAAGTCATGACTGTTGTGACACAAGAATATCAATATTACAATTTACAACTGTATTTACCTATTATCTTGTATTTTCTTTCTTGCACTTAACATTTTCTTTTTATTTGTTAGAAGAAAGTTACTTTTCCAAGAGTAGTGGTGTAATGTCTTTTATGTACTGATTTTTTTACATCTAAACTTTTGAACAGTGACATACACAATTTGCAAACAGAAACTCTGCACCAGCAATATGAATTGGTAAGATTCTGTTGCTAGCTCTGTTGTTTTACATGTTCATCAACTGGTATAAAGTGAAGAATGTAATTTTATACCTTGATTGCTTGAGTAGTTGGGAAAATATTTTGATTATTTTCACGAAATTATAGGCCTAAAATTCTACGAGTCAAACAAGGTATGGGATGTTTTTGAATTGTGTGACATGTCTTCTTCCTCCTATGCTCACAGGTCAAAGAAAGGACTGCAAACGGAAATTCAATCTATGGCTCCCATGTGATGCAATATGGTGACATTGGGATTAGCAAGAATAGTCTATTCCTATATTTGGGATCAAATCCTGCTAATGAAAATTTCACTTTTATGGGTAGAAACTCATTAGTGCCACCTTCAAAAGCAGTCAACCAGCGTGATGCAGATCTCATCCATTTCTGGGATAAGGTATCCTATTTGTGGGTTGTAGTGCTTATATTTTACGAAATAAATGCTTATTTGTGTCCTCTTCATGGTTTGACTCCCAACTTTTAAATCTGGAGTTGTATATCCATAGTAAGGATATATTTATTTAGAGAACCATAATCTCAAGGTTTAAAGTTAATAAACAGTGCAGAAACAAGTAACAATTAATGTGGATATGTGATAGTAGGAACATGTCATACTATCAACCATTTGTTATTGAAAATTAAATCTAGTATCATGGTGATTCTCCATCCTATGGAATGAGGATTCACCTTGATTCTATTCTGTATTCATTGTTCCATGTACCAAATGCCATCCCATTCTTGAAACTGCCAAGCTTTAGATTGGACATTGATATGCCAATTTACTGTATTCCATGGAATCAGCCATTCCTGTTACCAAATATTCCATGAAAAGTAGAAATACTGAATTCCACTAACCAGATACTTTTGAATGCAGCTGAACTTATTAACGAGTTATGAAATCTAAAAAGATAGTAATAATATGAATTGGATAAAACTGGAAAAGTTGTGTGAATTCCAGTCTATTTGTAACATGATTAGTGTAGTTACTATAGGAGTTTTATTTCTTGAAATTTTGACAATTGACATTAATGAAATGGTGATAAAATTACAAGAAAATAAGAGTTGTTATTTGCAGATAATTATTCTGTTGGACTTGATTTTTGCTTATTATGTTGTGTATTTGACTTCATCTTCATTGATCTTTGTCAGTTCCGCAAAGCTCCCCAGGGTTCTCCTAGGAAAGTTGAAGCTCAGAAGCAAGTTCTGGAAGCCATGTCTCACAGAATGCATATAGACGACAGCGTAAAACTTGTTGGAAAACTCCTATTTGGCATGAAAAAGGGTCCAGAGGTGCTCACCAGTGTTAGACCAGCTGGGCAACCACTTGTTGATGACTGGGACTGCCTCAAAACGCTGGTACCATTTCTCATAATTCACTTTGTTGAGTTTGTTTTCTTGATGCCGGAAGAATATGATCGAATTACTGCTTTCCTTTTCGTTATAAATTGTGTCGGTCACATAGTTACATTATTATTGCATGTCAGCAAGTCCTCCAATAGTGGATTAGCATTCATTTCTTGGTTACATTTGAGCTTTTGAATTTCTGAGAGTATGTTTGCACCTTAATGTTAATCTATTGTTGATGCATGCAGGTTAGGACTTTTGAAACATATTGCGGTTCTCTCTCTCAGTATGGGATGAAACACATGAGGTCCTTTGCAAATTTCTGCAATGCAGGAATACACAGAGAGCAAATGGCCGAGGCCTCTGCACAAGCATGCACCAACATTCCAGCAAATCCCTGGAGCTCTCTGCACAGTGGTTTCAGCGCATAATTCTGCGTTCCATATTGATGATTATGCATTATTATTGTTATATATATGTAATGTAATGTAACATATAATATAATGTACATGGTCATGATTTGTTGCACACCTCTGTAAATACAAATGGAATGCTTGAGGGACCTTGTGATTATGTGAATTAAAACAGATGATGTAACTTTTGCATTTTTACTGAAAGATTGATTTATTGCACCATAAGGGGCCTTTTTTTTTTGAAGCATGCACCATAAGGGGCCTAGCAACGTCTAATGTGACACCATATGTATGAGGTCATGTTGGTATGACAATCCTGCTTTATTGATACTTTACAGTAACCTGATTTTGTATAGTGAATTTTTAGTCGAAATGTATTTTCAACAATTTTATTACTAATTGTTCACATTATTTTTTATAATAAATTTTTCTTTTGGTGAGTTGAATCTGAGAAATTACCACAGAGATCTCAAGACTCAAATAACACTAACAAATTTTTAAGGGTTAAATATGTTTTTAGTTCCTACATTTTGTGAAATTGTTAAGAATGGTCCCTACATTTTAAAAATGGTAAAAAAAACCTATAAAATTTTCTGTTATCAAGATTAGTTCAATCCGTCAGGAATAATCCTTACATTTTGCAAAATTGTCAAGAATAGTCCCTATCTTTTAATGTTTTTAATACTTACATTTTGCAAAATTGTTAAGAATAGTTCTCACCTTTTAATATTTTCAGTCATTACTTTTGCGAAATTGTCAAAAATATAAACTTAAATATAAACATATGTCAACTAACTTATCCATATTTTGTTACTATTTAAAAATACCCTTAAATTAATTTGTTGATATTGTAAGCAGATGACCATTAAATTAGGGGTACATTAGTAAATGTATTCTCTTTTTTACACAAAATCAAGAAAATCAAATGTATTTAATTATTATTTTTAAAAAGTTTGAATGCACGTTTTTCTTGTAAATGAGTTCAAAGAATTGTTATTTTTTTTTTACAAATATTGTCGGTGAGGATCAAATTTAAGACCTCATGCATGCTAAAAGAGTAAGTTGATACATATATACGGGTTATGAGTTACCTAGCCTTCTTGTTAATTTTTTTAACCAACTCCTTACTAGTTTAACTAACATTGTTCTCGACCTTTAAACAATACTCTCTCTAGAATGCAATATAAATGTTAAGTAGTTTCACATCGGATATGAATTGACCTGAATATGAGTTTATAAAATAGAGACAATTTCCATTTTACAAGTAATTCTAAAATGATATCAAAGTCTTTGCAAGTTCCATTGGATCACACTATCAAATTTTCGTTATCGGATCACCTACTGTTTATATTAAGAAGTCTCACATCGAATGTGAGAGACATGAATATGAGTTTATAAAGTAGGGGTAATCATCACCTTACAAACCAGTTTTGTAGGGTTGAATTAGGTGTATACACAGGTCGCGTTTGGTCAATTTTAGCCAGACATGTTACCCGACCCAATCAAAGTTAAGTGGGTCTGATTAGATGTAAAATTTGTATTTTTTATGTTAAACTCGAACCGACCCAACCCGATGGTGAGCGGGTTGGGTTGGGCCAACGAGTCATTAGATAATTACTTTTTTAAAATAATTCCCCAAAAAATATAGTTATATGACATTTTATTTCATGAAAAATTTAAAATCTAAACTAAATTTACTATTGAAAATTTAAACACTTGGAATTACATGAAATACTTTAAACTATATTTCGCTACAAAAAAAATATTAAACTATATTATAAAAAATAATAAATATAACAATTTTTTAAAATGGGATGGGATTTGCGGGTTCATGAGTTTAAAATCATAAATCCGTTACCCGAATCAAACCATTTCAAGTTTTAACGTGTTAGTTCGGATTGAACCCACATTTGAACAAGTTCAAATAAAATACAAGTTAGATTGGATCATTAGGTTAAACGAGTCACTTGTACCCATGATGAACATCCCTAAGTTAAACTCAACTCTGACTTCTAAAAATAAGCAAAAGATCCAAAAAAGTCAACTTATTTCACACTGACTTGTGCTTTAGAAAATAAAAAATAAAGAGAATATGAAGATTATTTTATCTTTTTAATGTAACATTGATTTTTGAGTCAACACAATTATAAATAAAGGTTGAACAATACTCTCTCTAGAATGCAATATAAGAAAGGAAAGAAAAATATCAGAGGGTCAATTTTTTAATTTTTTTACTTATATTTTATTCTAAATGGATTTGTTTCATATATTGTTGACTCATGCTTTTGAAAATAAAAAACATGGAGTATTATTTTATTTCTTAATGTAACATTGATTTTTTAGTCAAAATAAGTTTCAAAAAAGGTTGAAGAATACTCCCTGTAGAAGTACAATATGAGAGAAAAAAATTAGAAAGTCAAACTTTTATTTTTAATTATATTTTATTCTAGATGAATTACACTATTTTTTTTCATGTTGACTTCTTAGAAAATAAAAAAAAATAAAGAATATAGAGTATTATATTTTATCTTTTTAATGTAACATTGATTTTTGAGTCAAAATAATTGTCAAAAAAGAATTGAGTCAAAAGAAAAATTGTAACATTAATTTTTTATATTTAAGACTTTTTTTACTCATTTATATTTAATGCCGATATATTATCAATATCACTAAGAGCATTTTCAATATACTTAAAAATAAAAGTGGTCTCTACAACTACAAGGCTACATCAAATGAATTTGTAAAAATTAGAAGAAAAATGTTATACCAAGAGTATGGAGTTGGTACCTAGTTTTATAATGTCTAATATATTAGTTTACTTGTTCTTATTTTTTTTATTTAGTAAATTTTACTCAAATAAATATATGCATTTTTTATTTCATTAATATAAATTTTTAAATTATGATATACCAATAATAATAATTAGAAGTAAAAAAAAAGATATATTCATTTTCTTCAAAAAAACTAATATGAAATTGAAATAATAGAATCAAACATGAATTTAGTAATTTAGTAATCATTATACTTGTTCAAAAAAAATTAGTAATCATTATAATTTCACACCATAAAGGTCATATTCTTGTGAATATTGTAATTGCAAAGTAGTAACGCATTCGAACATACCCACAAACATAAGAAAAAAGAGAGCACACTTTACTGTACACCTCACTTACACGCATCTCACGCCTTCTTGTTTTTGTCACTTAATAATATTTTGACTAATGTTTCAAGAAAAAAATTGACTTTCTCACTCACAATCACAATAATACTCATTTTTTGAGAAAAAATAAATTAGAAAACTCTTCAACATTTTCTAAATTACCTTAACCAAAACAATCAAATCACCCTATGTTTTCCAATGGACAAAGATATGTTACATTGGTTGGAACAACAAATGGAAGAAGAGCAACACACAACCAATGCAACATGGGCCAATACAACTAGTGCCAACAACAATGGTTTGGAAGTTGGTTGGTACATGAACAATATACCACCTCATAGTGAAGAATTGATCCCAAATCTTCAAGTTCACATCCAACAACAAAACAATGTTTGTCCATTAGATCCAAACACTTTTGGTCTTATGCAACCTTTGGGTTCATCCTCTTTGTTATCACCACCTAAATCCAACTTCGCCCATTTACTTAATACCAACTACAATATCGACACCACCACCACCACCACCGTCGTCAACAACAATGACGATAACAATCCATTTGGTAGTGTTTTCAATTTGGAATCCCAAAGTGGCTTCCTAACTCCATTTCAAGGGAAGCAAATAGACTTATCAACTCAAACCAACTCATTAACCAAGTTTCCTATGACTCATGCAGTTGGATTTGGCTCAATAGGATTAGAAGGAGAAAGTTCCTTTGGTGGGCAAGGACCTTCAAAATCATTGATTTTGAGTAAGACTGAGATCTCGAGGCCTCTCGCAAATAAGTTTGACTCATTGCCGATTTCGCAATTTGCCTCAACATGGTTGAAGGAATTTGGGAAGATGACGGAGAAAGAGGGAAATGAGGAGGTTGAGGGAGGATTGAATGATGACTCTAATGAGGTGGTCAACATTACGAATATGGAGAATGATGGTGGAAATAATTATAATGTTGATAACAATGTTGGTGACAACAATAATAATAACATTGTGTGTAATAATGATGATGGTGATGATGAAAATCGTCATCATGCTGACGGGGGGCGAAAAGGGAAGAAGAATGAAAGGACAACAAAAAGTCTCATAGCTGAGAGACGGCGAAGGAAGAAACTTAGTGATAGAATGCACAAGCTTCGTTCTATTGTGCCAAATATAAGCAAGGTATTATAATTTGGATTCAAGCTTGTTATCATTATTGTAATTTGGCTTTCGACTTAGAAATTTCGACATTTCTGCTCATTGAGTTAGGATTTGGAACTTATTATCATTATTATAATTTATTATATTTTGTTTTATTATGGATATATTTTAAATAAGGATTACATTGCAATCTTGAATATTATAGATTATCATGTTCAAATATTGTTGATACAATAATCTTGGATTTGTTGTCACAACCATGATCCTAGATTGTTGTTAGAACCCTAATTATGATGTTAACCATCTTATGAATCTAAAATTTAACATGTGTTTTTTAGTTGCTCCTATTGCATAGGTTAATTGTATATCAACAATTTGATTCCTTAATAATGTGGATGAGACAATACATGTTTGAGATAATATAAGTTTATGTTTTTCATTTTATTTTAATAGATGGACAAAGCTTCAATACTTGGAGATGCTGCTGACTACTTGAAAGAGTTACAACAAAAAATTAATAATCTTCAAATTGAATTAGAGTCAAGCTCTCCTGGATTGTTCACTGTGGCACCCCCCACACCAACTCTACTTGTTCCAGTTAAAGAGGAATTGTGTCATAGCAATATGTCAAGCCCTAAAAACCAATCAACAAAGGTATTTGTTTGTTGTTGTGTAAAATTGTTATGTCATATTAATTTATGTGCTAGGACCAAAATACCTTCTATATTGATTTGAAATATTGGGAACTCATAGTGATGTTTTTAACATTTGACTTATTTCTAGACTTCTAGGGTTTCCTCTTTTCTTATTCATTTAAGATAGCTAACTCGTGTAGGGTCTGTTTGGATTAGGTTAGTTTTAAGCTTATGGAAAATAGTTTAAGCAAAAAAATAAGCTTTTATGTTTGTTCATAAATTCTCGCTTGTAAAATTTTTATTTTCATAAGCTACTATTTCATAAAATACCTTAACAAACTTATAAATAATACATAAAAATTTATTTATTTATATAAGCTGTTTTGCAAAAGCTATTATTTCAATTTTTGACTTTTTATAAGTTGAAAATTACATGAATTAGATTGGCAACAAAATTCATTATTGTATTAGCTTCTTGTTTGCAAACTATTTTTTTTAGTCAACACGATATTACACTATCACAATTTATTTCCTTTTTCATTTGACATATCACAAAGTTAAGTCATCAAATGTCTGTTTGGTAAACAAAATAAAATGTGTTTAGTAAAAAGCTTTTCTCATTAGCTTATAGTTTTTTTGAGATGCTATTTCAAGTAGCATTTGAGCTTATAGCTTATACTTTATAATTTTTTTACAGTTTTTTCTCTTTCCATTTTTAACCTTTATTTAATTTTATTACTTTTTCCATTTTTAATCTTTAATTTAATTTTATTACTTTTTATAAAATAAAAATCACTCACTAAATAGAAAAACTACCCATTTTATATTTACCAATCACTTAAAAAACTAATTTTACCAAATATTTTAATTTCAATTAGTAATTTTTCAGCTATCAGCTATAAACTAGTTTTTTAACTTCCAGCTAGAAACTAGCTCATAACTTAATTTTACCAAACACACTCCAAGTGTACTTATAATATGGATGTAAATTTTACGAAATTTGCAGGTAGAGGTTAAAGAAAGGGAAGGAGGAACTGTCGATATCCATGTGTCTTGCACCCACAAATCAGATATTTTGCTTTCAACTATGAAGGCATTGGATGGCCTTGGATTGGATGTACATCAAGCTGTCATAAATTGTTTCAATGGTTTTTCTATAGATGTGTTCAAAGCTAAGGTATATATTTATTTTTAATTGATATGCTCTATAATCTATATAGTCTTTTCTCATATTTATATGCCTTTGTTATTTATTTTATACTTGCTATTAATCATTCGTTAAAAATTCATTTCATATGCCAATACGTGGTCATAAGGAAAATGCACTGAACAATTGTATGATAATGATATTATGGATGTATGCTATAGCTTAACCTTTTACTTTTATAACTTAACTTATTATAGCATACTAACAATGACTTAGTTCACAAGTGTTGCGGTATTTTGTTAAATTAAACGATCCTATGTGGATATGTCAATATTGACTATCAATTGGTAGTTTTTTTATTTCGAGTGATGCAAGTAATTTTTTACCATTATGTTATAAGTTTAAGAGCTATTGTTGTCATTCTTATATTCATGTTTTTTCATTAATGAATGTTAAAAAGTCTTTGTACTTTCTATATAAAAATTACTTTTTTAAATGGGAGAGAACCTCAGATTTTTTTGCTACTATATTTCGTTTTTTAGGAGAATAAAATTTTAGTAATCTGTAGTTCAACCAAAAGATAAATAAAATTTGACAATAATTGTTCTACTAAAAAATCGAACTCGGCTGAACGGTCAGTCACGAGTGAAGTTTATTAATCAATTGAATCTAATCACTTGATTATATAGATAACCTCAAATTCTAAGGAGACAAGATTTACAAAAATTTATATGAAAAAAGTGAAATCGTCTATGCCTTTTTCTTTCTAAGCAGAATAATAAGCAATATGTCAAATGTCTTTATGAGATTTCTGTAGGATAAGCAGTGTGCATGAATATGCATTTGACAGCTTGTCTTGCAACACAAGCATCTACTTGTATTCTCCCTATATAAAGGGATGACTATTGTGATTAATGAGTATGAGAAACACTTCACACATCCAACATTTGGTATCGCGAGCCTTTGGGCCTGTGCAAAAGTTAGTTACTAAACCGTTACAAGTTGGTTACAACGGTGCAACCGTTTTTCCAACTTCTTCATCGCTTTCTCGTGTTCATGCTTTCAAGCTTCATCAATGGCGGACGCAGTCTCGTATTTTCCCACATCCATTCCAAAATTCGATGGATTCTACGATCATTGGGCAGAGTTAATGAAGAACTTGGTACGATCGAAGGATTATTGGAGCTTGATTGAAACTGGTGTCATCACTGCACCAGAAAACCCAACAGCAGAACAAACTCTAGCTGCAGCTGAGAGTAGATTGAAAGATCTCAAGGTAAAGAATTATCTCTTTCAATCCATTGATCGATCCATTCTTGAAACGATTCTTGATAGAAGCACTTCTAGACAAATATGGGAATCAATGAGACAGAAATTTCAAGGCTCAACTCGTGTGAAGAGAGCACAATTGCAGAGTCTTAGGAGAGAATTTGAAGTTCTCTGGATGAAGGAGGATGAATCCGTAAACGATTTCTTCTCCAGAACTCTTGTGATTGCTAACAAAATGACTGCACATGGTGAAAGTTTATCACAAAGTCAAATTGTTGAAAAGATTTTGAGATCCATGACTGCAAAATTTGAGTATGTTGTATGTTCTATTGAACAATCCAGTGACACCACTACCATGTCTATTGATGAACTACAAAGCAGCCTGTTAGTTCATGAGGGAAGAATGAATCATCACAAAGTCAAGCAAGAAGAACAAGCTCTCAAGATTTCAAATCTTGGGAGAGGTAATGGCAATACAAGAGGCAGAGGTAGAGGTTCATTCTCAAGAGGTCGTGGTAGAGGAAGGACAAGTAATTCTAAGGAGTATGTGGAATGCTACAAGTGTCACAAGCTAGGTCACTATCAGAGTGAGTGTCCAAATTGGGAAGAGAATGCAAATTTTGCTGCAGAGTTCAATGAACATGAAGAAATCCTCTTAATGACTCAGCAACAATCCTGTACAAACACCTCTGATCAGGTATGGTTTCTTGATTCTGGATGTAGTAACCATATGATTGGTACAAAAGAATGGTTATTTGACTTTGATGACAAGTTTAGAGAGACTGTAAAACTTGGAGATAATTCAACTATGCAAATAATGGGAAAGGGTAATGTAAAACTGTATCTTGCTGGTAAAGTTAGTGTTATAACTGATGTGTATTACCTCCCAGAATTGAAGAACAACTTGCTAAGCATAGGTCAATTGAATCAGAAAAATCTCACAATTGTTTTTAGTAAAGACATGTGTAAAATTTTTCATGAAGAAAAGGGATTGATTGTGTCAACACAAATGACAGTCAATAGGATGTATATCATTCTAGCTCCAGTTATGCTTCCAAGTTGTTTTAAGACAACAAGTCAAGATGAGAGCCATCTTTGGCATTGTAGGTATGGTCATCTTAGCTTTAAAGGTCTGAATGCTTTAGCCAAAAGAGAAATGGTGAAAGGTTTACCAGTGATCAAGGATAATCAATCTGTGTGTTTAGATTGTGTTGTAAGTAAGCAACACAGAGATTCATTTCCTAAAGGTACCTCATGGAGAGCAGCTACTAAGCTTGAGTTGATCCATTCAGACATCTGTGGTCCCATTAACCCAACATCAAATGGAGGAAATAGATATTTTATCACCTTCACTGATGACTTGACTAGGAAGACATGGACATATCCATTGAAAGACAAGGCAAGTGCATTTGAATGTTTCAAAAAATTTAAAGCACTTGTAGAAAAAGAATCAAACTGTGTAGTCAAGTGTTTGAGGACGGATAGGGGTGGAGAATTCACATCAAGCAATTTTGATGAGTTTTGTAGTGAACATGGCATCAAGAGACAATTGATTGCAGCCTATACTCCTCAGCAAAATGGAGTATCAGAGAGGAAGAATAGGACATTATTGAACATGGTTAGGAGCATGCTATCTGGAAAGAATGTACCAAAGAGATTTTGGCCAGAAGCAGTGGTATGGGCAACATATGTGATCAATAGAAGTCCAACATTATCAGTGAAAGATATGACTCCAGAAGAAGCATGGAGTAGTACAAAACCCTCAGTCTCACACTTTAAGGTGTTTGGTTGTATAGGATATGCACATGTCTCAGATATTCAAAGAAAGAAACTTGATCCTAAAGGCATCAAATGCATCCTGCTAGGTGTCAGTGAAGAATCCAAAGCATACAAACTCTATGATCCATTACAAAAGAAAATTATCATTAGCAGGGATGTAGTATTTGATGAGAGCAATGGATGGAACTGGGAAGAAAAGACTAAAAGTCAATCACCACAAGTGATAGAGGAAACCATCAGTGAACATAGTGACCAAGGAATAACTGTTGAAGAAGATCAACATGGTGATGAGCACACACCAATTGATGAAAATGAGTATGAAGAAGACTATGAAGACAATGGTGATGTGAATACCAACATCAGGCAATTACCTCCTAGAGCAAGAAAACCACCTGGCTGGGTACAAGACTATGTGACAAACATAGAAGACAGTGATATAGAAGCAATGCAGAATTTGGCTGTATTCTGTGATAACAATGATCCTCACAACTATGAGGAAGCATCTAAAATGACTGTGTGGAGGAAAGCAATGGATCAAGAAATTGAATCCATTGAAAGAAACAATACATGGGAGCTAGTATCTCTTCCAAAAGAAGCTAAGAGAATTGGTGTCAAATGGATTTTCAAGACAAAGTACAATGAAAATGGAGAAGTTGAAAAGTATAAGGCAAGACTTGTGGCTAAGGGATATTCACAACAGTATGACATTGACTTCAATGAAGTATTTGCCCCAGTTGCTAGGTGGGACACTATAAGAGCAATACTAGCCATAGCAGCATCACAAGGATGGTATGTTTATCAGTTTGACGTAAAAAGTGCTTTTTTACATGGTGAATTGCAAGAGAATGTGTATGTGGACCAACCACCAGGATATTGTAAGAAGGAGGGGATGGTGTACAAGTTAAGAAAAACATTGTATGGGCTCAAACAAGCTCCAAGAGCCTGGTACAGTAAGATAGAGTCTTATTTTATGCAAGAGAACTTTGTGAAATGTTCACATGAACACACCCTGTTTGTAAAGCAAGAAAAAAAGGAGAACATCCTAATTGTGAGTTTGTATGTTGATGATTTGATATTTACTGGGAATAATGAAGAAATGTTTGAGAAATTTAAAAAATCTATGAAGAATGAGTTTGCCATGACTGATCTAGGCAAGATGAGATTCTTCCTTGGAGTGGAAGTAAAACAGCTAGACTGTGGAATTTTCATAAACCAACAGAAGTATGCTAATGAAATACTTGAGAGATTCAACATGATTCAATGTAATAAGGTTTGCAGCCCTATAGTGCCTGGGAACAAGTTGATAAAAGATGAAAATGGAAAACTGGTTGATGCTACTAGCTTCAGACAAATGACAGGTTGCTTAATGTATTTGTTAGCTAGTAGACCTGATCTCACCTTCTCAGTGTGTTTAATTGCAAGATACATGGAGAGACCAACTGAACTTCATCTAGCAGCTGCCAAAAGAGTGTTGAGATATCTCAAAGGATCATTAGACTTTGGAATACTATACAAAAGGAATTGTGAATTGAAATTGGAAGGATGGTCTGATAGTGATTATGCTGGTGATTTAGATGACAGAAAAAGCACCTCAGGATATGTGTTCATGCTTGGATCCAGCCCTATATCATGGTCTTCAAAGAAGCAGCCAATTGTTACCCTCTCCACTACTGAGGCAGAGTATGTCTCAGCTGCCTCTTGTGCCTGTCAAGCCATATGGCTGAGAAGAATTCTGGATCATCTGCTACAAACTCAGAAGTGCACCATCATACATTGTGATAATAGTTCTTCTATTAAGCTCTCTAAGAACCCTGTGATGCATGGCAGGTGTAAGCACATAGATGTGAGGTACCACTTTCTTAGAGATTTGACAAAGGAAGGTGTGGTTGAACTCATCCATTGCAGCACTCAAGATCAGATAGCTGACATTATGACAAAGGCTTTGAAACTTGATTTGTATTGTGATCTTAGAAATAGACTTGGTGTATGTAGTGTTAAGGACTGCATTTAAGTGTTGTTTGATTTGTATTACTTGATTGATTGTGTGTGTGTGTAATCTGTTAGAGTGTTATCAGATTAGGGGAGCATATGTTAGGCTGTCCCTAGTGTGGTGTAGGATAACAGATGGTGTGGTGTAGGATAAGCAGTGTGCATGAATATGCATTTGACAGCTTGTCTTGCAACACAAGCATATACTTGTATTCTCCCTATATAAAGGGATGACTATTGTGATTAATGAGTATGAGAAACACTTCACACATCCAACAATTTCTATATTGGTTGTAATAGCAAATATTTGATCTTGAAATTGGTGCTAATTGATTACTAACTCTTCATTGTCATCCTACGGTTTTCTATATTGATTTTGGTTTTTCATGTTTGTTTCTTCCAGCAATACAAAGAAGGCCAGAAAGTGCTTCCTGAGCAAATTAAAGCAGTATTGTTGAATACATTGAGTTTCCATGGCATGCTGTGAGTGAAGTTATTACAAATGTTATCTTTACATATGAACAATTGAAAATGTTATTGTTTCTTATTATTTTGTATGGAAATTAACTATTTTAGACCATTTAGTTGTTGTTACATGTATGTTTGACGCTTGTACGCCTTTTACTTTAGACATGAATTTTGTCTTTTAGCTAATTATTTTCATTTTGCATAATTAAAAAGCAAAAAAAAAAAAAAAATTTGGATAAAAAATAACGAGACTTGATTTATTAGAACCGTGTGGGAACAAATGAACAACATTTTTTTTATTTATCAATTTCCACTTTTTTTTTTGTTTTTCACCACCAGTTTAATCTGGTTCGGGAGTCAGTTTTGACATCAAGTGGTTCCAGTCCCCTCCCGATCGCAGTTGCGGGGAATCGAACGGTAGTCCTCCCTACAAAATTCAGCGTCAATCACCACTGAACCAACTAACGATTGGTTTATCAATTTCCACTTTGAATGTGACAAATGAGTATAACAATATGCTATTTTATTTCATCTTTTTGTTATGCAATATGATAACATAACTAATGATATATGTGAATTTCGTCAAAAAATGATAATCTGTGAATTCTAAAAAGGCACTAGATTTGGTTTAGTGATGAGGAGTTTGGATAGTATACGTGAGATATTGAGTTCGATTCTCAGTATCATTTAAACAAACAATAAAAAAAAGGTGTGAATTCTAAATTTTATAAAGAGTAATTGATTTTGTTCTTGTAAAAGAAAAAAATAAATTGTTTTTGAGTATAGTTTATAAATGGTTTTGTATCCCCAAAAAAAATAAAATTGGAAAAAATATATTAAATATTTTTAACTAAAATATTATTTTTAACATTAAAAAACTCCTAATTTAATATTCGCATCGAACCTCCATTAGGTCGACCCTGAGCACACATACTCTTAATACTTTGAAGTCATGAAATAAAATGTTGTATGCGTTTTTATCTTTTGCTACCTGGAGCTACTTTTAGTTTATTAGTTTTTTTTTTAGTTAAGTAGTTAGTGGGTAGAAATTTAACTCTTATGATGAACAAATGAAGTGTTCGAAATTCGAACCACAACCCAACATATATAAACGTGAGAGAATTGCTTCTGATTATGAATTTTTCCTTGTAAAAAAAAGTGAAAATCAGCGACTTTAAGATACCAAGTTTCAAAATTTGTTTGGTCTTCACACCTTATATATATATACACATATGAGATCGCTAATTTACAACCAACTAAAAACATGTTGGTGTAAATTAACAATGCACACATTTTTATTTTGGACAAAATACTCCTTGATATTTACTTATTTAACATTAAGTAATTTGGGGTTAGTTAGGTAACTTTAATTAAATGTTGTACACCCATTTGCTAATTTACACCCAAACAATTATAAATATACAACCTAGATTACCAAAAAAATTACTTGACTGTCCAACATCTTAAACTATTTAAAATAATAAAGAGAGGGTATTTTTGTCCAAAATAAATATTAGCATATAAGATGTTGTTGGATTCGTCTCGATGAATAGTTTCAAAATATCAAATTTTTATAATTTATACTATTATACAATTAAAAATATTAATCGTCAAATTTGATTGTATATATTTTCTCAAGTTGTCTTTTTTTGATTTCCTAGGTTGTCTTGTGTTTATTATGATTGTATATATTTATAATTGTTTGGGTGTAAATTAGCAAATGAGTGCAAATCATTTAATAAAATTTACCTAACTAACCCCAAATTTCTAGTGTTAAATAAGTAAATATCAAGGATTTTTTTGTCCTATTAGAAAAGGTGCGCATTGTTAATTTACACCAAAATGTTTTTAGTTGGTTGTAAATTAGCCACCCTATATATATATATATATATATATATATCCAATGCTGCTATCACTCGTGTCTAATTAACTAGTTTTTGCATGATTATGCAGAAATTGTACCCAATAAAAAGGTCTTAGGAGTAAATGTTTTTGCTACTTATCCTAATTTGAAGGTTCACCACGTACTTCAATCAAATTTCATACACTCGAGCTTTCTAAGTGATACCCCTTTCCATTGACAAGTTTGTTGTCTTCCACTGAACATACACAAGTATTTACAAACTTAGGTTATAAATCCAAAGAAAAAATATATAGATTATTGGTTGGTTGTGATAGTCATCTTAGTGTTAAACTCTTTGTCTATTCTATTATTGGTTGTGTCATTAAAATTCAATATTACCTCATGATGAATATCTTGTCTCCACTACAAATGTTGCAAGGATAAATGATAGGATGTTAGAGGTTGATTTAGTTAATTAATTGAGCTAATGTAGTTTTTAGTTGAGTTTTTATTAATTGGGCCTTTTAGCTTTGGATTGCTTAATTAGGCTTTTATAATTTTAAGGTCCATTAAGAGTACTATATATATATATATATGTATTTTTCTTACATATCTTGACCTAATCAATGAAAAATGAAGAATGTTATCTTTTACTATTTCTTATTTCTTAGAGTATCTTTATTATCTTTCTTAGTTTATCATATTTTCCATAGATTATAGTCTTGATAGGTTTTTGTTTCCTATCAATAAATAAATATCCTCTAATCTTCTCGATTCTTTAGATTATGGGTGTGTGATGACTTATGGTTATAACATAGTATTTGAGGCAAATTCAGGGCGAATTTAGGAGTTTTTGTTAAGTTTTAAGTCAAAATAAAGGAGGAAAAGTATATGATTGAAGAGATGACTTGTGGGTGAAGAAAGAAGACTTTATTCAGGGTATCTGGCGCCCTGGCGCAAGGATATTGCGCGTAGGCGCAGCCTGCTCCAGTGACTGCAGTGGTTTTGTTGAGGCCTGGCGCCCTGGCGCAATAGTGCTGCGCCCCGGCGCGAGCTGTGGCTGTTTGGTTCTGTTTTCCTACATTTTAGCCTGTGCCTTGGCGCGATACTGCTGCGCGTAGGCGCAGCAGACGTGTCCTATATAAGGAAAAGCCAAATTCTGGATCCGGGTTCGGCAGTTTGTGACGAATTTTGAAGCTTTGAAGCTGCATTGGTCCTGGATTCAAGAAGATTGAAGATTGGAGCTTCTTCCACACTTTGATCATGAATTCTTTGATTCATCTCCATGTAATCTTTGTCTTTACTATGGATTTCTAGATAATTAGATTGGATTCTTAGGGAATTATCATGCTATTAGTTTAATCTATGTGATTTGAATTAGTATTGTATGAATAATGATTAAATTTCAATCAATTATCCTTTGTGTTTAATGCTTTACATAATTAGGCCAATTATGTGATTGATCGAATAGATTTGTTTTATCATGAGAGTGAAAATGAATCTAGGAAATAGGGAAAATTGAACAATTGCTATCATTTTAGAGATATTAGATTAGTAATTGGGATCATTGGATTATGTGTGAAAAACCTCATTAAATCACTACTCATCTAAGAGATTAGAGAGTGGAGATGGAATGAGAGGATCATATTACCAAGAAATTGGATATGATCAGTTTTGATTAATTCATCTTGAAATAAAATTGTGTTATTCATCTATATGAAATTCAATTCGCCAAACTAGTTACACCGATATGCACCGAAGGAATCCAATCGCCTCACAATTTGCTTTCTAAGTCTTTTTAGCGAATTTTCATACAACAAAACCTCCCCCGATACATGTTACAAAAATGGAATTTAGCACAAATTGCCTAGTCGATTGATTACCACAATCCTCGTGGTTCGACATCCCCTTTTTAATACTATAACTTGATCGTGCACTTGCGATAAAATAATTCATCAAGTTTTTGGCGCCGTTGCCGGGGATTGTTGAGTAATCAACAAGGCAATAGGCTAGTGCTACAATTCAGTTTTTTTAGTTTGTTCATTTGATATTCAAAACAGAAAAATTTATTTCTCAATTGTTTCTATTATTTTTGTGTAGAATAGGTGCTTTTGATTGTGTGCTTGTGATTGTGTATGCTAGGTACAAGTTCTTCCGGATTGCTATTTGATCCGGAGATTGAAAAGACAGCGCGAGCCAATCGCAAAGCGGTAAGACAAGCAAAGGAAGCATCAAGGCTTCTAGCTAGTGCAAGTCAAGACTATCAAGAGATCCAATCAAACACCGACCAAGAGCCAGTTGATATGGCGGAAGAGGAAAACAACATTCCGGTTCCACCACCAAGGAGAACCCTTGGTGACTATGGTCAAAGAAACAATGGAGGAATTGTAAATTTGGGGTTCCAACCGGTAAATCCTGTCACATTTGACATAAAGAACACCGTGATCAATGCATTAAAGGAGGACCAATATTCAGGGGCGGAGTCTCAATGCCCCAACCTTCATCTAAGTCATTTCTACGATGCGTGTGATTATACGGATCCACCCGGGATATCGGAATCCGACAAGAGGTTGAGACTATTCAAGTTTTCTCTTACGGGTCGAGCCAAGGATTGGCTCGACACCATCCCTCCGGGTACTATCGTCACTTGGCAAGATCTTGAAAGGAAATTCAAAGACCGATACTTCCCAATTCACAAATTCTTAGAGAGAAGGTCGGAGATTATGAATTTTGAGCAAGGTGACTCGGAGACACTTTATGATGCTTGGGAACGTTTTAAATTGTGCTTGAAAAAGTGCCCTGACCATGGAATAGACGAATTGCAACAAATGCAATACTTTACCCAAGGGCTAAGGCCACAAACTCGTATGTTACTTGATGCTTCAGCCGGTGGTTCATTGAAGAACAAGGACGAAGTTGAGGCTAAGGAGTTAGTGGAGACAATGGCACAAAATGAGTATCGTGCCCAAAACGATCGGGGAGCCAAGAAGAAGGCCGGGATACTTGAGCTTGACACCAACAATGCCATCTTAGCTCAAATGAAACTAATGTCAAAAGAGATGGAAGAGTTGAAGAAAGCTAGCTCAAGAGGATCTCAAGCTAGTGTGAACCAATTTGAAGAGTTCAAGTGTGATTTTTGCCGAGGCGGTCATGAGAATGGTAAGTGTTTCCCGGAAGGCTCCGAGCAGGCCAAATACTTAGCTAATTTCAGAAAAAGTTATCCAAATAATCAAGGCTACGATTGGGGGAATCAAGGTCAAAATTCAAACTCGAATCCTCCGGCTAAGAAACCATCTCCTATGGAAGAATCAATCAACAAATTCATCCATGTCACACAAGAGAGCATAGGTGAGTTAAAAACTTCTCAACTCACTATGCAAAAGCACAACGACGCATCAATTAAGAATTTAGAGACCCAAATGGGACAATTGTCGCGTCAATTTTCTGAACTTATGTCTCAAGGAACTTTTGGGGGGAACACCAAAGATAATCCCCGGAATGAGCAATGCAAGAAAATTACATTGAGGAACCGGGAGGTACCTTCTCCACAAGTGGAAGTGAGTCATAAGAGGGAAGAGAAGAAGAAAGTGCAAGAGGGTGAAGTGGAAAAAGAAGAGTTGAGTAAAAATAAAAACGAGGGTGAAGTTGAAAAGTACAAGGAGAGTGAGGTGGAAGAATCGGGAGAAAGCGATAATGAGGGTGAAGTTGAAAAATTGAGGGAGAAAAAAGTGAGGAGTGAAGAGAAAAACGTGGTGAAGGAACAACAGGCTAGGCAAGAAAAAGAAAAAGGAAAGGGGAAGGAATCATCACCAAATATCAAACTTCCCTATCCTAGGAAGAAGAAAGCTAAGGCCAAGGATCATTCACAATTCAAAAAGTTCATGAAACTCCTTAACACTCTACAACTTAATGTCCCCTTGGTTGAGGCATTGGAGCAAATGCCGCTTTACTCTAAATTTCTCAAAGAACTTCTCACCAAAAAGAGGAAGCCCTTGGATGATGACACCGTCGACATGACGGAAGAGTGTAGTGCATTGATTCAACGTAAGCTCCCACAAAAGAAGAAGGATCCGGGTAGCTTCACAATTCCGTGTTCTATTGGAAATCTTTACATAGGGAGAGCGTTGTGTGATTTGGGGTCGAGCATAAATCTCATGTCTTTGACTATGATGAAGAAGATACCGGGAGCGGTAGCTAAACCGACAAGAATGCAATTATCTTTGGCGGACCGCTCCATCGTGTATCCTTATGGTATTCTCCATGATGTGCTTGTGCGTGTGGGGGAATTTATTTTTTCGGCTGATTTCATCATAATGGATATGGCGGAGGATAGGGAAGTTGAATCCCTTTTACTTGGAAGACCATTCTTGGCAACCAGGAGAGCTCTCATTGATGTGGAAATGGGAGAGCTCATGCTTCGAACGGATGAAGAAAAAATCATGTTCAATGTCTTTGAGGCACTGAAGAGGCATGATGATGAGGCCGATTGCTTTAGAGTGGATGTTATTGAAGAAGTGGTGGAAGATGTCCATGTGGAGGAACAACCTTCACCTCCATTGGAAAGAATTATTGTGAATTCTATTGAAAGGGTGGAGGATGAGTTTGAAGAAGAAATTGAAGAGTGCCTTAGACAACTTGAGGCGAATCTTGTGGACTCAAATCCCAAAGTTGAAGAAGTGGTGAGTAATGAAAAGGAAGAAGTTGCTCAAGAAGATAAGGTCAAGGCCGTTGAATTAAAGGAACTTCCATCGCACCTAAAGTATGTCTTTTTGGGTGAGAATGGGTCTAACCCGGCGATTATCTCTAGCTCTCTCGCTCGCTTGGAGGAATCTAAGTTGCTGAGAGTGTTGAGAGCAAACAAAGAAGCCATGAGCTGTACTATTTCCGATCTTAAAGGTATAAGTCCTACACTTTTCATGCATAAAATAAACATGGAGGATGAGTACAAACCCGTCGTGCAACCACAACGGAGATTGAACCCCACAATGAACGAAGTTGTCAAGAAGGAAGTCCTCAAGCTTTTAGAGGCCGGTATGATATACCCCATATCCGATAGTGAATGGGTGAGTCCGGTGCATGTTGTCCCCAAGAAGGGAGGAATGACGGTTATCCGTAATGACAAGAATGAACTCATACCAACAAGAACGGTAACCGGGTGGAGGATGTGTATCGATTATCGGCGCCTCAACAAGGCCACAAGGAAGGATCACTACCCCTTGCCTTTCATGGATCAAATGTTAGAGAGGTTTGCAGGGCAAGAATATTATTGCTTCTTAGATGGATACTCCGGGTATAATCAAATAGCGGTGGATCCTAGGGACCAAGAAAAGACCGCCTTTACATGCCCTTTTGGCGTGTTCGCCTACCGGAGGATGCCGTTTGGGCTGTGCAATGCACCGGCAACATTCCAAAGGTGCATGCAAGCAATCTTCTCCGACATGATGGAGGACACGTTAGAGGTATTCATGGATGACTTTTCAGTTTTTGGTAAATCATTTGATTCTTGCTTGGACAATTTGAATGCCGTGCTAAAAAGATGCATTGATACTAACCTAATTCTAAATTGGGAAAAGTGTCATTTCATGGTAAAGGAGGGGATTGTGCTTGGTCACAAGGTCTCCTCTAAGGGCATTGAAGTTGACCAAGCTAAGATAGAGGTCATAAAGGAGTTACCTCCTCCCGTCAATGTGAAGGGAGTGAGGAGTTTTTTGGGACATGTCGGTTTCTACCGGCGGTTCATAAAAGATTTTTCAAAAATTTCAAAACCTTTATGTGCTCTACTTGTCAAAGATAGTGAGTTTAAATTTGATGATGCTTGTTTAAATGCCTTTGAGATTTTGAAAGAGAAGTTGGTTTCTACTCCCGTCATAGTCGCTCCACAATGGGATCTACCCTTTGAATTGATGTGTGATGCGAGTGACTATGCCGTGGGAGCGGTTTTAGGCCAACATCGATCGAAATTTTTCCATGCTATATACTATGCGAGCAAGGTCTTAAATGAGAACCAAGTTAACTATACCACCACAGAAAAAAAGTTGCTCGCAATAGTGTTTGCATTGGAAAAATTTCGGTCCTATCTAATTGGGTCCAAAGTTATTGTGTTCACAGATCATGCAGCTCTAAGACACCTTTTGACAAAGAATGAGTCTAAGCCTCGTCTTTTGAGGTGGATTCTTCTCCTTCAAGAATTTGACATTGAAATCAAGGACAAGAAAGGAGTGGAAAATGTGGTGGCCGATCATCTTTCAAGGTTGGAAAACCCTTTGGTCACCACAAAAGAGAAAGTGATTGGTGAGGCATTCCCGGATGAGCATTTGTTGGCTATCTCCACAAGGCCTTGGTTTGTCGACTTGGCTAACTACAAGGTAAGTGGAGAACTCCCGGAAGACCTCACAAGCCATCAAAGGAAGAAGTTCCTTCATGATTCCAAGTTTTACTTTTGGGATGACCCATTCCTTTTCAAAGAGGGTCAAGATGGTATCATAAGGAGGTGTGTGGACACCAAGGAGAGCTTAGACATCATGTGGCATTGCCATAACTCACCTTGTGGAGGACATCATAGTGGACCGAGAACCACCGCGAAAGTGTTACAATCGGGGTTCTTTTGGCCCACCCTATTCAAAGATTGTGTCAACTATGTGAAGAGTTGTGACAAGTGCCAGAGGACCGGCACGATCACTAAGAGGGATGAGATGCCTTTGCGAGGTATGCTAGAAGTTGAACCGTTTTACTGTTGGGGTGTGGACTTCATGGGACCTTTCCCATCGTCTAAGTCTAACCTCTATATTCTTGTGTGCGTGGACTATGTCACGAAATGGGTGGAAGCAATAGCCAGCCCTAAAAATGACGCACACACGGTGGTAATTTTTTTGAAAAAGAACATCTTCTCAAGGTTTGGTGTACCAAGAGTGCTAATTAGCGACGGGGGCAAGCATTTCATAAATAAATATCTTGAGAATGTGCTCACCAAGTACAATGTGAGGCACAAAGTTGCTACCCCGTACCATCCGCAAACAAGTGGCTTGGTAGAAGTATCGAATAGACAAATAAAGCAAATATTGGAGAAAACAGTGGCAAGTTCCCGCAAGGACTGGTCATTGAAACTTGACGATGCTTTATGGGCCTATCGGACTGCCTTTAAGACCCACTTGGGTTTTTCTCCTTACCAACTTGTATATGGGAAAGCATGCCATCTTCCGGTAGAGCTTGAGCACAAAGCTTATTGGGCAACGAAGTTGCTCAACATGGATGAAAGCCTCGCCGGTAGGGAAAGGTTGTTGAAACTAAACGAGTTAGAAGAATGGAGGTGTCGGGCATACGAAAATGCGGTCATCTACAAAGCTAGGACCAAAGCTTATCATGATAAAGTTTTGAGGCCTAAGGAATTCCATAAGGGACAACAAGTTCTCCTTTTCAATTCACGATTGAAGTTGTTCCCCAGAAAATTAAAGTCTAGATGGTCGGGACCCTTTGTGGTTAAGGAGGTGTCTCCGTATGGGTCGGTGGAAATTTTCAAGCCGGGAGAAGAGGGCCAAGATTTTAAGGTGAATGGCCAAAGGTTAAAGGCATACAAAGGAGGAGAATTCCAGCGCCACAAGGTGGCCATTATATTCCGTGACCCATGAGGTCATGGGACGTCAAGCATTGGGACGTTAAACAAGCGCATAATCTTCGGATTATGGACCGTCAAGCTATTGACGTTAAACGAGCGCTTCTTAGGAGGCAACCCAAGCGTTTTATGCTAATATATTCTGTGGATTGTTTGTTTTGTGCAGGAAAAGCAAGAGAATGAAGTTGGAGATTGCAGGAAGGCGCGAAGACGCAAAAAATCAGCATTCTGGGAAAGCACCTGCGCCAAGGCGTGAAGCACCACAGTGGCTACTGCCCTGGAATTTTCAGCTTCACGCCAGGGCGTGATTCCTCTGCGCCAGGGCGCGAAGTAGAACAGAGGGCACTGCTTGGAGAGGAAAAGCTACGCGCCAGGGCGTGTAAGTATCGCGCTGAGGCGCAGTGCAACAGAAAAACCCAATTTCCAAGGGTTTGTGTAGTTTTTCTCATCTTTTTCACATTATCTCTCCTTCTTCTCTCAAAAACCTCCATTGTTACATCTTCCCAAACTCCCTAAACCACCATTATTCTTCACAAATCTCTCTCAAACTTCACAAATTCCTCATACCCATACTTCATAATCACCAAATCCTAACCAAAAATTCAATTTTTCTCCACTTCCACTCAAAACCCTTTCACGAAATTTCTTTTCCGTAATCCCAAATTCCATTATGTTGAAATCTCTAATGGGCAAAGGAAAAGATAAGAAGGCTTCCTCCTCTTCCCCAGACAAAGAAACTCAGTTAAAGAGGCCGAAAAGAGCAGCCTCTAAAAATTGTCCCGGTGGTTCGAGTGCTCCACCAGAGCAAGGTAGAAGGTCTTCTGTTTCTACACCTCGTGATCAGCCTAAAATTCAGCCATGGAGTGTCCGGTTCTTCACCGAGCAAAGGGCAGAAAGGTATGAACAGATTAAGTCCTTTGCTTTTAATCAGGAAAAGGGTTTAGTTATGAACTGTTGAAAAATGTACCTGAAATTTATGATCAGTTAAGGATTAGGAGGTGAGAGAAGTTAAATGAAATTGTGATGAAAGAACAAGGTCCGAAAAATGCCACTTTAGTTATGGAATTTTATGCTAATGCTGGTAAGGCTGTGGATAATGGTTTTAAAGTTTATGTTAGAGGGAAGATCGTTGACTATTCTACTGTTGTGCTGAATGAATTTTTGGGGGCATTGGTGCCCGAAGAGAGATGTGCGTTTAGGACAGAGAAAGATAGAGTTGCTGCTATGTTGGAGCCGGAGAGACGAGTGATTCGGGATTTTGTTTCTCTCCCCGGTACCCCTTGGTATAAGGCGTCCGCTGATTCGGTGCCTACCAAAATTCAGTTGATTCGCTTCAAACCTGTGGCCCGTGCTTGGGCAGAATTCTTTGTGAAGAATATTTTTTCGGTGTCCAATTCTTCGGAGTACCAAATCGATAATGCTGCTGCTGTTAAGATCATAATGGAGGGTAGACCGTTTAATTTGGGATATTGGCTGTGTGCAAGCATACATGGAATCACAACTAACACGAGCCAATCTTTCACTTTGGGGCATTGCAATTTGATCAATGCATTGTGTATAGCACAAGGTGTGCCGGTGTACTCCGAAGATGAACAAATGCTTCCAATTCGGGCTTTACCTTTGAGATCTTTTCAAAATTTTGGAAGAATTGTGAGGGGTGCACCTAGACCAAGAGTAGAGAGGAATGAAGCTGAAGAAGAGTTAGAAGAGATGAACCAATTTGAACAAGGTGTGCATCCGGAGCAGAATCAATCAATGCCGGAGCAACCAATTCAGCACTCTGAAATTGAGTTATCCCATCTCTTGAATCAGTTGGACTTAAACATGGCCGCTCGTTTACCCTATCATTACTACAATACTCAGTCGAGTATGTACACTCAAGCCATGTCTTACAAACAGCAGTTTCCACCGCAAGCGTGGTGCCCCTACTATCCTACATGGGAATCGTGGCAGCAGCACTTAGTTGATGAAAGGGATGCACTTGCTCATAGCCAAGCCATCAACACTATATCATGGCGTGAGCAGTTTGAGGCGATAGAGAGACAGCGGAGAGCATCGGAGAATGCCCCGACCTCTAGTATGCAGCAGCAATTCTCCATTGATGATTTTGATTTAAATGATGCTAATTTTGACGCTGCGTTTGGTGGTGGACATTTCATGCCTCCAAACAGCCACGACAATCCTTGATGTGTGGTGCTTCCATAGGCCTCTCTCTCTCTCTCTCTCTCTCTCTATCTCTCCCTTCCTACTATCTTCATTTTATTGCTATCCTTGCACCGTGTCTTTGTTATGTTCAGTACTATTAGTTAATTTGTAATAATTTGCCTTGGAGATATCTGGATGACTGTACCCTAAATTTGAATATTTCCTTATATGTCATGGAGTTTTATTTACCTGTTGATATATGCCGATAATTTGGTACTTTCTTTAAGTGAACTTGAGTATCAATTGCTTGATTCTGTCCTCGTAGTGATGTGTGCTTCTTGCAGTGCAATGGATTGTTGCATTCATGTGATCGAGAGACAAAGGATGGACAATCACGATTGTGACCGCTCAATGAATCTTACCCAACCGTGAGGTATTGAGCCATACACTCCTTTATTGTACATGTGTGTCCACGACCTTTCTTTCTCTCTTGACTTTGCGTGCGTCCTTTATTTGAACTTATGCGATGATTACACACGAGGCAACGTTTATTGGTACCTTGAGCCTTTTCTAGCCACCCATGATTTTATTGTATATCCCTTGCAAACCCCTTTTGAGCTTAACTAATTGTTGTTTTGTAATAATCACCCTATGTTTGTCATTAATGATATATCCATATAAATTTTTTTTTCTTGGAGTGATTACAATCTTTATGATTTGAGCCCAATGCTCATCATAAGTTTGGGGTTGCCTTTGGAATGTGGCAAAATTATAAGTTTGGGGTGTGCACTAGAGAACCATATTCATATTTTTGCAAAGTGGTATTCAAATGTTTTAATTCAAGGTGATAAGTATGGGATGAAAAAGTTCAATTTGAAAAAATATGAATGTTCATCATTCATAAAGAAAAAAAAATGAAATGATGAGACACAAAAGAAAGTTGAAAATGGTAGCCTTTTTCATCCAAAAAGAAAAAGAATTGAAAAATAGTGAGGACATGTGATGTCCAACAAAATATTTTGATTTTGAAAAACAAAAGACTAGTTGAATGGTTCTCTAAGTGGTGTTGTAAATGGGGATGGTTTTTTTCCGTATCTTGTTTTATATTGTAACCCACTCCAAGTTTTTAACTACTTCCCCAAAAACATCCACCCCTAACCATAGCCAAGTTACAACCTTAAAAAGTCCTCAAAAGTGTGTGATTATTGTATGTTGTTCGATTGTAAGGATTCTCTCAAATTTGTGGAGAGTGGTTTGGTTGTGTTGATGAGTGATTAACCTATAAACAGGAGTGGCGTGAGAAGTGTGAATTGATCATTGAGCTTGGTTAAAAATGGTGATTGTTCTTGAGTTTGTTTTGATTGAATTGATGTGATGAAAAGTTGCTTGCGAGTTGACCATTGAAACAACTTGGTAAGTCTCATGCATGTATGATTCGAGTTTGTCAAGGAAGGTACCAAATTATTTGCATAGGGCAGGAGGTAAACAAGATTCCTTGAGGACAAGGAAAGATTTAAGTTTGGGGTTGTGATGACTTATGGTCATAACATAGTATTTGAGGCAAATTCAGGGCGAATTTAGGAGTTTTTGTTAAGTTTTAAGTCAAAATAAAGGAGGAAAAGTATATGATTGAAGAGATGACTTGTGGGTGAAGAAAGAAGACTTTATTCAGGGTATCTGGCGCCCTGGCGCAAGGATATTGCGCGTAGGCGCAGCCTGCTCCAGTGACTACAGTGGTTTTGCTGAGGCCTGGCGCCCTGGCGCAATAGTGCTGCGCCCCGGCGCGAGCTGTGGCTGTTTGGTTCTGTTTTCCTACATTTTAGCCTGCGCCTTGGCGCGATACTGCTGCGCGTAGGCGCAAATCTGTTACAGTTCTGGCGCGTAGGCGCAGCAGACGTGTCCTATATAAGGAAAAGCCAAATTCTGGATCCGGGTTCGGCAGCTTGTGACGAATTTTGAAGCTTTGAAGCTGCATTGGTCCTGGATTCAAGAAGATTGAAGATTGGAGCTTCTTCCACACTTTGATCATGAATTCTTTGATTCATCTCCATGTAATCTTTGTCTTTACTATGGATTTCTAGATAATTAGATTGGATTCTTAGGGAATTATCATGTTATTAGTTTGATCTATGTGATTTATATTAGTATTGTATGAATCATGATTAAATTTCAATCAATTATCCTTTGTGTTTAATGCTTTACATAATTAGGCCAATTATGTGATTGATCGAATAGATTTGTTTTATCATGAGAGTGAAAATGAATCTAGGAAATAGGGAAAATTGAACAATTGCTATCATTTTAGAGATATTAGATTAGTAATTGGGATCATTGGATTATGTGTGAAAAACCTCATTAAATCACTACTCATCTAAGAGATTAGAGAGTGGAGATGGAATGAGAGGATCATATTACCAAGAAATTGGATATGATCAGTTTTGATTAATTCATCTTGAAATAAAATTGTGTTATTCATCTATATAAAATTCAATTCGCCAAACTAGTTACACCGATATACACCGAAGGAATCCAATCGCCTCACAACTTGCTTTCTAAGTCTTTTTAGCGAATTTTCATACAACAAAACCTCCCCCGATACATGTTACAAAAATGGAATTTAGCACAAATTGCCTAGTCGATTGATTACCACAATCCTCGTGGTTCGACATCCCCTTTTTAATACTATAACTTGATCGTGCACTTGCGATAAAATAATTCATCAGTGTGTTTGTTTCAACTTTAAAAAAATTGATTTTTTCTTTGTATTTTCTGAAAATTAATAGCTTTTGTAAATCCGTTTTTCAAAATATTACAAGTTTTTTGTATTCGTTTTTTCTAAATTGAAACACTAATTTTGACATCATATAACATAATTGAATGTACATTATTGAAGTTCAAAACATAATCAAAATCAATTTTTTTCAAAAAGTTGTATTTCAAAAATGATTTATGTGAAAATCTATTTGAAATAGCTTCAAAATTAAGTGATTTTTTTGAAAGTTTGATATCCAATTTTTTTTCAATAAAATGATGAAATACCTAAAATAATATTTTAAGAATAACTATCAAACAAAATTTTCATTTGAAGCTTTTATAAAAAAATTCTTTGTAAATTTTTGTTATACAAAATTTTCTAACACTACAAAATTTATTTAAAAAAAATCCAAAACAAACTATCCCTATGTTAATCTACTTATGGATAATCATTAAAAATCTAAATAATTGATCTAACAAAGTTCAATTACAAACTTATTTAGTGGCAATCACTTATGTATAAGCTTAGGTTGTGCATGATTATGCAGAAACTTTGGTCCATAACCAAGGAAATGGTCCTAGGAGTAAAAGTTTTTGCTACTTATTCCAATTGGAAATTTCAACAATTGAATAAATTAAACTTTTAAACACTCAATCTTTTTAAGCCATATCCATGTTCACATCTTCACAACTTTGACATCTTACTATATATGAGAAGTATTGCAAACTTATATTATAGGTTCTCATACCTAAGACTACTTACAATGGTGTTTAACTATTTACAATGGTGTTTAATTGATGGTGTTGAAGGGGTGTTTCAATAGATGAAACCATTGCAAGGGAGTGTTGAATGTGATATGGAGGAAAGAGAAGTTGAAGATGTTCAACTATGTTGAAGCCTGATCACGAAGGACACGTGTCGCGTTTTGATTTGTGAAAACTGGCGCGTGCAACACACACGCAGACAGGACGTGTGCGTGGCAGGGTTGCGGAGAGAGAAACGCGTTTTTGGATATAAAGCAGCCACGTGGCTGCTTCTGATTGGGCCGGTGAATTTTTATGATTTTTATCCTTTGAACTCAATTATCTCATTGCAAATTAATTTTTTTATTTTTTTATATTTTTACCAAAATTTTTTCTCTATAAATAGAGACTTGGTTCATTTTATTTGGACACAGAAAAAAAAACCAAGTTTTTCACTATCTTAATCTATTATTATCTTTCTAATTAGTCTTTCTTTTCAAATTTTAATCTTTTTTTAGTGAAATTGATCCCAATAATTCTTCTAATAATCCCAACAGTTATCAAAATCCCAACAATTACAGGATTGAAGATGATTTGTTTCGTACTATACGTTAGTTGTGTGTTGTTTCGTATTTTAAGTTAATTTGCATCGTATTAATTACATAACTTGTATGTTGTATTGCATTTTAAGTTAATTTGTATCGTACTAATTACTTATTTGTGTGATGTATTGCATTTTAAATTAAGAAAATAAAAAAAATTATTTAAATAATTTTTTTTAAGTGTATTATTTTAATTTAATTTTAATCGATAATTATAATTTTATTTAATCATAAAAACAAAAATTTAAATTTAAATAAGAATATGAAATATAAAGTGGTGGGGTAGGGTGTTGAATAAAAAAACCATTGGAAATGGTAAAAATTGAATGAGTATTGAATGATTAGGTGGAAAAAAGAGAAAATGATGTGGAGTGAAAAAATGGGTGTTGAATGTGTAGTGTGTGTTGAAACCATTGTGGGTAGTCTAAGCTCGCCCTTGTGTGCCTTCAACTACTTTAGTACTCAATCACTCATGTTACGGTGCAAGCATTTCATTCGATCAATTATTCCAAACAAGCGCGAGTGGTGTACTTCTAAAATTACGTCTAAAAGAGAAAGATTCTAATTAAGTAGTCCGGTGGCTAGAAAATTCACCTTAAAAGTAAATAAATAGAGTATTTCAGGTTCGAACCCAAACTCCTGCACATATAATACGACGTCCATACCAACTGAGCTAAACTCACGGAAACTGTTGTACTTCTAAAATAGTCACAATTGTACATCACATCTAAAATTATACGACCTCAAACTAATATCATTATCAATATTCTATTGCTTAAAAATGGCAGTCTAAATAATAATATGATATTTGGTCTTGATGGGTCTGAGCTGATCTTGAAGTTATCCAATCCATCTTATTATGTATGTAAATCTATTAATTTATTTATTTTCAAATGACCATAATTCTTTTTTTGCAAATGTTAATCATAGTTTTTTTGTTAGAATAATATCATAATGTTGTTTTTTTTATAAGCAATGTTAGTTGTTAGTATTACAATGTTAAGTTAATTTTCTCCTTGCAAGGACTCGAACCCTGAACCTCCAACTCTTTAACTCCACTCAACTAGTTTAACCAATTGAGTTATTCATCCCACCCATATCATAATGTTGTTGATTTTCAAGAGTTAAAATGAGAATATTATTTCTTTTTTTATAATAGCTGCAAGTTACTTTTATAAAATTAAGAACACGTCATTTGTTAAATCTATTATTTTTGTAACAAAAAAAATTACTTTAGAAGTAATAAAGTTATTATTATTTTTTGATAAAATATAATCATTCTTTGAATTTTAGCTTTCACAGGGATACTATAACAATTTGTAGAGAGAGCTTTTAAAATTATTCTTTGACCATTTTTAAAAATTCTCTATTGGAATTTGCTTATATATATTATATACGAAAGATAATTACACTTCGATTAAATGTAAATGATCAATAAGTTGCGCTGCTGACCCTTTTTGAATAATGAAACCAATCATCCTAAAAACTACATCTTGAGATCCATGAGATACTACATTACTGTGATTCTTTGAACTTTTTTCTAAAATATCCACGGCCTCGGTGCCAAAAAACCAAAAATGTTAAATGCGAAAGGGCACACATTGATTACTCTCTCATGTTTGATTCAATGGACGTGATCTAGTCTTTTATAATTTGATCAATCTCAACCCTCTATTACGCAATACCCTCCTTTTAATCACATACGCCGTAGACCCACAACAAAACTTACACCCTCTCTTCTTTCTCGTTTCATTTCACTCTCTCTGAACTCAATACAATTCCTTCTTTCTCTCTACCCTAAAACCTAGTCGCTACCGCCATAAGAGGTTCCGGCCACCGAGAGTTCGCGCACCAATTCATCATACTTACTCAACTGTAGCACTTACTCAGACCAACCGGTTCACTTCACCGAACCCTAGTAGCTCACTGAACAACGATTAAGTGGCCATTGCTGGAGCTACATCATCAGGTTCAAACCTGTTCATTTCATGGCTTTTTTTTTTGCTGTTTTCTTTCATATTTATTTTTCTATCTAGTTTTAAGCAAATGGTTGCTAGTTTCAAGGATTGTTTGTTTTTTTGGGTTTCTATGTTTCCAATATTTAGGTTTATTCATACTTTGTTTGATTGAGTTATTTATTACTGTAATGCATTTTCTGTAACACAAATTCGCATTTGTATGTATAATGTATGGATTCTTTGTGACGAGTATTATTCTGTTTGCTGAATGTATCTTATTGTATGTATTGTATTGTTGTGAAATTATGTTAAATTTGTATTGTCATTTTTTTGGGGGATTTTCTAAGGAAATTTGGTGTTGAGTTAGAAAATTTGAAGAACTTTTGGTGCAAGGAATTTGGTGTTAAGTATTATTTATACATTTTCTAGTCTTTGATTTGCTTGTAAAATGTTTTCTGTGAATTATATGTTGTACTGATGTATGAAGCTAGCATTTGGATTCTGGACAGAAAAATGAATGACCATTTTTGCTTGTAATGGGAACTTTTTGATCATCAACCATGAGTATATATACACTGTTTGTGTGTTAAATCGGTTATTTTTGGAATGTATGATTGCCGGATAACTGTGAACGAGATAAGAACTTAACTATGATGTTAGTACTTTTAATTCATAAGAATACCATGTATGAACTGTGGAATGTAGTATCTTAGTTAAGATGGTAAAGACAAGAAGGCATCATATAAATTCATGTTCATGCTTAGTGTTTCAAAAGTATAATGTTTTAAGTCATTGATTGAATTCTCAAGCACATAAAGTTCTAAAGTAGACCTATGTGCCAATTGTTTATGCATGCTGCCACAAGCATGAGTATTCTGTTTTTGACCTTTGACAGCAGAATTTAAGTAGTTTAAATCATGGTTTTAACCTTAACTTAACATTGTGAGTGATTAGGAAATATGGAATATAAATGAAGAAGCAACCAAGTGTTTCGCTTATGCATTTGCTTTGGACTATGTTAATACTAGGCTTTGAATCCTATTTAGTAATCTGTCCTATTAATGTAATGAAATCTTGATCATCAAATTGAAATAGTGAATCACTAAGATTGAAACTGGTAATTGCTTCAAAAAGATAACTTCAGAGTCCTCAAAATTCAAATGTCATGGCTTAACACCTCTATTTGAAAGGATAAAGTTTGTGTATTACATATACACATATTACACTTGATTCAGTAGGTTACTTTCCTGACTGAAATTGTTTATAAGATTGAAGAAACTCCAACATGCTAGTTTATATATGTATCCACTACATGAACATTTGATGCTTCCTTGCTACACTATCTACGTACTGTGTTGCTATCTACTGTATGTTCCCGTAGGGCATTAGCAACTGGAACTGGAAGAGATAAAAAGAAACACTATAAGAACTGTGTTGCTATCTATTTTTAGTATAACTTCTTAGTATAATTTAGTTTTTGGACCAAAAATGTTAGCCCCACTGATAAATTATGTTTGGATCCACTCTTGGTTCTTTGTGATGAATATATTTAGAAGGAAGAGGAAAATTTAAAATTTCAGTTGAATTTTCACAGTATATATTTCAGATTTCCTATATAGACATTTGCAAAGCTTATTGCAACTTGCTGGTTATGCCTTCCTTAATATTGTGGTGCTCTGCTTAAGTTTACAAACATTTATTTATTTTTCGACAGAAAAGTTTATGAACATTAATTATAGTATTTATATACCAATTTGGCTGTTGTTATTATGAGTTGTTATGCTTCTGATTTGAACTATTAAGGCTTTGCATCTTGGTCTAAGAAGATAAAGCATGTTCAATTCGTGTGCTCTATAAATTTTGTTTGCTGAATGTATCTTATTGTATTGTTGTGAAATTATGTTAATTTGTATTGTGATTTTTTGGGGGATTTTCTAAGGCATGGTATGAATGTTTTGAATACAATATGGGTCATGTGGCTTAACTTTAACTAGTGTTACAAATCCTTTGATTTGTAATTTTGTCACTCCTAATTCTTTGAGTGTTACAAATCCTCTGTCTCCTTTCAGTTTCCATTGCAAATTGAAAACTGAAAACCTTATCTAGAGAGAGATGGAGAAGATGAAAATAGAAGAGGTTCAGTCGACGACGAAGAAACAGCGTGTTGCTACCCACACACACATAAAAGGCCTAGGTCTTGAGGTTTGTTCTCTTTCTCAATTTAGTAAGTTATTTTCACAGTTTTTTTTATTCTGTCTGAAAATAATCGCTAAATTTGAACCTTAATGGGCACAGAACTTATGTGTTGTAGACACCTGCTTGTTGTGGGTGAAACCAAACCCTTTTGCTTATTGCTCAACAACATCAAAGTGCTGTTATGCTCAAACGTTTTGGATGCTTCAATTTTAAGTTAGCTACTACATTTTATTTTTGGTTTGGTTACTGTTCAGGTCACTGGAAAACCACTGCCTTTTGCTTCTGGGTTTGTGGGACAAGCTGAGGCAAGAGAAGCATGTGGCCTCGTGGTTGATATGATACGGCAGAAGAAGATGGCTGGCAAGGCACTCCTTCTTGCAGGGCCACCCGGAACCGGAAAGACTGCATTAGCGCTTGGGATATGTCAGGAGCTTGGGACCAAGGTTTGATACTGGAAATCATTCTTATATTTATATTCTTTTGTCGCTGTGCAACTATAAGATTTATTTATACCACTTTATAGGTTCCTTTCTGCCCAATGGTTGGTTCGGAAGTATACTCAACGGAAGTAAAGAAGACTGAGGTTCTTATGGAAAATTTTCGACGGGCTATTGGTCTACGTATTAAGGAAAATAAAGAAGTATATGAAGGCGAGGTGAGTTCGTTGTGATTCCCTTGTTAAAACTGGGATGGTTTGTTGATCACTCTGTCTTCTATATATTATTTTTTATACAATTTTTTTTTGTTCTTATGCAAGGTGACTGAGCTCTCTCCCGAAGAAACTGACAGTATAACAGGAGGTTATGGTAAAAGTATCAGCCATGTGATAATTGGATTGAAGACGGTGAAAGGAACCAAGCAACTAAAGTTGGACCCAACAATATATGATGCCTTGATTAAGGAAAAGGTGTGGTTTCTCATTTTCTTTCCTTTCCTCTTGCTATCATTCTTTTCTCTTTTTGATAGCTGCTGGGCGTTTATATTTCATAACTTATTGTTTTGTTTGGGTGGAAAGTTATTTTCATTTAAAACTATGCAATATTGGTGTCAACCGGTTTACTTCTTTGATACATGGGATTTATGCACATTGTGCAGGTAGCTGTTGGGGATGTTATATACATTGAGGCAAATAGTGGGGCTGTGAAAAGGGTTGGCCGAAGTGATGCTTTTGCTACTGAGTTTGACCTTGAAGCAGAAGAGTATGTTCCACTTCCCAAGGGAGAGGTTCACAAGAAAAAAGAGATTGTTCAGGTATTTGATTTGAAGACCAGTAGTATTATAGTATATTTATGTGATGTCTTTGTTTCAAAAAAATATTTATGTGATGTCTATAGAAATTTTCTAATTTTGTAAATTATATTTGAATCCTTGGTCATAAACATTACTGTGAACCTGAACTGATGTCAGGTTTCATTTCTAAATGTTATGTAACTGTTAATTTCAATAGCTTCACTTCACTTCTATTGTTTTGTTGGAAGTTGATATACTGGCGTCATGTAGATGATAACAATTTAGGGTATTACCATTGTCTATTAGGCACTTCTCTCCTCCTTAGCACCAAAGAAAATAAAGCTTAGGATATAGTTTGTTGGGGAAACATTTTGATTGTTTCCAATTCAACAATTTGTTTATGCATAGAGAATTTAAGCATTTCAAGGACCTGATATTTTACCATTGTAAGAAGTTTTCCATCTGCATATCAGAGTAACTCGTTTGGTGGAAGTGCATCAAAACACCACAAGATGTTACTCTGCCAAGGCCCTGAATTTAAATTGAAGTGCCGTCTACTTTTAGTTCATTCATTCTGTTTAGATTCAGCTTATTTTAATTACTAAATCGAACCCATTTCATGTAAGAGGATGAGGAAAACTTTAAGTAAATTTCCATGGACACTGTAATTTTCTTCTTCTATGACACATAATTTTTCTGGCTTAAAGGTTTAATTAAAAATTGTCAAGAGGTCCAGACTCCGCAAAAATATTTTATAGACACTACCGATATATGTTACTAGTTTCTTATTGTGATTTGATTTTTTTTTGTTCTTCAAGGATGTAACCCTACACGATCTGGATGCTGCCAACGCGCGACCTCAGGGTGGGCAAGATATATTGTCTCTAATGGGCCAGATGATGAAACCTAGAAAAACAGAAATCACCGACAAGTTGAGACAAGAAATTAATAAGGTATTATTATAACTTGCAATACATGTTTTGTTGTTTACCTAGAAGGGTTACCGTGACACATCGCTCAGAGTTGTTGTCATGTAATCTGAAGGTCATAAGTTCAAGTAGTGGCATCAGCCTCTTGTCTTGCAAATGCATATTAAGGCATTCTAATGTAGATCTGCAATAGGCAAACTCTTGCATGAGCCTCTTGCAAATGCATCAGCCTCCAGCATGAAACATCTTCTGTGGATTTCACCATGAAGATGGTATTTGGTATTATGTTGCCTTTTTCACTTGGAAGAAAACTAACTGTCTAAGAAATGAGCTTTTTGTAGCATTTTTCTCAATTTATTTTGACTATGATTCCATCTTTTACCTCTGACGTTTTTGGTCACAAGTATGAAGGTAGTTTATATTTACAAGTATGCTTATTTTGGCGACAGGTTGTCAACCGATATATTGACGAAGGTGTTGCAGAACTTGTCCCCGGGGTTCTATTTATTGATGAGGTTACTTCATCGTTAACTTTCTCACTAATAATGCCCTGTGTATTTGTATTGCATCCATTTACTGAAGTTCTAATACTTCTTTGCAGGTGCATATGCTAGATATGGAGTGTTTTTCCTATCTTAATCGTGCTTTAGAGAGTTCACTGTCTCCAATAGTAATCTTTGCCACAAATAGAGGAATATGCACCGTAAGGTATGATTAAACTAAAATTGATTATAAAGTTTTTCTGAAGTGGACAGTTTGGAAGAAACTAGATAAATGAAATCTGATTACTGGTACTCCATCATTTTCGGTGCGTTAAGTTGATTCTTCTTCGGTGCTCTATGCATGACTTAGAAGTTCATGTCTCTGTTTTTACTGTATCTCTATGGGCCATGTCTCTGTTTTCATGATTTATTGGGGCATAGAAGTTCATTAACACAAAATGGCGATAATTTTTGTTAATAGTTAGATTTATATAATCTCATTTTAATTTTTTATCATGTTTAAATTTTGAGTTTAAAATTGACTTTTTTTTTTGCAGAGGGACTGATATGACCAGTCCTCATGGCATACCTGTTGACCTATTGGATCGATTGGTGATCATTCGAACACAAACCTATGGTCCGGCTGAAATAATACAGGTAAATGGCCTTCAACCTTCTTTCAAATAGTCTTTCAATATGTCTAACTTGCTAATTTTGAATGTACAAACATACATGCTTCTTACATGTGTATAGATTCTAGCTATCCGAGCTCAAGTGGAGGAACTGGTTGTGGACGAGGAAAGTTTAGCTTTCCTAGGGGAGATTGGACAACAGACATCTTTAAGGTCTGGATTCTATCTAGATTTCCTGTTATCCAATTTTTTCCTTTCCAATTTTACTGATACATGTTGCTTATCAGGCACGCAGTTCAGCTTTTATCACCTGCCAGCGTTGTTGCCAAGATAAATGGCCGAGACAACATCTGCAAGGTAATTATGGATTGAATGTTCGACACTTGAAGTAATTTGTTTTCTTCATCCCCTTTAACTGATTGAGTTGCTACTGTTTTGAAATTTGTAGGCGGATCTTGAAGAAATTTGTTCACTATATTTGGATGCCAAATCATCAGCCAAGCTACTTCAAGAGCAGCAAGAAAAATACATAACATAATACTATTTTTCAAACTGTTGAAATGTCTTGCTAGAATCAGAACTGCTTAGTTTTATTCTTGTATGGAGACAGTTTCATAGGACGTACATGCAATCCTTTTATCCATATTGTTAGAACTTAGAAGTACCTTATTTTGCCGTATTTCCTTATTGTATGCTATGCACTGATGCCTATCTTCCAGTCTTATAGCGAGTTGTCCTTTTTTGCACATAAAATTAAATGTTTGATAATTTTTTATTTTTTTTCAGTGTTGTTCTGGGTATTGATCAAACTTCCTACCATGGTAACATGAAATATAAGTATATGTATATAACACAATAGTTATAAAACTAATATTTTTTGGGTAATAATTAATAATTTAAATTTAATTTTACAAATTTAATCAACAAACAATAATTTGGTCTATAATTTAATATTTTTTTTGACGGTTGGTCTATAATCTAATATGATACTCACTTTGTTTCTTTTTAAGTGTTGCTTTAGAGGAATACTTTTGTTCTTATTTAAATGTCAATTACTTTTTTTTTGTACAATTACCTTTTTTTTTGTTTCTTTTATTTAATGATTTTTTTCTTTCTAAAATGAATTAGAAAAAAAAGATTTAGATCATTAAGCCAGTGGTTATGCGTTTGATTATTGGTTCTTACGTATACAATAAATTTCAGTTGATAGAAGGGAATCTATTTTAGTATCTTATAAATTTCTCTTAGGTATACAATAAAATTTGGTTGATAGAGGGGAATCTATTTTAGTATTTAATTACCGCTATTCGATGGCAAAAACTTCACAAGTATAATATCGTAAGAAAAAAAATACAATCGTTAGTTGGTCAAGTGGTCATTGATATTGGACTTGGTACGGAGGACCATAGTTCGATCCCCACAACTGCAATCGGGAGGGGGTTGAAATCACTTGATGTTAGAACTGATTCTCGAACTAAATTAGACAGTCCAATGAACTGGATATTGGTGGTGAAAAAAAATTGTAAGAAGGGAAAAAGAGCTGAGTAAAATATTAAATAAATAAATATATTAGTATGTCATTATACAATGAATCTACAAATATAAATGTCACAATTTAAAAATACATCAAAGTAGAAGAAATTAAAACATCCATTACTGTTGTCCTTTTTTAAAATAAAAATATTGTCCTTTTTTCCCCCTCTTCCTGCACGAACATGTTGTATAAATATTGGTGCTATTCATCTTATATGTCTATAGAATTACTGAAGGAGAAATGAAAGGAAGATATCAAGGTGGAATGGGAAAATACAATGTTGCGATGTTGTTTTGGATGTTCTATGGCTTGTGTACCATACTTGAATTGAAAGTTGAAGCAAGAGCTTCACCATCTTTAGAAAAAGAAATTGAAGCCAAATTGAAACTCTTAAACAAGCCAGCTGTGAAATCCATCAAGGTATAATAAGTAGATTCAAATTAACAAATCTACCATAGAAATTGTCTTTGGATATAAAATCTAAGAATATTGATTTTTTGCAGAGCGAAAATGGAGATATTATTGACTGCGTGAACATCTACAAACAACCCGCTTTTGACCACCCTGCTTTGAAAAATCATACAATTAAGGTGTGTTATTCATTATTACTAGATAGATTTTATATGTTTTTTTTTTTTTTAAAACTATTGAGTGGCAAGATAATTTATACTTTGCATAACATATAGCTTTAAAATTGTGCAGCGTATACCCGATTTTCTTCTTGAATCCCAAAGTTCAAGCACAAGAAGTACTACCAACGCAAGCACCGAAGTGTTTCAGATATGGCAAAAAAGTGGTAGTTGTCCAGAAGGAACTATACCTATTCGTAGAATTAAGAAGGAGGATCTGTTGAGAGCTTCTTCACTTGATCGCTTTGCGAAAAAACCTATGGAACCAATTGTCTATTCAGCCAACAAAACGAACCTTAATTTCTCCAACCTCAATGATAGCAATGCTTTCTTAAATCTGAAAAATCGATCGGTATAAATGTCAATTGTTATTTGTTATATACATGTACCTATAAGTGATTATTTTGATTTTATTTTGCTAATATTTATTGCAATATGAATGCAGGATGCACAACTTGTAACATACGGATTCAATTTTATAGGTGCACAAGCAAATATTAACATATGGAATCCAAAGGTTGATCAACCAGAAGATTTCACTACTGCTCAAATTTGGCTTAAGGCTGCCAATGGTCCAGAAAATTTTGAAAGCGTTGAGGCAGGTTGGATGGTTAGTACTCATCACCTATACCTTCCTAACTACTAACTAATGTCTTAAGGTTTTGAGTAGAGATGTAGTGTCTCTCTCTTGTAGTTTTGGAACATTTTGGCCCGTTGTTACTCATGTGCTGCAACTCCCCAGTCCCCAACAAGTGGTCTCAGAGATGTGATTCGGCTTGGTGGTCACATCGTCTATGAATGAAAATAATTTTGACGTGTCCTTGACATAGCGAGGAGCACGTGGCGCACGTATAACATGCGTTTGCTGACCTGGACGGCCAGACCCACACTTACTAGGCCATCCGAGCATAAGAGGGTCAGGCCTAGTGTAAGGCCAAGTCAAGAACACATATATACATGTAATTTTGTAGATATAATAATTATGAGTACACATGTTTAATGCTCTCTCTATATGTTATGGTTTAGGTTAATCCCAAGTTGTATGGTGACCATGACACTCGATTTTTTGTCGCATGGACTGTAAGTTTTTATTTAGAGAATGATTTTTGTGTGGCTCTTTTCAAATCTTACGGTTCTTTTGTATATATAGCCACAAACCCAAAAATAAATCAACATTGATTTTTAGTTTATTGATTGTGGTGCAGAAAGATTCATACAACTCAACAGGCTGCTTTGATCTTACTTGCCATGGATTTGTGCAAACATCATCAGAATTTGCACTTGGTTCTAGCTTAGGACCTTATTCATCTCCGTTTAACCAACAATATGAAATCAACGTTGGAATATTTTGGGTAATGATAATTTATGTGTGTTCTAGATTATTCACATATTTCTATTGAACTATCTTAATCAACTCTTAGTACGTAGCTACAAGTTTATTTTTTCATTTTTTTATTTTTTTATAATTTTTAAAACTCTCTATCCGGCCCAATGACCGACTAACTCGAGGGGACCAATCTCACTATCTACTTGCAGGTGTCCCGTTTAAAGCCAGAGCTTTTTTTAACTATGTATAGACTAGTCCACCAAAATATTTCAATTTTGCTTATAACAGTGGACACGGGAGAGAATATATAAATAACAAATTGAAAGCTTGCAATGATGTGACAAATGTACATATCAAATATTAATTCTCTTAAATTGTTGGTTTGATTTAGGATGTTGATGGGAACTGGTGGCTTATAGTGAAGGATATAATCATTGTAGGTTATTGGCCAGCAGAGGTAGTGGATAGCTTAAAACACAGTGCAACATTGGTTCAATGGGGTGGACAAGTGTTTAGTTATAATGTCAAAAGTACCCCTCCTCACACAGAAACAGAAATGGGGAGTGGAGGAGAAGCAAATGGTAGATTTGGATTTGCATGTTATATGACCAATGTGAGAATTAAGGATTATTCAAAAACTTTGAAGTATCCACAATTTGTAAGTACACATGCTGATGAACCTTTTTGTTACAATGCTCTCAATGATGTTCAATATAGAAAAGATCCGGTATTCTTTTTTGGAGGGGCAGGAAGAAAGCTTCCATATTGTCCTTGAACACACACACATATTATGCAACATTTGGCCTCTTTTTTTTTGTGGTGGATGCTCACATTGTGTTTGATGAACAATATTAATATATTTCTCAATTTTGGAATTTCAATTCACTTTCTTTCATATTAAATTGTATTTATATTTTTTAAATTTCCATTTCTTTTTGTTTACGTGGACACCTACTACTCCATAATAATAAAATTAGTCCTAATTCTTTATCACAAAAAAAAAAGTTCCTAATTAAAAGCTTCGCCAAAAAACGTTAATACCACATTCATATAAGACGACAACTTGACTCATATTCGGTGAGTATCCACAAAAAAATTTACAACGGATAGGGTAACAACTCATATTTTGGATATGTGCACTGATATGAATAATTACCTGCAAAAATGAAGGGTATGGATACGGGTACCTAGTACACATCCACCATATTGAACTTAGCTCAGTTAGTAGAGACATTACATTATATATGCAGAGGGTCGGGGTTCGAATCAATGACATGTAATCAAAAGAAGTCAATTGAAACATGTAACGTGAACTTTTATAAAAAAATAAGAAATTAAAATTGAAAAAAAAATTTAGAGGTACAATGTTCAAAGTAAATTATTAGAGGGACTAAAATTGAAAGTTGATATATTTTGACTGATAAGAAATATATTTAACCTAAGAATTAACATCAATAATCCGTCAAAAAAGAAATATATTTAACCTCATTATTTAATATATTATGCACAAATAAGCTGTGTGTATACAATTATTTAAGGTAGTTGGTTTTTTATGGAAAATTTATTTAAAATTTTGTATATTCTACAAAAGAATTAAAAAACATAGTCAATTTAGTTGACCAAAACAATTTAGTTATGTTGACTAAAACAATTCTATTTGTCCTTATTATAAGATTGTTTTTTTTACCGTATACTAAGTTTCCACCGTTGTTAGCAATGATTAATTTCCGTCGAGAACCTATCACATAAGGTGAATTTTCCCCTTTCAACCAATTTTTTTTCCATACGCATAAGTCAGAAATCGAATATTTGACTATATATATTTAAAGGGGCCAAGACTTACCGCTTGAACTAATTTATTATTGTTCTTATTATAAGATTTAATCTAATAAAAATATACAATTATTAATATTAAGAGAGAAAGAGAAATAATTCATTACTACATCTCTCAGGAGTAAATTAAATGGGAGGATATTTCTTATTACTATTATTGTTTTTTTTTTACCATTTTAATATTTTTACCACCATTTAACGATAATTAATCTTGTTAAAAAATTTATATAACATATAAGTTATATATATTATTCTTCTATTTCAATTGAGTTTTCTTCATAAGTAAGAATCAAGTCCACTCTTACAAAATAAAAAAACATCACACCAATAATAACTGTATAGTGAGTAATTCTTCCTTGGGCACAACCCCAAATAAAATGTATTTAGACACACTCACATAAAAGTGAAAAAATAAATGTTAAATAATTTAGTCACATCATCTAATATTAATTAATTATTTGATTTTGAAATGTTTTGAAGTGACGTATACCATCTCTCTTCTTTAAATTTTTTTTTTTGAAAAAATTAAAAATGTAAATTTGATTCATGATAAATTTTTTTTGATGATTTTTTGCCTAAACTTCATGTTCATTTTTGTTTACACGACTAGTATATATCCGGTCTATTGGACCGTCTAATTTAGTTTGGTGGTCAGTTCTGTCATCAAGCGGTTTCAGTCTCCTTCCGATCGCAGCTGCGAGCGATTAAATCGCAGTCCCCCTACCGTCAATTACCGCTGAACCAACTAACAATTGGTAAACCGCATGTTCATTGAACATATATTTTTATGAATGAATATGTAAATATAAATATCATAATAATTATATTTCCTTTTCTTACCATCACAATAAATATATTAATAACAACCTTTTTTGACAAAATAAAATAATACTACATAAAACACCCATTAATAATGTCCTTTTTCTTTTATTGTAGAAAACAATTTATTGTCTTTTTTATGTTTCATAGTATAAATATTTGTGCTATTTATCTTGAATGTCTAAAAATCTATTGAAGGAGAAATGAAGGGATCAACATATCAAGGTGAAATGGGATACAAAGTTTCAATGTTGTTGCTTTGGGTGTTCTTTGCCTTGTGCACCTTACTAGTATTGAAAGTTGAAGCAAGAGCATATTCATCTTCTTTAGAAACAGAAATTGAAGCTAAATTGAAGCTCTTAAACAAGCCTGCAGTGAAATCCATCAAGGTATGCAACTTCATATTTCCCCCGATTAGATAATCATTATTATTTTTTTTTTGGATTTGGATTAGATAATCATTTTAGATTTTGCCTTTTTGGAAAATTTATTTAAGTAAATCAAACCCGTTAAAACTTAAAACTTGAACTCAAATGATCAAATATTTGTTTGCGCAATCATAATGTACTCTTTTTTTTTTTTTTCTATAGGCTTATGTTTTGTTTTCCATAGGTCAATACAAAACTTTTATTACAAATTAAAAGGCCACACTCCAATTCAACTATAGAATGACAAAAAAGTCGTCGGAACAAATTAAAACAACAATCAAATTCTTAGAGATTGTTGAGTTAAGGTGGAGTGCACGTACTTTTGGTACCTTTTTATATTTGTTTGGAAATTAAATATCTTTAGATATTATCTTCATATAAATTATTAAAAAATAAATTAACTATTTTGGAAATATAATTAACATTCTGTTTTTTTAGTGATTAATAAAACGTTTAAAAATTATTATTACACCTTAGAAGGATTTTGAATTAATATAGCGTTTGGGTACATCTAAGAATATTATTATTTTTACGCAGAGCGAAGATGGAGACATTATTGATTGTGTCGACATTTATAAACAACCCGCTTTTGACCATCCAGCTTTGAAGAATCACACTATTCAGGTGTGTTATTAGTTATTACTAGCTACTCCAACAACTTTTGCACTTCAAGACGATCTATATTTTGCATTTCAACTTTTGATTTTTAGTATATAAAGTTACTATGATTTATGATGAATAGTAATTTGAATTATTTGGGTGTCTACATATATAAAGATCAAAGTAAAATTTACATATTAATATGGTTGAGGAACTCTAAAATAAATCAATCATGATATGTTCTGAAAAATTAGAACTAATAAAACTAGTATTATTATTCCTTCATCCTTATCAAACTAATAAATTGTGCTCTTAACCTAACAAATTGGCAGAGAATACCTGGTTTTCTTCTTGAATCCCAAAGTTCAAGCATAAAAAGTACTACCAACGCAAGCACGGAAGTGTATCAAACATGGAAGAAAAGTGGAAGTTGTCCAAAAGGATCCGTACCTATTCGTAGGATTAAGAAGGAGGATTTGTTGAGAGTTGCTTCCCTTGACCTCTTTGGAAGAAAACCATTGGAACCAAACAACACAAATCTTCATTTCCCCAACCTCGACACGACCACCGATGATGTAGCGTCTAGTATGATAAATCGCTCAGTAATATCACAACTAATATTATTGTAATATAGATGAACATTGTATGAAAAATATTATGATTACATATAAATGAGATTGTGGTATGATATCATGCAGGATGCACATCTTGCAACATTTGGAGAAAATTTTATTGGTGCAACAGCAAATATTAACATATGGAATCCAAGAGTTGATCGACCAGAAGATTTCACTACTGCTCAAATATGGCTCAAGGCTGCCAATCGTCTTGAAGTTGAAACCATTGAAGCAGGATGGGCGGTTAGTAATTAATTACCATACTTCAAAGTCAAGAAATAAACATTCATATATACATACTATCCTCCTAGCTATGAAACACAGACACAAACACCGAGTATGATATGAATATCCGACACATAGACACCAATATTAATATGATAAAATGTTATAATTTAATGTAATCATATATGTGTCGGACATCGATGCATGTCCGATACTACGTACATTTCTATCAAAATCATATGAGAATCTTTAAGACAATTTTTTATTTTTGTTTAATGCTATTATAAAATTTTGAGATAATATCTAATCTATTGATCAAGATCGGACGGTATAAATTTGATCAATTTTCAAATTCACTGAATCCAGGTTCATATTAGTACACATTCCTAATGCTCTATGTATGTTATGGTTTAGGTTAATCCAAAGTTGTATGGTGACAACAGCACACGTTTGTTCATTTATTGGACGGTAAGTTCTTTTCATGTGGGTAGTTTCTAATCTTACATAGTAGTAGTTGGTTTGTGTATAACCATAAATCTAGAGAGAAAACAACATTGATTTTTGGTTTCTTGATTGTGATGCAGAAAGATTCATACAAGTCAACAGGTTGCTTTGATCTAACTTGTCATGGTTTTGTGCAAATAGCCACAGAAGTTGCAATTGGTTCTCATTTAGGACCTTATTCACGCCCGTTTGACCAACAATATGAAATCAACATTGGACTATTTCAGGTAATTATAACATACTATGTGTTCAAGAATATTCAAATATTTAAGTTATTTACCCAACAACCATGAAAACATGTCACATGCATATGAAGTAAATGTTGATTAGAAGTTATCAATTGTTAGTTAGTTCAGTGGTGATTGACGCTGGACTTGATAGGGAGGACCACGGTTCGATCCCCCAGTTGCGATTGGGAGGGGGCTGAAACCACTTGATGCTAGAATCGACCCCTGAACTAGATTAGGTGGTCCAATAGACCGGATATTGGTGGTGATAATAAAAAAAAAGTTGGTTAGAAGTTAGTTATAGGTACCGTACCACATGCAAATTTACTTATACGGCTTATTCTTATTATTCTCATTAGTTATTAGATAAATATCCATAAATTATTAACAGATAATGTATACCTAGCTCTTATTTTCAATTTGTGATGGATGAAGTCATAACCAAATTAACAAATTGTATTAATGTAACAAACAAATATTAAACTATTTTCTCTTAATTTTGTTGTGTTTAGGATGATGATGGGAACTGGTGGCTAAGAGTAAAGGGTAACACTATTGTAGGTTATTGGCCAAAGGAGATGTTGGGTAACTTAGGACACAGTGCAACATTGGTTCAATGGGGTGGACAAGTGTTTAGTTATAAAGTCAAAAGTACCCCTCCACACACTGGAACACAGATGGGTAGTGGAGAAGAAGCAAGTGGTAAATTTGGATTTTCATGTTACATGACCGATGTGAGAATTAAGGATTATTCAAAAAGTCTAAAATATCCAGCATATGTAACTACATTTGCTGCAGAACCATATTGTTATAGTGCTCTCAATGATGTTCATTATGGAAAATATCCTGTATTCTATTTTGGTGGGCCTGGACGAAATCGTTATTGTAATTGAACTCATATATATTATATAACAAATGGATTCATATTGTTATAGTGCTCTCAATGATGTTCCAATAGATTAAGATTGTCTAATTAGTGGTTATTGTTGTTGTTTTGAGACTAATTAAAGTAATGCCACCACACAAGTTATAATTAAGAAGTACACATCAGTATGAGATGATTTGTGTATGAGTTTGTCAAACAGAGACGATCCTTATCTTATAAACCAATGTTCGGGAGGTTTAATGTATTTTGGAGAGACTCTGATACTATCTTTAAATTAAATTGTTTGATATGAGACTTCTTAACATTTCACATTCATGTTAATTTAGTGAAAGAGTGAAGACTCAAATATGAGACTTAGAGCTTGTTTGAAACAGTTTCCAAATACTATTTTTTAGTTTTCAAAAGTTAAAAAAGAAAAAACATGTTTGGAAACCCTCTTTTCAAAACTGTTTTTAAAAACTATTTCTCATTTTATAGTTTTAAAAACTAAAAAACAGAAATAGGTTACGGGTGTTTTGCTTTTTAAAAACTGTTTTCAAAAACTAATTTATAAAACATATTTTAAAAACTAAAAAACAAAACTGTTTCAAACAGGCTGTTACTAGTTTGGATTTTATTTTTTTTTAAAAACTAAGTTGTCCCGTCAGAAATTTATAATGATCAAAATAAGTCTTGATTTGATATGTACGCAAAACATTCAAGCTTCCTAAGTCTTCACTCTTTGATAAAATAGTTATAGATTCGTGAAGCACACCGGTTATAATTATGAGAAGAGCAAATAATTGGATTATTTTGAACATCAAAATACAAACTTTAAATATAAATTCATACGGGTTAATGAATAAGCAATTACACTTTTTCTTTATTATGTCAATAGAGTATATAATGAATACTCTAAAAATAATAAAAAAATAAATTAAATCAACAAATTTTGTCAAATTACATTAAAAGTCTAAAAAATATGCTACAAATATTTCTCTATATTAAGGTTTTATTAGTGTGAGGCGATTTCAACTCTCGGAGCCTCCTCTCTTGTGAAAGTATTTTAGCAAACCTGCAAAGATTAAAGCCAATAATTAACTAACAAAAAAAAACATAAGGTTTGGAAAAATAATAACTTCATTAAGCATGGAATCACTAAATAACCCATCAATTATAATTAACACATGCTTACAAATTTACCTTTTGAGAGCATCTTCATTAGTTTCCCCTTTTTCAATTGGTTCAAACACACCAGTCTCTAAATTGACCTTAGAAACTGGTTTCTTCAACAACTTGTCACCAATTTGGCAAAGTTTTTCTAAATTATCTTTTGTTGCAATATCAACCGAAGAACTTGTACCAGTCAATGTATCATCCTGCATTTCAATAAAATTTATTATAAGAAAATTACTTTTAGTTTACATTTTAGTTAATCAACTTATCATTGAATGCAACTTAATATAAACTTAAAATGTACAAATGAGTTTATATATATATATATATATATATATATATTGAAAATAATACCTGTATTCTAAGGTAATTATGTTGTGAATTAAGTGCTTGAGTGATAGTTGCAAGATGAAAATCAACCATATCTCCTGATGATTGACTAAACACATCAATTAAGGGAGTTGAACCACCATGAGTTAACCAATCCAATAGACCCCATTTTGCTGCCATTTTTGCAGTAAACTTTTGTTCATTCTTTGGTGTCCCAGTTCCTAGTGAGATTATCAAGAATCGACTATATTCCATAGGTTTGATGGAATAAAAGTCATTATTTTGATTAATTATCTGCTTTGTTACTTCATTCACAGCGACTAAAGTCTGAAATATGGTCATCAAAAACAAAAACCAATCAGTGATATGCTCGCAAACTTAATTTGATATAAATATATTCATAAAGTTTGATGTTACATACCGGATTATTTGCGCAAACACCACCATCAACAAGGTTGAATTCATGTGTGTTGCCTTCGGTATCTTGATTCTTGAAGTTGTAACCAGGAAGATAAGTAGGTGCAGCAGAGGTGCTGATGCATATATCAGAGAGTCTTGCATCCATGCAAGGATTTTTCTTGATCTTATAAGATGAGAAAATTGTTGGTTGCATTGTCTTTATGTCAAATGTAGGAATCACAATATTGGTTAACGTCTCGTGTACACGAATTTCTCCTAACTTCTCCCTCACCACATCGTGAAGGTATTTTCCATCATATTTTGGTCCTGCTAATGATCTGAATAATTTCCCGATCGATCCCAAGTGCCTGCATAAGTTTCAATTTGTTAAAAATTATTACAAGATAGTATGTACACATACAAATAAAAGTACTAATTAATCGAACTTAATTGATCAGTACTTTTTTTTTTTTTTATAGTGTGGTGTGTAAAATTTTAAAATGATCTAATTCAAATTTCAGATTGATCATTGAATTTATTTATTCGACAGTGATAAATTTTTCTGTTAATAATACGTACTTGTTTTGTGGGAAAATGTTTGGACAATGTTCCAAATAAAAAGGCTTGATATCTTTTGCGGCAAAAAGAGGACGTTGTTTATCATTCGGAGCACTTAGCATTGCAGTTACAAGACCACCTGTACTTGTTCCTGTAATCACATCAAAATAATCAGCAAGCCTTGCAGATTCACCGTCCAATTCTTGAAGTTGTGATTCAAGAAACTCGAGAATAGTTGCGGGTATAATGCCCCTAATACCGCCACCATCAATGCTTAGAATGGTCACCAAATTTCCATAAGTGGGAGGCTGAATTTGTAGAAGTGATGATTGTGTTCTCTCCATAATATATATTGACTGAAATATGTCTAGAAATATAATTAAAGGTGAAATTAAGCTTATGAATATTAATTTGTTGAAGAAATAAAAATGTTAATGAAAGATATTGAAGAGTATTTAGTTTAGTTATGGTTTGTTATAGATTGCATAGCTTAAAGTTGTATTTATAGTATTTGTTTGTGGAATGGGTAGGATGTTGACTGTGTCTATGTCATCAGTCAAGGCTGCGTGTGTGCGTTGAAATGTTATAATTTGTCGTCTATGCTAAGTCCAAAAGATTGGTTCAAAGTTAATTTATGGTATTATTATAAGGCAAACCAATTAGGAAACTAATTACAATGAACAATTCAACCATTGAACTATCACTTGTTTCTACGAAGGTACAATTAGGAGTTAATTTAAAAAAAATAGTGGATCATTGCCTAATCCAAACCCAAAATCTATAACTTTAACTATGTTTTTCTCTTGTTTTTTTATATTAAATAAGTAATGTTTAGTTAATAATTGTTTTCATTAGGATTAGGATTTAAAGTTAGGTCCTATTTAATTAACAATTTATTTGAAGTTTATTAATCGCTCCAGCTTAGTTACTTGGTTAACTTTAACTATATTTTAAGTTTTTTTCTACACTTCCCTTAATAATTTGGAAGTATTTACACTCAACAACCAACAGTCATGAAAAAGCTTTTGTTGGCATATTTGGATGGCCGTAAAATTAAGAAAATCGTATACTAGAGTAGGATTTTAGAATTATTTATTAGTCTTGCACTGCATAGAGTCATAGGATTTTTGTCTTCTTTTTTTTCTTCTTTTGGTCAAGTAGCCTAACGGCTTGAAATTTAACCCTTAAAGTGGATAAGTGGGATGATCCAGATTCGAACCCCGGTCCCCTGCATATATATTGCGGTGTCCAACCAATTAAGCCAAACTCATGGGACTTTTGTGTTCTTTTTTTAACAAGCTAAACATAGGATTTTTGTCTTAAATATTTTAGTTATTTTTTTAATTTTAAAAATTGAGTCCTAATTATTTTTTTGACTATTCCTAATTAATAAAAATGTGTAATATAATAATTAAAATTATTTTAAGTATTAAATTTTAATGAACGAAAAACAAAAAATTCATTAGAAGAGTAAAACCATTTAATATCAGAACCGACCCCAAAATCAGATTAGACGGTCAAATAGGCCGAATATTGGTGGTAAAAAAAAAACTCAGATTATTTAAATTGTACAAACAAAAATTGAGTGGAGTGGGGATGAAGTGGATTCAGCCCCAAAATTAAAGGTAACAAACAACAATTAAGGATCTATGAATGGAAAGAGGATCGAATAGAATTAAAATTAAATAAGTTTTTGGTCTCATAAATAGATATATGTAGCATTTATTTTTTTAATAGTGTATATATACTAATTTTAAATTGTTCTTATATTTGGTCCAAAAAATTGTGCTTATATTTAGCAAGGGATATCTCTCCAAAATTATTTTTCTTTTGTTATGGAAATCTCCGTAATTAAGTTATTGAACTCAAGTGGTTAATGAGCTTTACTAAAAGACGAATTGTTCCGGAGAACCCGAGTTTGATTTCTGAGTGAAACAATTTCTTGGTCAGACTTTACTTACCTCGCGGCCGAACTCTGGATTACTATGGCCCATTTCCCAAAGAACCAGAGGGTTATAAACCAAAAAAAGAAAAGAAATCTCCATAATGTGTTGATAATTACTCCATGTGGTGTCAAATATAAGCAAATTTGGATTATTTTTGTTTATTTTGATGTTTCAAATATTTTATGTCACGATTTATGGTCTCTGTTCTAAATCAATTCATGTGTATTATTTGAAATTTTGAATTTTTTTCGCATTCATGTGTAGTACATTTTAACAATTTCTCTTGCAAAAGTTTTAATTTTTTTAACAATAAAAGACGACGGTGAGTTTAAAATGGTTGTGGTGACCTAGAGAGAGATGCAACTAGCGAGATAAGGACGCCGACGAGAGAGAGGCACAAGGAAGATGGTGATGGGTAGAGAGAGAGTGAGTCGGAAAACAGATACTCACTAAAAATTTGTATGAATAATCAGTTTGCAATAAACAAATACTCACACTATTATAACGAAATTTATCTTTTTTGTATACATAGAAAAAGTAATGTATTTGGTCTATATTATATATCAAATACATCACTTTTTTAATGTATAGAAAAAGTCAAATTTACTTTGAATATTGTAAAGGAAAGTAGAAGACGTTAATAACATCCATTAATAAAGTCCCTTTTTTGGGGCAAACATTTTGTATAAATTTTTGTGCTATTTAACTTGAATGTCTAAAAGTCTATTGAAGGAGAAATGCAGGTAGCAAATTATCAAGGTGGAATGGGAAAATTCAAGGGTGCAATGTTGTTCCTTTGGGTGTTGTTTTCCTTGTGTACCATACTAGTATTGAAAATTGAAGCAATAACATCTTCAGTTTTAGAAAAAGAAATTGAAGCTAAATTAAAGCTCTTAAACAAGCCTGCAGTGAAATCCATTAAGGTATGCAATTCCATAACACTCCCCTCAACAAAATTATAAGTACTATGAATGATTAATGTGAGTAGAGTATTTGTAAGGAATTATATGGTTTTTTACCACTGCAAGATATGCTAATGCATAACTCTATTATATTAATTACCACTAATATTGAATCTTATAAACAGGAATTAGAGTCTCAAATAACTCTATTGAAATTTCATGTGTGAAAATGAAATCTTATTCATTACATATTATACAATATTTTTCGATGGCTTTTTCTCTATGGTGAAAATATCTTTAGATAAACAATCTTTATATAAAATATTAAACAAAAAAAGAAGTAAGTTTTGTATTTTTAAAGGATTTAGAATTATTATGTTTGAATATACAAAATTTAAGATTGTATTTTTTTTGCAGAGTGAAGATGGAGATATTTTTGACTGCGTTGACATTTATAAGCAACCTGCTTTCGACCATCCTGCTTTAAAAAATCATCGTATTCAGGTACATTTTTAACTAGGTTCTTTAACAAATTGATTCCTGAACCAAAAAATATATGTTGATAACAAATAAAAGTATGCTTAGAGTCTATAAATCTAGCATAAAACAAATACGCTTTATGATGCTATTTATCATTTATATTTTACACAAAAATTTGTTTTGGTTCATTATTATTTTTTGTCTCGTTTTAGTGATGAATGTTAGTCTTTTTTAGCAATACCCAAATTATATATACTCTATATGAGTTGAATATTAATGAAAATACAATTGTTCATCACTTAAAAACAAATAAATAAAAAGGACCAAACCACATTTTGAGTAAATTATAAAGGACGAATAATATAATTAAATAAGCTGACTAAATGAAGAATTATTTATTGGAAAATATTAAAATCATGCCTTTAAAATCATGTCTTTTGACTAAGCTTTAGACACAAGGTACTTATATAGAAGTATTTTAGCTTCTTAACTTTTAGGGCATGATCCTTATTTATTTTCTCGGGGGAGAAAGAGGATATAGTCTCCACAAATGTAAAAGAAGCGATTGTGCATTTAAAGTCTATCAACTACCAATCAAATATTTAATGAAAGTTCAATATATAATTCCACGATCTATATTCTACAAAATGTAAGACTTGTGTTGAGGAATTGCAATAACTTGAAAGATGATTCTATAAATCCAATTTAAAACTCTAAAATAACTCAATTTAAATAATTATAATCAATTAATTTTTATTTTTTTTGACTGAATCAATTAAATTATTATTATTATATATTATTCTCATCAATAATTCTTTAACTAACAAATTGTGTACAGAGGATACCTGATTTTCTTCTTGAATCCCAAAACTCAAACACAAAAGAAACTTTCAACGCAAGTTCTGAGGTATTTCAAACATGGCAGAAAAGTGGAAGTTGTCCAGAAGGAACAATTCCTATCCGAAGAATTCAAAAAGAGGACTTACTAAGAGCTGTTTCACTTGACCGCTTCGGACAAAAACCTCAGGCATCATTTGTAAATTCAACACACACCAATAGTGATTTCACTAATCTGAAAGATCGCTCGGTACATATTATAACTAATTATATATTCATGCATGTTCACACAGAAGTTATCTCATTTTTTAAAAAACAAATTTTATTGCATTATAAATATATGTATACATGATTTACATTATTTGTATATATGAGTTGATAGGGTGGTGTGTGATTGTGTAGGATGCATATCTTCAGGCATATGGATTCAATTTTATAGGTGCTGAAGCAAATATAAATATATGGAATCCAATGGTTGACAAACCAGAAGATTTCACTACTGCTCAAATTTGGCTTAAGGCTAATCGTGGTGACAATTTAGAAACCGTTGAAGCTGGTTGGGTGGTTAGTCAATACCCTACTTCAAATTCCATTTAATCATAAACCTTTTTTTATTCATTTAGTATTTTATCTTAAGTTCACTGAGAGTGGAACACGTAACTATTTTCTTTAATAAGTGTATTTTGTTTATATTTGAGTTTAGATGAAGTACATGATTAATGCATGCATGATGTTATACGTATGATTATACATGGCTCATGCTTAATATATGATATGGTTTAGGTTAATCCCAAATTGTATCGTGACCGCAGGACCCGTTTGTTCATCTATTGGACTGTAAGTACTTATTTATTCCAAAATTTGCCCTTTTTTGGTCTTTTCAAATCTTATATTTATTTTTATAAACACAAATCCTACGAGACATGGTCATTAATTTTTGATTTATTGATTATAATGCAGAAAGATACATATAAATCAACCGGTTGTTTTGATCTTACTTGTTCTGGTTTTGTGCAAACAAACAAAGCTGTAGGACTTGGTGGTACCATAGGACCTATTTCAACCCCTCTTAGTCAACAATATGAACTCAATTTTGGAATATATTTGGTAATAACAAAAAATATGTTTATTTTATATGAAAAAATTTATGTTTATTCTTATTATATTATTTGCACTTTTTTCCGGTGCAAGTAATAACAAACAGAAGGGCGAGTGTGCACAAACACAAAATATATGGTCAAGATAGTTTTAAGTGATTTTATAACTGCGTTAATCTGAACTGTACAGTCTACAATCAATATCAAGATTCAAAACTGTGTGAAAAATTACTGCAGCAAATATGCATCCCAGAAACACGCGTGCACGCAAACACACAAATAGTATACAATGATGTTATTAATGTACAAAAAAAATTAATTTTAATTTGTCTTAATTTGTTGGCTTGATTATTTAGGATAATGGTGGAAATTGGTGGCTTAAAATAAAGCATAGCATTCCAGTAGGTTATTGGCCAAAAGAGTTTATAGGACAAAGTGCAACAATGGTTCAATGGGGTGGACAAGTGTATAGTCATGAGGTGAAAAAGCCTCCTCACACAGGAACACATATGGGTAGTGGAGAAGGAAGTAACCGATTTGGGGCAGCATGTTACATAAGTACTGTGAGAATTAAAGATTATTCACAAAGACTTAAGTATCCACAATTGGTAAACACACGTTCTGCAGAGCCTGATTGTTACATTGCCCTTAATGATTATGGAAATGACTATGACCCTATATTCTATTTTGGAGGCCCTGGACGAAATCTTCCTCATTGTCCTTGAACGTACTCACATGTTGTTAATTAATTATCAAGTAATTAATAATACATATATTATATGGTTGTTTTGTATTTCATGTTAATTAAAATGTGTTTGATTATCAATAAAGATGTATGTATTTATAATTTTATATGTTTAGAACTCAATCTTGAAATTTTATGCTTGTTAAACCATTTATCATGTATACCGATGATAAAGGGTTATGAAGATAATTTCGTACTTATATCGTAAAATATGAAAAACCTATCCTTTTGTATCTAATTATAGGAACTTTTTATTAAAAAAAAAAAAATCCTTAAATAAAAATCTTGCTACAAATTTTTAGATAAATTTATTATTATTTTTCAATCAATCCCTAAATATGAAGATCGAGCGCGCCAGACCTGTTATGCGGCACTGCATATGCTGTTTTGACCGTAAAAAAATCAGCAGCATGTGGTTTCCATCTTCGCAGATCAATAACAGACCTTAAAGGCCTAACCTGGTCTAGATTTAACATTAAATATTTAAACTGCACATGATTAATCATGTGCATTTTCTATTTCGGATAACAATGTTGTCCATTCAATCTTCCACGTCCAATTATCGCGATCCCACATGCCCATGGTCCAAATTAAACAATATGGTTGAATACCCTTCACATAAAGGGAGGAAAATAAGTCTCGCAACAGTGTCATACCTATCCAGTTTTCCTTCCAAAATCCTGTGTCGTTTCCGTTGCCTAAAGTGCTACTAATATTTTTTACCAAATCAATTGCTTTTCATTTGTATTTTGTTGTATAAACCAACAAAATTAAATTAATATTGTGTTTTACGACCAGGCCTTTTACACCCAAAGGTTTTTTTTTGATAAAAAAATAGGGTTAAAAATTCAGTTTTTTTACCAAATTGCCGCACTTTCAAAAATAAATATCAAACTGACACACTTTTAACTAGGATAGCACCACCCTATATGGCGGAAAGAATATAGAAAAGTTGAAAGTGTGGCAATTTGGTATTATTTATTTCAAAGTATGGCACTTTGGTGAAAAAGCCTCAAAAAGTTGAGGAAAAATAAAACTACAAAGGAATGAAAGGAGGGATGATGTATATATGTTTGACTGATGTATAAGCATTAACTGTGCGCAGCACTAACTATGTATGAGTCTTTGCTGATTTTTGGAGCCTATGGCATCAACGATGTCTCGTAGTATTTGAAAATGAAAAAGTAGTTTGGGAGTAAGTGTATTATTCGGTTAAATTGAGATTAGGATATTGGTTGAAAGGAATTTGTTTCATAGACACCAGAAGATATAGTTTATAAAATAGATATAGTGTATTTTTAGTCTCCATAAAATATTTCATACATCCTTCAAAATAATTTTCATCACATATTCGACCTTGATTTTAAATCAACCCATGTATATTTTTACATTTTAATGAATTTTCTATTTATAGTTATAAATATGTTTTTTGTTCCTGAAGTTTCTTCCGTCAATGTTTTTAGTCCCTACTTTTCATTCAACTCGTGCATATCATTCGAAATTTTAAATTTTTTTCTGCGGTCATGTTTATTACATTATATGAATCTCTGTTACAAAAGTTTAATTTTTTTTAACTAGATATGAATTTTTTAGTTTTTTGCACATAAAAAATTCATCTTACGTTAAAAAATTCTAAATTTTTATCGGAGATGTTCTTATAATATTACAAACATGAATACAAAAAAAACATTAAAAAATATGCACGAGTTGAATGAAAATTAGGGATTAAAAACACTGACGGTAAAAACTTCAGGGACTAAAAAGTGTGGAAAAAAAATCATGGACTAAAAACGAAATTCTGGAAAATTATAGGGACCAAAAACATATTTAACCCTTCTATTATTAGAATTTGAGAGGCCTATACTCAACTACAAAAGATAGGTTGAGAGTTGAGGTTACAACTACACTTATAAAGACTATCTATGTCATATCTCTAGCCAATATGAGACTTCTAACACTATTTATGTTTATAATATTATAAGAATCTCCTTCTCACCATCTCACCACTTATCTACATCTCACTATTTATGTTTATAATGTCAAACTTGTGTTCAAATAACATTATCCGTTAACATTCATTTTTTGCAATAAATAAATATTCACATTCACATTGATCATTATTATAAGTAAAATTGACTTTTTTTATACATTGAGAAAATGTTGTATCTAATCCAAATTATATACCATATACATCACTTTTTTAATGTACGAAAAGTCAAATTTATTGATAATAGTGATCGGATAGAGTAAACTCATTTGTCAAAGGAAAGTTAGAAGAGATTAGTATAGTCAAACATTAATAACATCCATTAATACAGTTCCTTTTTAGGGGCAAACATTTAGTATAAATGTTTGTGCTATTTATCTTGAATGTCTGAAAGTCTATTGAGGGAGAAATGAAGGGATCAACTTACTATCAAGGTGGAATGGGGAAATTCAAGAGTGCAACGTTGCTCCTTTGGATGTTCTTTGCCTTGTGTACAATACTATTATTAAAAATTGAAGCAAGAACATCTTCAACTTTAGAAAGAGAAATCGAAGCCAAACTGAAGCTCTTAAACAAGCCTGCATTGAAATCCATCAAGGTATACAATTCTATAGACTATGGGTCCGTTTGTTTTGAATTTTTTTGAAAATAGATTTTGTAGTATTAGAAAATTTTGTATAAAAAAAATTTACAAAGAAATTTTTTATAAAAACTTCAAATGAAAATTTTGTTTGAATAGTTATTCTTAAAATGTTATTTTAGGTATTTCATAATTTTATTGAAAAAAAATTTGGATATCAAAATTTCAAAAAAATCACTTTTTTTGAAGCTATTTCAAATAGATTTTAAAAAAAATCATTTTTGAAATACAACTTTTTATAAAAATTGAGATTTTGACTATTTTTTGTTCTTCAATAATGTACATCTATGTTATATGATTTCAAAATTAATGTTTGAATTTAGAAAAAACGAATATAAAAAAATTTGTACTATTTTGAAAAACGGTTTTATAAAATCTATTTTCTAAAATACAAAGAAAAAATCTATTTTTTTAAAGTTAAAACAAGCACGCCCTATAACTCCCCCAACCCAATTATAAAACTACTATATTAATTAATATCCAATCTTATAAAACAGGAATTAAAGTCTCAAGTAACTCTTAAATTCGATGTGTTTTAGCTATTATTCTTAGCGACTTCTCAATTTTAGCTCTTTTCTAATTATTTTTAACTTCTAATCTCTTTAAAAATTTATAACAAATAAATGCAATATTTTTAAAAGTGGTTATTTTTATAAGAAAATACTTTTTTATGAAAAAAACTGTAACAAATGGCGTCAATCTTATCCATTACATATTTATAAATATTATTTCATTGGCATTTTATCTTTGGTGAAATTATCTTTATATAAAATATTAAACTAATTACAAAGTAAGTTTTGTATGGATTTTGAGCTATTGTGTTTGAATATACAATTTTGAGATTGTACTTTTTCTTGTAGAGTGAAGATGGAGATATTTTTAACTGCGTTGACATTTATAAGCAACCTGCTTTTGACCACCCTGCTTTAAAAAATCACACTATTCAGGTATGTGTTTAAATGTTTATATTAGTAGGTGGATTCTATGTTACTAATAGGATGTAATGCTGAAGAAATCGATTCAAGAACCAACACATTTTTTTGTAACAAAACTCTATAATCGAACACAAAACAAATATGCTTAATGTAATGAATGGATATAGGCCTTAGAGATTAATGTAAGCCCAAAATGTATTAGATATTTTTAGGAGATTAATCATGCTTTCTAGGAGGATTTATAAGAATTCAATTTGATGAATCATTGGTTAGTTTGTTAGGATTAACCAATGCTATAAATAAAGGCAAGTGTGAATGTAATTGGGGTGCAAAATTAATAAAAGAAGTGAATTTGTTAGCTTAGTGCAGTATGTTTGCCTCTTTTAGCAATTATCTCTTCCAAGTGATGAACGTTAGTCTTTTTCAGGAATACCCAAATCTATAAGAGTTGAATATTAATGAAAATACTACTATTCATCACTTAAAAACATAGTAATAAATAAATAAAAAGGACCAAAATAATTTTGAGTAAATGATATAGGACAAATATATAGTATAATTAAGCTGAACAAATAATTATTTATTTATTGAAAAATGCTAAACTCGTGCCTTTAAGTCAAAAGTTTTTTCTTTTTTGACTAAGCTTATGTATATAGAAGTATTTTAAAAATTTAAATGAAGCAATGTCTTAAAAGTTTAAAAAATTATATCTTCAAAAAAAAATTGTCCTTCATTTTTTTAACCTTCTTAACTTACGTTCTTAGGGTGTAACCTTATTTATTTTCCTGGGAGAAAAAGAGGCTTGCTTGAGTCTTTACAAATATATAAAAGAAGCAATCATGCATTTGGAGTTTATCAACTACCAGTTCAAATATTTAATTAATGGAATTGCAATAACTTGAAAGATGATGCTATAAATCCAATTTAAATTAAAAACTCTAAAATTGTTGTACCAAATGTGAGTGAGTTAAGTCTCACATTGCTTAGAAAAATGAAGGTTGAACACTTTGGCCCGTTTGTTTTGGATTTTTTTAGAATAGATTTTGTAGTGTTAGAAATTTTTTTATAAAGAAAATTTACAAAGAATTTTTTTTATAAAAGGTTCAAATGAAATTTTGTTTGAATAGTTATTCTTAAAATATTATTTTAGGTATAAGTACTTATCAAATATAAATTAATATTTGGAAATTTTTCGTTTGAATAGTTGTTCTAATTGACCTTGTAAAGTTGGTTTATACTTTCTGTGTATATCCTTTTTGTCTTATATATACTAGTATTATATTTTTTATGAGTTGATACTTGATCCCCCGCTGCCACCTCGTGATGACCCGACAAAAATAACTCAATCTCATGTCCTAAAAATTAGAATCAATTAACTTATTATAATTATTTTATTAAATTATTATTGATTATATTCTCATCGTTTTTTAATTAACTAATTGTACAGAGGGTACCTGATTTTCTTCTTGAATTCGAAAACTCAAGGACGGAAGAAGTTTTCAACGCAAGTTCTGATGTGTTTCAAACATGGCAGAAAAGTGGAAGTTGTCCAGAAGGAACTATTCCTATCCGAAGAATTCGAAAAGAGGACTTGCTAAGAGCTGCTTCACTTGACCGCTTCGGACAAAAACCTCAGGAATCATTTGTGAATGCAACATACACCACAGATGGTTTCATTAATTTGAAAGATCGCTCGGTACATATTATAAGATATATACATGCATGTTCACACACAAGTTATCTCTTTTTTTAAAACTAATTTTATTGCATCATGTAAATATATATACTGATTTATTGCATTTTAAACTAAAAATATGCAGTGTAAATTAATATTTCACTGATATTTAATTAAAATGTTTTAATCTTCCATATCGTAACATATCATATCATTAAAGTAGAGTGAAGTGAGATGTACATATGTAGGGTTGGTTTTATACTTTTTGTGCATATCCTTTTCTATACTAGCTAGAATTATTTTTTTATATATGAATTGATATGGTGGTGTGATTGTGTAGGATGCATATCTTTTGACATATGGATTCAATTTCTTAGGCGCAGAAGCAAATATTAATGTATGGAATCCAAAGGTTGACAAACCAGAAGATTTCACTACTGCTCAAATATGGCTTAAGTCTGACAGTGGTAACAATTTTGAAACCGTTGAAGCTGGTTGGGTGGTTAGTCATCACTCTACTTCAAATTCCATTTAATCATACACACCTTTTTTTTCCTACTTGTTTATAAGTTATATATATACTCCCTAAGTACACATGTTAACAACTTTATCCACATTTAATGGTTATGCATGGTTTTATATACATATGAATACACATAGCTAAAGCTCTATATATGGTATGGTTAATGGTTTAGGTTAATCCAAAATTATATGGTGACCACAACACTCGTTTGTTCGTCTATTGGACCGTAAGTTATTATTTATCGAAAGATTTGCCTTTTTTTTTTTTTTTTGTCTTTTCAAATCTTATACTTATTATTATTATCAACAATGATTTTTGGTTTTTTGATTGTGATGCAGAAAGATACATATAAATCAACCGGTTGCTTTGATCTTACTTGTTCTGGTTTTGTGCAAACAAACAAGGCTGTAGGACTTGGTGGTGCCATAGGACCTATTTCATCATTTCATCAACAATATGAACTCAATTATGGAATATATTTGGTAATAAAAAAAATATATTTATTTAATATGAAAATATTTATTTTTATTTTATTATTTGCACTTTTCTCCCGTGCAAACCACGGACACCTACACTAATAATAACAAACAGAAGCGCATTGGCGCGCGCGCACACACATTTTATATGCCATGATATTACTAGTGTACAAAATAATTTTAACTTCAAATTTGTCTTAATTTGTTGACTTGATTTAGGATAATGCTGGAAATTGGTGGCTTAAAATAAAGCATAACACTCCAGTAGGTTATTGGCCAAAAGAGTTTATAGGACAAAGTGCAACAATGGTTCAATGGGGTGGACAAGTATTTAGTCATGAAGTGAAAACAAAGCCTCCTCACACAGGAACACAAATGGGTAGTGGAGATGAAGCACATGCTAGATTTGGACATGCATGTTACATTAGTACTGTGAGAATTAAAGATAATTCACAAATGCTAAAGTATCCTAAATTTGTAAACACACATGCAGCAGAGCCCTATTGTTACAGTGCCGTTAATGATGCTCCATATGGAAAAGATCCTATATTCTATTTTGGAGGTCCTGGACGAAAGCCTCCTTATTGTCCTTGAATTCACATGCATGTAAATTAAGTAATAATACACATGGTTATTTTGATTATTAATAAAGATGTATATGTATTTATATGTCTCAAATCCAATCTTAAAATTTTACTAATTGTTAAACCATTTATCAATAATGAATTAGTCTATATGATAAGGGATTTATACCACCGTTAAATGGTGGTGAAAATTTTAGATGTACCTATATTGTGAAAAATAAAATTTTCGTACTGAAAAAACAAAAGTTTAAATTTTAAAGTATTGACTTCTCAATCTTAAAGAATTATTTTTAAAAATAAATAAAGAGTGCGACGAAAAGATATTTATTGGCAAAACCTTTAATTCTTTCTCATATAGTAACACATAATTTGAATTTATAGTAGTAAACCAACAACAAAGTTAAATAAATTTTTAGCAATGGAAGAAGCTAGACATAGATGATTTGATCGAGTTCAATTTGAAAGTGACTCGAAAGTGTTGGTAGAGGCTATTCATATGAAGCGTAGAGGCAATTCTGAGTTTCTGTCAATTGTTCATGATATTATTAGTTTTATGTCGTCTTTTCTAAACTTTGAGGTTAAGTTTGTTAGGAGGCAAGCGAATTCGGTTGCTCATACTCTTGCTAGGGCGGCCAATTCTTGGTCTAGCTTCCATAGATTTGAGAATATTCTCTTATGTATTGAACATTTAGTAATTAATGAAATGCAGTAAGTTTGTTTGATTCAAAAAAGTTAAATGAAATACTGTGTTTTGCAAACATACAAAATGATTAAATAAAATATTAGCAACGTCAGATTCAAACTTCCTGAAGGTCATGCCTTGCAAGACCTTTCATTCTTTCTCATATTTGAAAATGAAAAAGTAGATTGGGAGGAAGTGTTTTATTTGGTTAAATTGAGATTAGGATATATTGGTTGAAAAGGATGGAACACAATTTATTTATTTTTTGCACATGAGGAAGCCAACAAATAATTAAAGGATAGAAGAAGTATAACATGGTTTCCAGTCCACCACTACCAAAATGTATGGAAGTGAAGTTGTCGAGATTAACATTAACAGTTTTCGACCATCAAAGGGAATTAATGTAATTTAATTTTATCTAACATCTATTGAAGTGTAGCCTTTTTAGTCTTAAAGATTCTATTATTCCGTTCATTCCATATGACAATTCCATATGACACATATGCAACATAACCATATACAGTAAGCTGCATGAATGAGCGGCGAGCTCACAGACCTTCAGCAGAGTGAGTAAATTGAACAAGATGGTCCTGTAATGAATCTGGATTAGCTATAGAGATACCGAGCCAAGCTCTAGTCAAGCGCCACAAAGGGGCGAAAACAACGCAAGAAAGAAACAAACGGTCGGTGGTTTCCAATCCGTCACAACCTGACACGCAAAACTGAGAACTAGGAGGAATGATGTTATGCGCCACCAATTTATCTTTAGTCGGTAGCCTATTACGAACAAGCCTTCACACCAAGACATAAATCTTAAAGGAAAGTGGACATAGCATCCACGTCGGATAAGACCAAAGTAGTCGGCAAATTATACGCGCTCCTTACGGAGTAGCCGCCTCCAGTGTCATGCCTTCAAAGCCATTGAACTGAAATGTTAGTCTGCGAAACAATATCAACAAGTAAACCCCTACATTTCACTAGCATCTCTTCCTCCCAAACCCTCAATTGTCGGTCGAAATGAATATAGTAGTATCAATAGCACCATGGAATGGAATTGTGGATAAGTGGTGGCTACAAAGAGTTATAATGAATCTGAAAAATTGTGCACCGACTATTTCCATTTATAAGCTATATTTGGAGGAATGTTAAGAGATACATCCAATTTTTATAATTAAAGAATCAAAGGTTCTAACAAATATTTCACGTGCATAGACGTTATTCTTTTTCATGAGAATTGAAGATATTGAAAACTTTTTTTTAGGGCCGCTTAAATTAAATAAATTAAATAATAGAAGAGATAACAACAAAGTTTTAGTAGAAAATGAAAACTTTTATTTAGAGTGTCAGATCATCAGAAAGCTTAGCTAGAAGCCACTCAAGTTTCCTTTTATAAGTAGTAATAATAATAATAATAATAAGGGTTAAATATGTTTTTGGTCCCTATAGTTTCGCAGAATTTCATTTTTAGTCCCTGAAGATTTTTTCACACTTTTAGTCCCTGAAGTTTTCTCAGTAGGTGTTTTTAGTCCCTACTTTTCATTTAACGCATGCATATCATTCGAAATTTTAAATTTTTTACTGCGGTCATGTTTAGTATATTATATGAATCTCTCTTATAAAAGTTTAATTTTTTTTTGACAAGAGATGAATTAAATATGAATTTTTTAGTTTTTTGCACATAAAAATTCATCTTATGCTAAAAAATTCTAAATTTTTATCGGAGATGTTCTCATAATATTATAAACATGAATACAAAAAACTGTTCAAAAGTGTGAAAGTATACAAAAGTTTGATTAAAAGTAGGGACTAAAAACACCTACTGAGAAAACTTCAGGGACTAAGAAGTGTGAAAAAAATCTTCAGAGACTAAAAATGAAATTCTGCGAAACTATAAGGACAAAAAACATATTTAACCCTAATAATAATAATAATTTTATAAGTAAAAGATTGTATGCTATGATGCCTATCTTCCAGTCTTATAGCGAGTTGTCCTTTTTTGCACATAAAATTGAATGTCTCATAAAAAAAATTATCGGATACAGTGTTGTTCTGGGTATTGATCAAACTTCCTGCCATGGTAACATGAAATATAAGTATATGTATATAACACAATAATTATAAAAGTAATATTCTTTGGGTAATAATTTAATTTTACTTTAGACAGGTCTCTAAGGGAAAGTAAAACACAATGTTTTGGTTTACCGATGGTGATGCTACTACTATTTGAGTTGACTAACTCTGGGTTGCTTTTTTATGTTAATCAATCGATACCAAGATATCTAAGAGTTTTTCAAAGGGACACTTATGCTTATATTATTAGCTAACACTCCTAGGCTTACACTGGTCAGGGAGAATGGAATCGAAAGGTTCGCGCTACTAACACTCTTCTTGATACTACTTATATCTCTGGATGGAGTTGGATTATGTCTGAAACGAGTTGCTAAGACCTTATACAGTAGGGTGAACTGAATCAGTTGAATTAACGTTTCCAAGGTTCTAGGTACCTTAAGGATGTTGTTTGACAAGTTAACAAGACGAGTGAGAACTTGAATTGAAATTATTCATAACCTTTAATGAGTAATGGGGCTTCTTGTAGTCTGAACTAGTCATCAACAATGTAACAGAAAGGTTAAAGACAGTTGGTATGGATACTTAAGAATAACGCTCTATAATATCAGTTTGACTTACTGGTATCGAGAAATTAGGAAAGTTTGCAACTCAATGGAATTCTTAAATTAATGTAACCGATAAGTCCTTAGATACTCGGAGATTTATCTGTCCCTATCAGAACAAGGTAGGTTAAGGGGATTGTTCTACTCGTAGTCCTCTAAGATTTACTGAGTACGAATAAAGCTTCGCTCAATTCGATGAATTTCACTGAGTGAAGATCCACGTGAATGGATAGGTAATTGAATATCCGGCTATTATCGAGTTCAAACTCATAACTTCATAATTATTATTTTTCTTCCCGGCAATTCTCTCTCAAACTTAACCAACTTCATTCTCATTCGGAATATAACTGCAACTTTCACGAAAATGGTTTAACTAAATTTGTTGGGTCATTAGCGGAGAGATTCGAATACATGATATTGTTTGGCGACTGGCTGAAACTAATACCGAACTAAGTTACTTGCTTCCAAACAAGTAATAGTTATACTTAACAGATCAACCTAGGTGACTGATGGTACTAGGAGTGAATCTGAAATGTTTGTCTAATCAAGACTTGTCTTCTAATGGTCTGCTCTGCGGCATGAATATTAGTTCCGAACTGAGAAGCTGACTTTATCTTGCTATAAATGTTTAGTGTTCTCGTCCTACGAGAATGGTACAACATACTTACATGAGGAGTTTAAGGGAATCTAGGAAATCTAGTTTGTCTTTCTCCGATAGCATGGTTTATTGACCTACGTCACTTACGTCACTGGGAAAACTACTGAGCTGAAATGAAGGTTAATCCACAAACAATAATTTGGTCTATAATCTAATATGGTACTCACTCTGTATCTTTTGTTTTTTTTAAGTGTTGCTTTAAATGGTTTTTTTTTCTTATTTAAGGTTCGACTCGGCTCATTTCCAGCCCTAGCTAAAACTAATCTAATGAAAACATACATAAAACATAAAGGAAGTGCAGTAAACTAAAGAAAATAAAACAACTTCATTCATTTTGATTAGCTTGCAATGTTGTCAAGACACACATATACACTACCACTAGTGGATAATATGATAAAAGACCTAAAGTGCTAAAATGCCATACTAAGTAAATAAAAGTCCAGCTAATAATATAAGTTATAAACTAACTTAATATTTCAAACGTTCACTTCCCATTATAATCTTGTCCCCTGCATAATCAAAATCCGGCTTTAGCACCATCCGTTGCAGCCTCCAGTGCAACAACATTAACCAAGTTAGCAAGATCAGCACCGAAGAACTCAGGTGTACGCTGAGCAATGGTCTTTACATCAACATCATCACATCAACATCACCCACCTTCAAAACCTGTATCATATTGCCAAAGAAACGTGTATGTGTTCAAAATTTCCTTATAAGTTCTAACAAACTATACTCCGCAACATTCACAATTAAATTACAAAACGCAGATAAAAATAGACATAATTCAAAGAGTATCATTGGTGTTATGTTGTTAGCTCATGTGAAGTATCAAGCAGCACTCAATCATAGCAACGAAATTACACTCTTAAAATTGGCTTTGCATCAAATATAGTGAAAGCACTACTATCTTTGCCATTCAAAAAAAAAAAAGTGAAAGCACTACACACATGCCTCAAAATATTCTTAAGCCATCCAAGCCAAGATACAAGGTAAAATACATTCTTCCAGAAGAGTAAAAACATACCTTTGACATGTGACTTTCCAAAATCTGTCGCTCTACATCTGGATTTTCAATAACAACATGGAAATCAAATCGCCCAGGTCTCGCCAAAATCTTATCTAGCGGCTCAAGGAAGTTAGTAGCGGCAATCACAAGTATGCCGTCATTTTGTTCCAAATGATTTAACTCGTGACGAAATTGTTTCAAAGTATGCCGCTTAAGCGTTTCATTAAAAGTCTTCTCCCTCTTGGCCATTTCATGTAGACTTCCATCAATAGCGTCAATATCATCAACAAAGATAATACAAGGCGAATGCTTTCTTGCAGCAGCAAAAAGACTCCTCACCTTTCGCGCACCGACACCAAGATAATTCTTGTCAAATTCACTTCTTGGGAAGAAAGGAACTCTCATCTCTCCAACAATACTTTTTGCCACACCAACAAAAGCATACTTCTCGTTAAATTCACTTCCACTGATTTGGAATAAAGGAACTCCAGCCTCTCCAGCAATAGCTCTTGCCAACATTGTTTTGTCAGTACCAGGCGGGCCAGAAAGTAAAACCCTGCTTGGGAGCAGGCCACCTAGACGATTATTGCCCTGTGACAAGGGAAAAGAGTTATCAAAAGATAGCACAGAAAATAGATGTGACATCAAGAGAGTCGCACAAAATTTTAAGTTCCACACAGAGCATGGACCATTTTAAGCATTTATTTTAAACATGTCACACAAACTTTTTGTCAAATTCTAATAAGAAAAATACCAGCCACCAATGGAAACAGCAAGTGAGCTAGATAAGAAGCATTCAAACATCTAACAAAATAAGTGTCACGCTGAAGTAAATTTATCACCCACTATTCCAGTTCATTACACCACAATTCTAAACATGTCATGCGAACTTTTTGTCAAATTCTAATAACAGAAAAAAAATAACAGCATAAAAAAAAGAGAATAGAAAAAGTTAATGTAAAATAAAGGTTTAAACAAAAGAATTAAAAGAAAAGAGAGGACCAGCAGCATCATTTGAGAATCTGACACAATATATTTTGGGCAGTACTGGGTTTCCTCACCACTTTTTGTCCACGACCTCTCACATTTATCGGCAACAAGCTTTATTGCTGCTTACTAACTCAGTCCGACTAATCTAACAGTTACCAAGAGACAGCTATCACACTATATTAGGCATATTTCAATATTGAGTTGTCATATTGAAAGGTACAAAACAAGTAATGAAAAATGACAAGAAAGCATATAGAAAACATAAGGCTAATAATTTCTAAACAAAACTTCCTGTGGAATCATATAAGTAATCAACAAGATTGGAATAACAAAAAAACCTCAGGATTTCTTAGATAATCAACAGTTCCTTCAAGTTTGGCCTTTGCCTCCTCATCCACACCTTTCACATTGCTAAGTTTAGTATTTCTCTCCAAAATGGGTCGCGCAACAATAATACCAAGTCCTAAGAAAGGTGAAAAGTATTAAAGGAAAAAAAAGGGTGAAAAGAAAAACAGAGAATGTGGCCATCAAATTAAACATTGAACATTGAATTAAACTGAGCTGTTTACCGTAATACCTTTCAAAATTCCTTTAATTAGAACTCCTACACCATAAACAAGGAGGGAGGTAACTACAAGAGACCTAATTAAACGCCATATCAAAGTTAAAACATCTGATGCAGCAACCATATGAGTAGGAGCACTTGCAGTTCCAAGAATTCCATCTTTTGTAGGTTCTCCCTCATTTTCTTCCTCTCTCAGGGAATTAGAATAATCTGAAAATTCAGATACCTCAGGTTATATAACATGTGGTTTACAAAGAAGAATAATAACAAATTTTGACGAGTGTGTAATTGCAATGCCATGTTTTGAATTCTGCAGACTCGAACATAAGATTTTGTATTTTGTCCGTCCATTAGTTCTTTATCCCATGAAATGAAAGTTTTATAAAATTATACTTGTTCCTATCACTAAATGAAAGATCAAAAGATGTGCCGTGATTATTTTATTCTTTTAATAGAAAAAGTAAGACACTCTTGTTCACAATGATTAAAAGTTAAAAGATATTAATCAAACTTCACAATGCCAAATAAAAGATTATGATCAATGCTACCCCATAAATGGACAGTTGCCAAATAGTTACCTCTACACAAAGTCTTCAGTAATTCACTTTCACCTAGCCTGTCAACTTTTACTAATGCCTTAACATATTCAGAAAATGCCAAAGAATTTGTATGCAGAGATGGCAGACTTTCAAATGCTGTAATCACGGCTTTAGGATCATCAGAAAGTTGTTTGAGATAAGAGGCTTCCTTAGCTTCGCGTTGTGGTCGGGTCAGGTTTCCTGGATAGCTTGACTGGAATCTCTGCTGAGAGAAGAAAACCCTATTCCCTACACAATTAATTATTATTCAATAAAAGGAGTATATATCTATAGAAATGAAATGTTTTGTTACTTACTTGTAGTAGAATCTTGAAACAACTTCTTAGGAGATACTAAATAGTTTCTGGTGAATAAATGTTTGGCCTTTCCAAATTCAGATTGTTGTCTTTGAACCTCAAAAATAAGTTAGAAAATCATATTATGAGAAATAAAAGTGTTGTTGTTAATTAAGATTTAGTGTTCATAGTTGTGTTTGTTAAAAGTTACAAGTTGTGAGTGGGGATAGTAACTAATTATTGCTAGTTGAATAGTTAACTGTGTATGAAAGTTCCAACAGAAAGTAATACAAGAAAATTGTATTGTCTATATTTATGGCCCATTTGGATTGACTTATTTTTCAGCTTATGGGAAACAGCTTATTCAAATAAATTTTAAGGTAGTTTATGAGAAAACAACTTATACAGATACAAATTTATGTTGGCGAAAACTTATGAATTAACTAACATAAAAGTTAATTTATTTGCATAAGCTATTTTCATAAGCTCAAAAAATAAGCCAAATCCAACTTGCCCCTTAATCCTAAATCAACCCCCACACACAAATGAAAGAGCCTTAATGTCTCGTCTCATAGAAACAGCAAGGAAAATGTATAAGGGAAGTTATTAATTAATAAAACTTAGGAACACAACACCATGACCATCCCATTCAAATTCAAATTTAGAAAAAAGAAAACAAAATTAGGGTTTTCCAAATAGATTGTATTTTTTTTAATCAAGAAATAGATTGTATTTGAAATACTGTAATTGAGAAGAAACGTTATGAACTAAGTAAAAGCATTATCGATGAATAATAACTTACCTGTGTTATCAAACGCCTCAGATCCATGTTAGGGTTTAAAGGAGCCATGTTGGTTCATTATTATTTTTTGTCTCGTTTTAGTGATGAATGTTAGTCTTTTTTTAGCAATAACCAAATTATATATTATATATATATATATATATATGGTAAATTCTAATATGGACCACTTCATCAAGTGGTCCATGGTGGACCAGTCACGAATAACACTATAACGAATACAAATCTTACACAATCCACCTTTTGGATTGAAAGTTTATATCATATAGATCATCCATAAAAAAATTTAGAAAAATTGAAAATCATTTGATATGTTATTGAGACACATCAAGATTGACGGTTGTTAAATAACATAAATCTTGATGGGTCTTAATAACATATCAAATTATTTTTAAAAAATTTAAAAAAATTTATGGATGATCTATACGATATAAACTTTCAATCCAACAGTAAATTTTGTAAAATTCATGTTCGGTATATCACTTGTCCACAGTGGACCATTTGTGAAGGTGGTCCACCGTAGCATTAGCTATATATATATATATATATATATATATATATATATATATATATATATATATATATATATATATATATATATATATATATGGGTTAGAATCAAATGAATAAATTTAATCTAAAGGCTATGATTTGTTCAACATTTACTCAATTAAGTTGTCACGTGAGCAATCCTTTATTATAAATTGCTATATATTACGAAGCAGTTACACAAGAACTGCAAGAATATCACGTGTTGCAGTTTTAAAGAAATAAAATAATATAAAATTTGTTTTTGGTGGAAATCATGGCCGTATGTTGATGAAAATTAACGGACAACAACAAATCGTGTGTTTCGTTGTTCACTTGTTCGTAAGAACAAGCATTTTCCTTATAAATTATTTCCTTTTAAGGCATATACTCTATCTTTTTAAATCATGCGTTTTTCTTCATCTGCTTATATACCCCAAGTAATAATAAACTTAATCGGTCATCAATGGCAGCCATGTGATCATAGAAACATACATATACGAAGGGTACTAAATCTATAGAAACTTGCATTAAGTGCAAATTTATGGTTTTTGAAAACTGACTTATTTCCTCTTGCTTTTTTACTCAATCAATTCTCACAAGTGCAAATCTATGGTTTTTGAAACAATTGTATGTATGAACACTTTTTTGTTTTTAACAAATGAACACTTTTTATTTAGATTAATTTATTTTATGTAAAAGTAAAAAAAGTTATATCCATTGGAGAATTTCGTTGTCTTATCATATATGAATATTTTGTTACCAAAATAAAATATGCGAGTTGTTTTGTAATAGACAACTTCAAGCATTTTTGCCAATAACACCTTTTGTCACACAAAAAGTTAAATAGTACCACTATTTCGTGCTAAAATGTAAGTAAAAAATATTAACAAAAATTAATGTATTTATTGTAAAATTTAGATTAGACATATTATCTTTTATTGACATATTTTTTTTAGAATACTTCAATAAAATCCATTGATATTATCATTTTTTAAACGCGAAGGTCTTTTATAAATTTTGGTGTTATTCATCTTGAACGTGTACCGCTTTTTATGATTATTTTAAATGGTCGCATTTGCAAAAGTTTTGATCTAATCACAAAAAAATCATAAAAACTCTTCAATCCACTTTTTCTTTTTAATCATAAAAAATCAAGAGAAAATTTATCATAGGCACGACCCTAAATCAATTTATCAAATTTTTCATCTTAATTAATTATTATTGTATTTCTATTATTATAAATATATAAAGTGGTGAATATTTACTTTTGTCTCTAATTATAAAATTCTTTTGAAAAAATTATAGAGATTATAAAGTTCATTGTAATATTAAATTTTTTGATAATTGATACTAATAATTATATAATTAAATTTTGGCTTAAATGCAGTTTTACCCCCTGTTTTCAAAAAATCGGAATTTTGCCCCCCTATTTCACTAAAACGGTAATTAATCTCTCTCTGTAACTCCAAATTTAGTGGAGTTTGATTATGTGGAAAGCTAACTCCATTACGGTCATTTTGGTACCCATTTGGTGAATTATTGATCAAAATTGAGTTTTGTGCAAAACTTTGAAATTGAGGCTCATAAGCAAACTTCAAAGTTTCGCACAAAACTCAATTTTGATCAATAATTCACCAAGCTGGTACCAAAATGACCATAATTGAGTTAGCTTTCCACATAATCAAACTCCACTAAATTTGGAGTTACAGAGAGAGATTAATTACCGTTTTAGTGAAATAGGGGGCAAAATTCCGATTTTTTGAAAACAGATGGGGTAAAACTGCATTTAAGCCTATATCTTTTAAAAGAGAGAATGAGTTAATGTTTTATTTAAAATATTTATTACTGATTGTGGAAAAAATATATTATTAATCAGGGTATGTTGGTAAAAAATAATTAATAGTAATTTAAAAGAGATCATATAAAAAATGACAAACAAAAAATCACAAAAGTATCCTATATTTAGAAATAGATGGTAATAAATTGAGATTGATGGTAAAATTGTCAATTTTTATATTAAATTTAACAATTATTATGAAATAGATGAGTATAGTCTCTCCGTTTATTTTCATAATAAGAAATAAGAAATTACTCACATTTAGATTAATTAAATAATTGATATATTGAGCAGTAGCCCTTTTCATTATCAAAAAATGAAATTGATATATTTGATGTATAATATAGAATGCATATATCAGTTATTCAATAAATTTTAAAAAATAAATTGTTTATTAAAAAAACGAAGGTAGTACTATTTTTGCAATAAAAAGTTAAGAAATGTTCGCATTTGAATAATTGAAGTACTAAATTGCTTACGACAGTTCATTGACAAAAAAAAGAGTTTTTACTTTCATGATAGAGTCAATGGTTAAGGATATTTCAAAATAAATAAAGACATTAATACTCGACCAAATCATTAAAGACATTAATAACACCTTTTGCCTTTACCAAAAAAATACTAACTCTCTGTCTTGTTTATAAAAGACAATTAATTTTTTAGATTTATTTAATAATTGATGTATTTGATCTATATTATATATTGGATACATCAATTATTATTTAATAAAATCAAAAAAGCGATTTGTTTTGTAATAGACAACTTCAAGCGTTTTTGCCAATAACACATTTTGTCACACAAAAGTTAAATAGTACTATTATTTCACCACAAAATATAAGTAAAAAATGATCGACAAAAATTAATGTATTTATTGTAAAATTTAGATTAGACATATTATCTTTTATTGACATTTATTCTTAGAATACTTCAATAAAATCCATTGATATTAGCATTTTTGAAGCGCGAAGGTCTTTTATAAATTTTGGTGCTATTCATCTTGAACGTGTACCGGTTTTTATGATTATTTTAAATGGTCGCATTTGCAAGAAAGTTTTGATCTAATCACAAAAAAATCATAAAAACTCCTCAATCCTCTTTTTCTTTTTAATCATAGAAAATCAAAAGGAGTGTAAGGAAATGAATTCTTAACATGTGTTTAAATGACACAAGCTAATGATCTAATCAAAGTAAGAGTCTTACTAACGAATATCCTGGACAATTCTTAAACATTTTAAATAGTAAGTGTTTAAACATTTTAAACAAGCTAATGATCTAAAGAAAGTAAGAGTCTTACAAATTTAATTTAACATTGATGAACTGAATGTTATATATGTTATGAAGGCGGATGACGATATTGATGTCATGATGATGGCCCGCTCCACACTTGGTGGCTACCATTAGAGCGATCATGCTTTGGTGGCTTTTTACACGGATGGTGCAACTATTGTAAGGGCTTTTTACAATTGGACTTTCTGCTGTAGACATTGCAAACATGGCCAATGCTACTATTGTGAGGGCGTCGAAGAATGGTTCTAGAATTATGAAAATGGATGATTTATTGTCTGTGATGATGAGAAGCGAATGTAATTCTCCTCATATATCTACTATCGTGAGGGATTTGAAGAATGGTTCTGAAGTGGTGGAAATGAATGATATGTTGTATGTGATGGGAAGTGAATGCAATTCTAAAAGAAAGAAAATGTCGTATCACGAAGCTGGACACGTCTTGGTGGCGATTCACACTGATGGTGCGCCTCATGTTTGCTTGGCAACTATAATTCCCACTGTCAGTGGAGGTTGTCAACGGTCGGATACCGATATGTTATCCCACAAGAAAATGCTTGTCCGACTGGACATCCTCATGGGAGGTCGAGCTGCAGAAAAAATCATGTATGGACAGAATATAACTGATATAGCATCATCATCATATCTCTCCAAGGCAACTAAATTGGCGAAGGAAGTGGTGACGAAACATGGTTTTAGTAAACTCGGTCTTATGAGTTGTGATGACACTAGGGCTGAGCACGGTTCGGGTTCGGTCGGTTTCGGGTGAAAAACTCTCAATTCGATGAAAACTAAACTGCCAATATCAAAGCCCGCTTCCGACCATTTCTGCTATCGGTTTGTTCGGATTTCGGATAGAGCGGTTGACGGGTGGACAAAAATTGAAAAGACACAAGTGGTGATAGAGTTATTTTTACGGCGAAGACAAGTTAAGACATTTAATGGTTTGTTTAATTTAATAATATATGATTCTTTCAAAAACTCAAAAAAGACTAATTTTTAATCTTGAAAGAAACACACAATCTAAGCATCTCGGCCATTCATATGATACTAGATCAATGATGGTTCAATTGTCCACGTCACTGATCCAAGTGAAAAAGAATAGAATAGTAAAAACTGTCATTTTTATTAAAAATTTAAAAAATCATATCTTCTCTTTAAACAAATTCACTATAGTCTATTCCAGCAACACAGAACAACAACTAACAGCAATCATACGAGGAAAATATACACACAGTCGGTCGGTTTCAGCCACTGTCGGTGACTTTTTCTTGAATCCGAGCCCGACCGTGAGAACTCGTTCATAACTGTTTTGTCAAACCCGTGGCCCGCCAACCCGGTATGAACCGCCCGTAACACTCTGTCTTGGAGCGGACAGAACGGGTTTCGGTCGGATGAGATTTCGCTGCTCAGGCCTAGATGACACAACTGTGAGTTTGGAAACCAGATTTATTGTTGAGAAAGAAACAAAAAGATTAATTGAAAAAGCTTACAGAAATGCAAGAAGGATAATTAGCTCCCACAAAAAGGAGCTTGAGCTGCTCGCTAGTGTTCTTGTGGAGAAGGAAAGATTAACTTGAAGCCAAATTCAAGAGATATTAAGTTGCAATAATTAATGTTTACCTTTTGTTTCACATATTACCTAAAATCATGTTTGAGAAATTATCAACATTTACACATTTGATTGGAATTCAAACTTTGTTTTTTGTTGGAAAATTTAGACACAAGCGAGACTCGAGGCTCGAAATTGGAATCTTCTGATTAAAGGTCTATCTTTTTACCACTAAACTAAGTGCCCGTTTAGATCGACTTATTTTTGAACTTATGCAAATAAATAAACTTTTAGGTTAATTCATAAGTTCTTACTAATTAAAATTGCATTTATAAGTTTTTTTTTAATAAACTATCATGACAAACGTATAATAATACATAAAAATCTGTTTAATTTGTTTTGCATAACAATTTGTTTAATTTGTTTAATTTGCTATGAATCATGGAATCATAAGGATGAAGATCATACTCATAAGCAAGATAGAGAGCATAAGAGTATTTATGGGGAAAATACTCATAAGGATTCATATTGAATGAATATTATAGTTTGATAAAAGAATGAATAAGAAATACAATGGGGTAGCTTATTTATAAAGCTACTTGGAGTAACCAACATTGGTAACCTATCAACTAACTCTAGTTGATTAACTATATTGTAATAGTCCCCCTCAAACTCAAAATGAGGAAATTCACCAATTTGATTTTGAAATACAATGAAAAAATAAATGATTAACTATATTGTATTAACTAGTGGAGAAATGGGGGTAAACTAGTAACAACAAAAAAATGAAGGAACTAACTATGGACTAAGAAATATTGGAGACAAAAAAAATGAAGGAACTAACTATGGACTAAGAAATATTGGAGACCATTGGGCTTGAAGAAGACCCAAGAGAAGAAAAAAAACGAAAGTTTCTCAACGACCCCCCGTATTTCTTTTTTACCCCTGAATTTTCAATTTTGCCCTTGCAAAAAAATTCGATTTTTTAAAAACTGGAGTTTTTTTTCCTTGAAAAAATATTTCGGTTTCTGCGAACCGAAGTTTCCTGCAGGAATAAAATTGAAATATTAAGGGTATAAAATAATGGCGGGGGTCGGAAGAGACGCCATCAAAAAACGATTTTTTTTAACAGCATCAAAAAACGATGTTGACTTGCTAAGAAGCTTGCTTGCCCAAACAAAATTCCAATACCAAGCTTATAAAAAAAAATCTCCAATTAAGCTTCCAGAAATTGAGAGAGATTGTCGATACTGGGAGTTAAAAAATTGCTATCATCTCCTTCATTGTCGCCGCACCATTGATTTTAACATGATTAAGTCAACCAAAGAAAGCTTATTCAACACGTGATTTTGCAGAACATATGTAAAACTACTTTCCCACAAATGTGTTTTTGCAAACAGCTTTGCCAATCTTAAAACGCGTTTTTCTTCTTCACAATATGCAAAAATGCTTCTGAACCAAAAGAAATTATGCAAAATGCACTTCTTCAAAATTACACAGACGGGCTTCTAAATCAAATAGGATTATTCAAAAAATGCGTTTTTGCAGAACCAACTTTTCATGAGGCGAAAGACTCGTGGAGATGATAGATTTTTTATTTCTTGATTGTGATGCAGAAAGATACATATAAATCAACCGGTTGATTTGATCTTACTTGCCATGGTTTTGTGTAAACAAACAAGGCTGTAGGACTTGGCGGTACCATAGGACCTATTTCATCATTTCATCAACAATATGAACTCAATTATGGAATATATTTGGTAATAAAAATTATATATTTCTTTTATGAAAAATGTTAAATAGTGTTCTCGGGGTAATAGTTAAGGATACTAAGTATAGTAAAAATATCTTGAAACTTGTGTAGTCAACTTTTTAAAAGTGTAAAAAGTTACTCTTTCAATATCTAAGTACTCATACATGTACTCGTTACCCGGACTTTTACTAAAACTAAATCGATTAATTATAAATTATCATAATATTTTAATGAAATTAAAAAATTTCAAAGATTTTAATATTGACTTATGAAAATTGTAAAGAAAATTATTACTAATATATGTTGGTAAAAAATAATTAATGTCTTCAAAAATTTAAAAGAAATCTTATAAAAAATGACAAAAGAAAAAGAGATGGTAATAAATTGAGATTGATGGCAAAATTGTCAATTTTTATTTTAAATTTGGCAATTATTATGAAACAGATGAGTATTATCTCTGTTCATTTTCATAAGAAACGAATCAAATTTAGATTAATTAAATAATTAATATATTTGATCTATAAGATAGACTGTATATATCAGTTATTCAATAAAGTTAAAAAATCAATTGTTTCGTATAAAAAAAATGTACATGGTATTATTTTTGCAATAAAAAAATTAAGAAATGTGAAAATGGAGTAATAAATTGCTTACGGCATTTCATTGACCAAAAAATAATGAGTTCTTACTTTCATGGTAGAGTCAATGGTTAAGGATAGTGTATTTCACAATAAAAAAAGACATCAATATTTGACCAAACCATTAAAGATTTAAGACATTAATAACACCTTTTGACTTGACACAAAAAAATACTTCATCCGATCACATTTATAAGCAAAAAAATATTTAAAATTTTGGTCATTATTATAAACAAAAGTTAACTACTTTTAAACTAATTAATACTATTATTCTTTATAGGGTCATGTTAACATGTGCCCCTTAAACTACCTAAAAATAGTAATATAGCATTTAATGGATACAAAGAATTTAATGCTTAGATAATTGAATACACCACAAGTTCAATAAATTTTTTCCACATTTAACTTCTTAACATGTGCCCTTAAGGGCACATGTTAACATTCCCCTTCTTTATATACCCTTAGTTTCCAAGAAGTGCATGCGATTTCCAAGGAAAAGAAGGGTTATTTCTATAAATTTATTCATGTTTTATATTAAATCAAGAAAATTAATTACACTTAACTAGTAATTTCCTTAAACATCACGTAAGTAGTTATTTTTGCTTATAAATGTGACCGGAGGAAGTACAATACTAACTCTAATCTTTTTTATAAAAAACAATGGAGTAATTTCTTAAGTTCATTTAATAATTAATGTATTTGATCTATAATATTATATATTGGATATATCAGTTATTAATTAATAAATAAATAAAAGGAGTTGTTTCGTAATAGACAACTTCATGCATTTTCCCCAAAATATAACACCTTTTGTCACACAAAAAGTCAAATAGTACTACTACTCTTTAATTTGTTCCAAAACATAAATAAAAGTTTACCAATAAATAATGTATTTATTTTGAGAATACTTCAATAAAATCGATCGATATTGTCCCTTTTTACGTGCGAAGAAGGTCTTTTATAAATTTTGGTAACGTGTATTGCTCTTTATGAATTATTTTAAATGGTCATATTTGCAAAAAAGTTTTGAAATCACTAAAAATCATAAAAACTCCTACACCCTTTTTTTTTAATCATAAAAAATCAAAAGGATAAAGGCCCATCTTATAATTTTTTAAATAAACAATTTATTTAAATAGAATACTACACTTTTATTAAAATTTGTACATTTAATTCAACTTTTAAATTTTTTTTAAAACATAATTTTTTTTATAAATTAAACCTACAAACTTTGAGAATAATATTATTTTTATATCTAAAGGCACATGTTTATTGATTTTTCTAATAACACCCATTAATATAGTCCCTTTTTCCGCGCAAATATTTTGTATAAATATGTGTGCTATTTATCTTGAATGTCTAAAAGTCTATTGAAGGAGAAATGAAGAGAGCAACTAACTATCAAGGTGGAATGGGAAAATACAAGGTTGTAATGTTGTTGTTTTGGGTGTTGTTTGACTTTTGCACTTTACTAGTATTGAAAGTTGAAGCAAGAGCATCATCATCTTCTTTAGAAACAGAAATTGAAACTAAATTGAAGCTCTTAAACAAGCCTGCAGTTAAATCCATTCAGGTTTACAATTAGATAACTCCTCCATACCAATTTTAAGTGTCATAAAAAAAAATAGTCATTTTGTTGTACTCTAGCAAAGTTGGCTTTCTCCTTAGTCAAACTTTCTTTTAGTGATTAATAACTTATATGAACGATTTAATGTGTATATGTTTCTTGCAGAGTGAAGATGGAGATATTATTGATTGCATCAACATCTACAAACAACCAGCGTTTGATCATCCTACTTTAAAAAATCACACTATTCAGGTGTGTGATTAATTTTGGCTAGAAATCTAATTAAAAACTCTAAAATGATTATTCAATTTGATAAGTACTTCTATTCTCATTTTTCTTTAACAAACAAATCATGCAGAGGGTGCCCAATTTTCATCTTGAATCACAAAGCTCAAGCACAAAAGATGTTTTCAACGCAAGTACCGATGTATTCCAGATATGGCAGAAAAGTGGAAGTTGTCCAGAAGAAACCATTCCTATTCGGAGAATTCGAAAAGAAGACCTGCTGAGAGTGGCTTCACTTGATCGCTTTGGACAAAAACCTCCCGAAATATTTGTGAATTCAACAAACATCACAAACCATAATTTGCGCAACTCCAACAATACCGATGATGTAGTTGATCTGAAAGATCGCTCGGTACATATCATATGACATATTAGTTATTTACATGTGCACAAACAAATTATATCAAGTTTTTTTTGCTAATTTATCGAGTATAAATGCATATGTAGGTATGATTAATGATTAATATTGTATTATTTATAAATGAATATGATGGTGTGATCATGCAGGATGCACATCTTGTAGCATATGGATACAATTTTATAGGGGCACAAGCAAATATTAACGTGTGGAATCCAAAGGTTGATAAACCAGAAGATTTTACTACTGCTCAAATATGGCTTAAGGCTGCTAATGGCGGTAATTTTGAAAGCATCGAAACAGGATGGACGGTTAGTTAAAATCTCACTTAAAATTAGGTTTAATTGCATGTTTCATCTCGTTTATTTTAAATTTTAAATTCGTTCTTTATATTTAAAAATTTAATGTTGATTCCTGATGTTATTGATGTTACCGTAAATTCATTTTTCTATCAAATTTTGAGGTAATTTTGGTTAAAATTTTCATGTGGCGCCCTATTAAGTTATCCACCTATGCGACTATGTTAATCACGTGGACGGATTAATGCATGCATGATGATATAAATATGAATCCATATTGCTAATGCTCTATATATGTTATGGTTAGGTTAATCCAAAGTTGTATGGTGACCACAATACCCGTTTATTTATCTATTGGACTGTAAGTTTTTATTTATGATTTGTATTTTTTTTCTTGGTCTTTCCAAATCTTGTAAATTTCTTTTTATAACCACAAATATAAAGAGACATAAACATTGATTTTTGGTTTCTTTATTGTGGCAGAGAGATTCATACAAGTCAACAGGCTGCTTTGATCTTACTTGTCATGGTTTTGTACAAACAAACAAGAATATAGTGCTTGGTGGTTCCATAGGACCTATTTCAATCCCTTCTCATCAACAATATGAACTTAATTATGGAATATTTCGGGTAATTATAACTATCAGACTTTATCGTTTCGCTAATGTTCAAAATATTTGTTAATTTGTCGGCATCATTTAGGATAACGAAGGAAAGTGGTGGCTTAAAGTGAAGAATAGCATTGCGGTAGGTTATTGGCCGGCCGAGTTAATCCCAAACTTAGGTACTGCAAAATTGGTTCAATGGGGTGGACAAGTGTTTAGTCACGAGGTCAAGAAAACCCCTCACACCGGAACACAAATGGGTAGCGGAGACGAAGCACATAATCGATTTGGACATGCATGCTACATGAGTAATGTGAGAATTAAAGATAATTCACAAATGCTTAAGTATCCACAATTTGTAAGTACCTATGCTAGGGAGCCCTACTGTTACAGTGCCGTTAATGATGCTCCATATGGAAAAGATCCTATATTCTATTTTGGAGGTCCTGGACGAAAGCCTCCTTATTGTCCTTGAACTATATATTTGTATATTGGATGCTAGAATGTGTTTGATGAAAAAATAAAGATACATGTATTTATGTTTCTTTCTCCATCTTGCAATTTCACTTCTTTTTCCTTATTAAATCATTCACATTGATCTGAGTTGCTGGTAAAATTTGCTCATTTAAGCAATAATTATGGATTGAGGGAAGAAACTGAAACGGGAAGGGAAAAGTACAATTAAACCGTATTTAAAAGAGTCATATGAGATGGAGAATAATTGTGACACTCAAGATTGATGCGAGGAAAACGTGTTGTTGATGCAAAAGACATGATTATTGAGTGATTCTTGACATGCTGTGAAGAAACTCAAATAAGCTATGAAATTGCTGACTCGGCCATTAACTAACATGCTAGGACAACCAACACAGTGCAACTAATTGCCTCTTCATTTTAAGACCCATCATAAGCTATGAAATTGTGTAAGGTAGAATTTTGCCTTGCATTAAAATTTAAATAATAAACTAGAACTAGAGTTTAACCTAACACATATAACAATCACTAGTTTTCAAGCCAGGTTATATATAGGGATCAAAAAGCTCCTCCCAAGCAAAGGGAACACACTTTCGGGTGATTCAATTCCTGTGGCAAATACAAGTACTTAAGAGGACAGTGATACAACAATACAGTATTATGTTTTCACCAATGTTGATATGCCAGACATATCTACATATCTATATATCGTATACCGTTACATGATGCCATGCCTGCAGAAAGTACAGGAACTAGCGACGTGAACTTGAATGGATCTTCCACGCCAATAAACACCACTAGAGTATGTCATATTGTTTTCTCTCTTCTTGAATTGATTGGAAGATTCTAGCAGCTGATTCAGTTGCAGATCTTCGGTTATGGGGAACCACTTTGATAACTCGAGTTTGTTGTCCTGTTTCAAGAGACTGAGATACTCCCTCTGGTTCTACTGGAACCATAGGGAAAAGAGGAAGTGCATCTCTTCCTTCAGCAACTTGTCCCGTGCTCATTTCTTGTGCCATTTCGCTAGGACTACTTGCTGTACTCATCTGCAAATCAAATTCCTTGGATCTCTGACGATACATGACATGTGATGTTGCTCCATTTCTCTGAACTGGTAAGTTGCCTGAGCTTTGATTATGTTTGCTACAATCGGCTTCCACTTCAGATAAATGACGATTTTGCCCACGTGCAGATAACTGGTTTACTTGTTCGACAACTGACTCTGAAGCTGCTGCTTTCATAAATGGCATACCGCCATATGGAGGGAAGTAAGGTTGGCTGCCTGCAGGAGTCTCTGGTGGAGGTGGGATTCCGTAGGAAGGATTCATGAAGGCACCACCCGAAGGAGCAGCTCCATAGGGCCCACATCCTCCAAAATTTGTTCCTGTAAATCCAGGCCCGGGATATGGCTTGTAGACGAGCCCTTCAGAAGGAGACATCACAGGAATTAACCACTGATGCCCAGTTGACTGATTGAAACACCAGGGACCCATCCCATTTTCAGCAGCCATATTTCCTTGGTGTGGATTTCCGGCAACAGGCATGGAACTAGAAAGGTGGCTCCCATTTTTCACTGACGAGATAGATGTTTTACCAACAGCATTCTCTGCAGAACATTCCATGTTTTGATCTATCTTTTCAGAATCAACTTTGCGCTTAAGATTTTGTAGCCGAGCTTTTACAACATATTCAATTGGGAGTTTTTTAGGAGTAGATCCATCTGGAAGAGACTTTCCGAGAAAAGCAGCACCTTCAAACAATAGATCTGGTGATCCAGCAATCAGTTGTTGGACCTGCTTAAACAAAAAGAATTAATCATTGCAGAAAGGCTCAACTCTCAAGGATGTATGAGAACATTCCCCATTTTGGACGATCACAAGCCACTGAACAGTGAGCAGTATCAAAGATAATTTACCTTTATCAGTCTATGCAACTCAAACACTTGTACTGCAAACACTCTCTGTTGACTGTAGAAAGGAACGGAAGTTAGATCAAGAAAATTCCCACAGACAACCGAAATAAGATGGAAGATAAAGCATTTGAGACTGAAAAATATAATGTTGGAAGCACCAATTTAAAACAACAAACTACAAAAATCGAAGGATCTTCAATCACAGAAGATAACTGGTTCAAAAGGTTATTTTCCAATCTACATAAATATCATAGGTATCAAAAGAGGACTTAAGATGCATACAATCAAAATAAAATACTAGAAAATAAAGCATTTTAAGCTAAGATATGATAATGTTGGAAGCACCAATTTATACACCACAAACTACAACAATCAAAGCATCTTCAATCACAGTAGGTAACTGGCTCATGGTAGAAAACACAATTCAAAGAATATTTGCCCAATTTCTGTCAGGTTTGGAATACAACCAATTGTGGAAACAGTAACAATCAGCATGCACAACAGAATCAATCCCGCTGAGTTTACATTAATATATTGAAAAAACACAAAAAGCATTTAATCTTGATAAAAAAAAAAGTTACATTTAATACTTCACTAAACCGAGAAGATTATCCAAAACACATATAAGTCAAAGTCACACAAATATTAATAATATGAAATCTGTTGGAGCTATACATAGCAGGACACCTGAACTAGCTAATGAGTGTAACTGTTTAGTATAAATAAAATAAAATCCCTTACCCAAAATGTTTCAAAACACAGAAAACCAAGACACTATATAAGTTAGGGAAATCCACTAACTACCATAACATCTATAGAGGGCTCTCATACACTGTCCAAGGGTCCCTACCGTACATCCAGGGGTCATCCTGCATTACTTGGTCCCCTTCTTAACTCAAGTCCTTCGGTGCAGTGCAAGGAAACATGCCCCAGTGGTGACATGGAGAACTAAGCAAGAGGAAACCAAGACAGGAATACATCCAAAATTCAGTAGCTAGAAGACAGTAAACTATGAGATGATCTGCTGTCACACGGCACCCCTCCGACATAGTATAATATATTAAGCTCACTGCCCTGTTGTAACCAGTACCCACCATTAAAAAATTAGTAAGGACTTTGAACGCATAAATAAAAATAAAAAACCAATTTAGAAGGGACCTCAGGACTATAAAATTTCCTTTCTTCAAAGCCATATACATCTCCTTGATTGAAATTGAAATGTAAGGGACCTAGTATTTAATTAAGGATGCATAAAAGATGCTTTAAAGGGTGAAAAAAATGGCACCGTCAGATAGAAGCTGTCCATATAATTCACATTTCCTGTCCTACATTTCTTCTCTCCAAGGGAATTGTTATATATTTTCCAACCAAACCCCATGCTAATGAAAGATGCAAGAAAATATAAGAAACAATGTAGCAGAAAATACCAACAAACCACAAAATAAGGATAATCAAATCAGTGGAATATCAAACTTCCATCAAAAGTAGTAATTTTTCGTTTTATATTCTAAATTTTCATGCATTTCCCTGTAAAACAAATTAAGGCTTTTGTTTTTGGCCAAAATTCTAATATTCATAAAATTCAACATTTAAATAGAGTTTACTAGTTAATATTTATAAACCAGATTACCTTTCAAACATTCCTATTTAAAATCATAAAAGAACCTGACAAGCAATAAGACTTACTTGGCAATTTCTTTTCTAGCTTTCCAGAAATGTTTTTGACCTATTATTGCAACAACATCATCGGGAGAAAATTTCAGGGTTGACAAATTTTCTACCCTGGAGGTCTTCGAAATGTTGTCATTTTTGTTTAAATTTCCTCTCTGTATTGGACTGCCAGTCCCATTATCATAATATTCAGTGTCATTGATAGCCCCTGTTGGATTAGTGTGGTTTGCTGTAGGGCCGTTACTCTTGTTTATCTCCCTTGTAGATTCAACGTGAGCATCACTTTGTCCAGTCCCATTGGATTGAGACTCAGCTCGACAGTTTTGCTGTGAGCCTCCATCACCTTGACGTGAGCTGCTAAGTTTGAACACAGCACGATCTTGAAACTCTTGATTCGGAGTCGCCTTGGCTTGTCTTACTAAGGTGTCAATACGTTCTCCAGTTGATATGTCTCTGGCAGACGTAAACGAGTGCTCCTTATTTGGACTTACTTGCGGAGGACCATCAATCTCATTTCTCACGTCTGTCCCCGTATTAACAAGGGGAGACGCATGCTGTTTTGGCTCCCTTTCTCGACCAATCCTCCCTGGTTTAAAAAAACCAAAATTCCTAGAGCCAGTAGAAGTAAGCTTTTTATCATTAGATTGACCAATGTTTGAACGAACATATACAGGAACCCTAAAGTCATCTTCATCAGCCTTCTTTCTCTGCTCAAGCTGTGCCAAAGACGCATTCAAATTCGCCCCTTCTGATTGGTGAGAAATATGTTTTCCACCCTGACGAATAAGTGTCTCGGGAGTTAAATGACCCGGAAAGACATAATTTCTCTCAGTGACAGTCCCCTGCAATATATAAATCAGACATTCAGAAACAAAACAAAAAAACAACTATTTCTCACACAACCTTAAAACTAGAACACACGCACACTAGGTCCCTGTTTAGATTGACTTATTTGAGTTTATCTACTGACATAGAGTCTGTTTGGATTGACTTATTTTTGAGCTTATGCAAATAAGTAAGCTTTTATGTATTATTATACGTTTTTCAAGGTAGTTTATGAAAAAATAGCTTATAAAGACACAATTTTTGTTAGTGAAAACTTATAAAGTAACAGAAGTTTATTTATTTGCATAAGCTATTTTCATAAGCTCAAAAATAAGCCAAATCCAAACAAGCTTTAAGCACTTTTGAGACTATTTCAGAGAGCTTATGAAGCCAGCTTATGACATGTTTATAAGCTGTTTTCAGCTTATTTCATAAACTCTTCAAAATAACTCATGAAAACAGCTTATAATAGCTTATATGAAAACAGTTCGACTTAATTTTATCTTCTGATATAAAATAGCTTATACACAAACAAACACTTACATGATAAGTAATTAATTAAATTGTTTATCCAAATAAAGCCTAATTACCAAATTAAACTACTCTAATCCTACAAGGAACTAAACAAAATAATTTAAGATAAGCATCCCTACATATTCCAAAAATTACCTGACTTGAAGAGGAAGGAGGAACTGTATTTGTAGAAGTATTTGGATGGGGTGGTAAGTTGAATCTTTGAGAAGGTATACTAAATTGCTCATAGAGAGCCATTTTATTCCTAGGTGGTGCTCTAGGCCCTCCTTTCTCTGTATCACCGACATATAATCTAGGGAATAATGGCCCCATCACCTTATCATCATCATTCCCTCTTTTCATCCTTAATCACACAACTAAGGAACAATCCTATAATCCACAAAAAATCAATTCCACTATAAGTTCTAAATAATCAAGTGATTATAGCACAACACATAAACTAAACTAACGATTAATTAACCAACCCAATTAACCAAATCTAAACTTTTCTCAACTGGGTATCAGAAAAACATAAAATTTACACTCGATCTTGCTTGCTTAGAGTAATTCAATAAAAATAAAAATAAAATTATCAAAATTAAAACGCAACCTTAGTTTAAACAAAAGAACAAGAATTTCGGAGAAAAAAAGGGGGTTATGTTGGAAGGGTAAAAGAGGAATAAAAGATAGAAAAGAAAGGAGAGAAATTAGGGATAGAGAGAAAGGGTGAGTTAGGGATTCTATTTTGTTGAGAAGAAAGAAGCGGAAAATATCGTCATCTTTTTTTCTTACAGATGAATGAATGAAAAGGGGAAGAGAAAAGTGCAAGGTTGTGGGGCCCATTTGGATAGAAGTAGAAGTTCTTTTTCTTTCTTTTTTTCACTAATTAATTGTTTTTTAACTGGATTTTCTTGTCCTAATCTACTGTTTTTGCCTTTTCTTTTCAGATAATTGAACTATGTTTATCATTAATGGTATACTTGCAATCACGGTGGTTGTTTTATTTTATAATGATAGTTTTTGAAGAATTTTATTTTATAATATAAATAAAGTAGCACTTTCTATAATACCAACAAAAAAAATATAGCACTTTATAATTTCTTTTTCATTATAATACTATGATGATCTTAGAAAGATCTTGCAACAAAATTTCAAGTTCTTTTTATATATCACACATATAAAGTGAAGAAATTAAGTTCGAACTCCAATTAAGGTGTTTTTTTTTTTTTATGAAATGAGTCAATTATATATATAAAAAAAATAAATAATTACACTATTTATGTCTATTGAAATAAAATGTGTGGATTAATTTCTGGAGTTTTAGTTTAGTGATAAAAAATTGGTTTTGAATATGAGAGATTGTGAAAAAACATTTTTTCATTCTTCATTCGTCAAAAAATTATTATTTAGTTGAGAGATTAGTTTAGTGATCTTGGAATATTAACGTGTGTTATTTAGTTGACAAATTATTGTTTTTTACTAGACATCAGTTTTTTATTTTTCATTCGTCATAAAACATGAGACAAAGTTTATTGGAGACGATCTTTGCCCGATTGTCATTGTTGTATGTCTTTTCTTTTCTAAACTACAATATCAACGACATTCAAATAAAAAATATAGTATCGATCATTGTCAAACAAACTATAAAGATTAATCTTATAAAATCGTTGAAATTCATTTAAACTTCAACTCAAAATTGATATTTTCTGACAAATATCTTTCTATATGTAACTGCTCAAAATTGAATTTTAGACTAAATCATAAATAAATCTAAGGATAAAAAAGTTGATATAGTTTTCTTTATTTTCAAATATTTTAGTAATTAAAAATTTCATCCTCAAAATAAATATATATAAAGTTTAAATTTTAACTTTTAACTAACATAGTGTGACACAAGTGATAAATATTTGAGTCCCTTAATCATAATAAATTCGACTTCTAGAATCTCTCAATTAAATTTATGAGAACTGTTAGAAAACGGTTTACTGACTTTATAAAAAACAGAAAACGATTTTTATCAAAAATGGCAACGAAAACAAATTATTGGCTGAGTCACGTACTAGATCGCTTTCTTTAAGACGTTTCGCGGAACTACTCGAAAAGTGCACTGTAGTATATCGACCGCGAAGTCCCCAGGATAAAACAGCCGTTTCTAAAAGAAACTACCGATGAACTACTGCACTGTAGTATCGGTCAGTAATACACCAATAATGGTTTGAAAAACCAGTCAATAATTGATATGCAAATATCAATTCAATACGGTGATAACCGTTCGAAATTGAAGCAACAAATATTTTCGAAGAAGAGAAAAAGAGAGAAGGAAGAAAAAAGTTTCTCAGAATGCAGAGAAAAGAAGCAAAAAATAAACTGAAGAACGAAGCATTATATATAGGCAAGCGAGGAGCTGAAATCAGAGTGTTAAGTGGAGCCGAAAATTGCCCAGTCAAAGCAAAACGTGGGCGAATTTCCAGGGCCACGTATTTTGACCCGTTAGTGGATGATTCATCTGTTATGACTTGGTCTAACGCATTTGAAATGTGCGAAAATAAAGGGACACGCGTGTAAAGAAAATTAATTAAAATTTTCTTTTTCTTTGCATTAAAAAATTAATATATCACCAGGCCCAGACCCGACCCGACGGACGGCGGCGCGCGTGTGTGATATTCGACATGGTGTGCGGTCTCCCTTTCTTACAAAAGTGGGTACCCCAAGGGCACACCCTTAGTTGTCACTTTGTAGTATATAAACACTACCATAAAGTGTGTTCTTAGCAATGTGAGACTCAAAAGAGTCTTTTTTCAATTCACACTACACATGGTTCTAACACTTTATGTTTACTTCAATACCAAGTTTACTCCGAGAACTCATCATGTTCCAACAATAACACTCTTTAATTCCAAACAAAACGGCACTACATAAAATACTAACAAAAACTGAAAAGTAGTAGATAAAGGAGATTCTATAAAATCGTCACTTAGATTTTGCAATCTGTTATTGTGGCAAGAGAGAGGCAAAATGAAGCGGGAGCAGGAGCAGCCAATAAGCATCAAACAAAGAAATAACACATTAAAAATGCCATTGGATTATGGATAAATTAACTAAGCCTCTCAGCTCATCCCATTGGTTGAGAGTTCAATCCTATCGATTTGGTATCTCTCCACATTCTATAGTCAATCACGGTCAGAATGTATTCTGTGAAGTCGGTAGACAGTGATTTATAATCAATTAAAATTGAAGGGTTCGAATTTTAGGTTCATATTTTATATTTATAAATATATTAGATGTTTAATTTTACATTTCTCCTTAATTAAAATTAATTAATTTAATGAAATTAAAAATTTTATTTTTTAATCATATAAACTTAATTCATTTCATTAACTACTAAATATTCAATACATAAGAGAATAATCTCAAATCTATGGAAGCTACTAAATAATCTCAAATCGCGAAAACACAATCTTATTGATGTCTTTCAAGAGCCAGACACGAACGCAACATCAACGTTGCATTTTACCCAGCCTAGAGCTGGTTTTTCCCACCTTACCAGACATGTTTCTGTAGTCCTGCTCACACTATTACTTTGTAATTAAATATGAATATTCATGAGATAAATTTAACGCCGATAGAAACTTCGTATCAATATTATGATAACTAAAAAAAATTGTATATCATTATGGGGTATGCAGTCACATATGGCATAAACCGGTTAACCGACAATTTTCCTGAATCATTTTGAAGAATTGGTTTATATAATTTATAAAAAGTATTGTTGCTTCCTTAGAAATGAGTATGTGGTTTGGCCCGCCACGCATAAACCCACACATTAGAGAAAAATCTTTTTAGAGAAAAAAATAATAAATCTTTTTAGAGAGAAAAATAATAATAAATCTTTTTAGAGAAAAAATAATAAATCTTTTTAGAGAGAAAAATAATAATAAATCTTTCTTTGGGACTTTTTTTTTTTGACACATTCTTTGGGACTTTTACAAATAGGAGGTTTGTTCTACGATAAAGATTATCATTTTTTAGAGAGAGAAAAACACATTGAAATTAAGAGAACAATAGACGGCAAATATCACTCAAGGGCCACTTTAATTGAAGTTAGGGTCATTCTAACTAGTGCCCCGGGCACTAGTTAAGGTTATTTCAAAGAGGTAATTTTTACATTGGAAACATCACTTTTTATATTCTATTAATATTGACTACACAAGTTTCGATGCATTTTTACTATACTTGGGTTCCTTAACTAGTGCTCCGCGGAACTAGCTAGCATTTTCCTTGAGGTTATTCATATGTATAATTTTTTTAACTCTTTTTTTATGACTATTATGTCAATGAGTAACTAAATTCCTTATATTAGGTCAAGTAGATGGATAATAATTTATAGAAAATAGTTGATGGAAAATAATTGAAGGTTTTTATAAGAAGTTTAAAACAAAATTCTAGTTGTACAAAAAACAAATTTCAAGATATTTATACGAAATTTAGTCAAAAAAAAAGATATTTATACGAAATAAAAAGTTTTTTATTTTTGTTGACGAAAACGAAATAAAAAGTTGTGTAACCCATAAATTAATTATTTCTTCTAAAATAAATGAATTGGACCTAAATTTTTTTGTAAAATTTGATTTATTTAATTGTATATTGCAGGGTAGAAACTGGAAAGAAAGAATTTGTTAGGTTTAACTACATTCACCCCTGCCGCCAAATTCTTTTGTATTTACACAGCTGATTTCCGTTCATTGAATTGTGTTAGGATTTTTTTCAACTTGTAACTATGATTGATACCCTTCTGATTAAAAGAAAAAAGCCACGTCGATCCAAATTGCCGATGGTGTTCCTACCTGAAGAACTCATGGCGGAAATCCTACCATTCTTTAACGTTAAAACCATCACGCGACTCAAGTGCCTGAGCAAGTCATGGATGACATTCATATCCGATTCAAACTTCGTCCAAAAGCATCTTAAAAATTCGTTACAAAACCCACACCTCACTTTATTTTGGTATCAACGCACTAATTGTTTCAATGTTGTACCCTATCCCGTGTATCCTTTACTCAAAAATCCTGGCAATAACCTTTATAACAGTAGCAGTTTTCATCGTTTAAAGCATCGTTTGGAGAAGCCTTGCGAGTTCATTGGTTCCTGTAACGGATTGCTCTGCTTGCGTTACAGTTCTGGATTAGAAACTCATCAGTTCTGTTTTTGGAACCCTGCTACCAGAACAACATCTGAAAAATTAGGGTCGTTATGTTATAGCAACCCTGCTTTAGGCCCTTTTCACTACACGTTTGGTTATGATGCTTCAACGACAACTTATAAGGTCGTAGCATTTCGTACTAGAAAGAGCGAAAGTTCGTGGATAAGTGAGGTTAAAGTGTTCAGTCTAGGTAATAATAGTTGGAGAAATATTCAAAGCTTTCCGTTTTATATTCCTTATATACCTGTTGGTGTGCATTTCAGTGGCACCGTTAATTGGTTGGCTTTGGACAAGTCTATCACTCATGTTGAGCAATTTGTAATTGTTTCGCTGGATCTTTCCACGGAGACATACAAGCAATTTCTGCTGCCTCCAGATTTTGATGAGGTGCCATTTTATCATTCAGCTCTAACAGTTTTGATGGACCGTCTTTGCTTTTCTCATCATTCAAAGAAAACTGAATTTGTTTTATGGCAGATGAAGGAGTATGGGGTTCAAGAGTCTTGGACTCAATTATTTAAAATCAGTTTCCGGTATCTTCAAGAGCATCTTCCAATGTATAAGGGTGGTTTTCAATTTCAATTGGCGTGCCTATATGTAAATGGTGATATGGTGATTTTTGCAGATAAATTTCGTGGACGAGCATATGTCTATAATTTAAAAGATAAAACAATACAAAGAATTGAAAATACAAACTGCATACATTGGTCCGACAAAGCAAAGGATTATGTACAAAGTTTAGTTTCAGTTTGTTGAAGGTAAGTTTCTCTCTCTCTCTTTTTTTTTTTTTGTTGAAGATGAGTTAGGTTGATTGTATTGCTAACTGTGTATTACTGGATTGAATGAATTTGTTTTGATTGTTAGTACTATTTAGATAATGTGTGCATTTGTATAATGTTTGTTGTGACTTCAATTTAGATGTTTACAAGAACACAAATGTTGTCTTTGGTGAGTGGATCGAACCATGGTACCTACCAAATTCAGCGTCAATTTGCATTGAACCAACTAACGAGTGATATTTTGATTTACTCAATGCAATATAGTTTGTAACCGTTTCTAACATTTAAGTATTGAACAAATTCATAGTGCATTTGTCGTACTCTCAATATTGTTTTTACTTAGTGCAACTTATGTCATACATTTTTATGGATATGGATTCACTTATGAATTCGATTACTTTTTGCTTAAATTTTATTTTTGTGATTTGGTTTCTCACTTGTAGTCTAATACAATTTTTATTTTATTTTTATATTTCAGATCTACAACTCCAACATAAGCACCTTGGGCATTATTGATGATATACATGGAAGTATGGTAGGAGTAAGTAGGGTATTATAGATTTTGAGGGCTGAGCATTTGATCTTTTGTGCCAGAAATCACTTTTTTGTCAAATTTTTGTTTATGTATTGGATCTTGAATCACTTTGACGTTAATTTATATATGAAATATCAAACTTTATAAATCAGTGTTAATGCAAATATTTAATTTTTTTTGTAACGGTCAAAGTTAGTAATGAATTGTTGGTGTTAGTATTCTTTCTTTAGAACTTGAACTATGAACATTTATTCATAACTTCTTTCACCATTGCTTCAAACCGATTGATGTTTTAATGTATTAAAAGTTTCCACCTATTCACAATTTCACGCTTTTGTGGCTCTCACTTTGTCCGCAAGGTTTCATTTAATCCCATTTTTTCCTCTAATTAATGCAATTTTAGAACAGAGATTTGTGTTTTAGACATTTGGTTATCAAGCCTAAATATTTGATTTGATGCATTGTGGATTCTCTTTATAATATGATGATATGATGATGATTGTTAAGCTTTTTTCTTTAGCATTTATTTGGTTATCATAATTTGTATCATTAAAATTTGTTGTGATTGATGTTTCTAGTGACAGATCCATAATTTTTAAAAAAAAAATTAGTTTTATCCTAAATTAACCCATAAAAATTTCATTTTTGAACAAAAAATATCAATTTTGCCTAAACTAATCCCTAAAAATATCAGTTTTGTAAAAAAAAAATCTCAATTTTATCGTAGACTAACCCTTAAAATTCTCAATTTTGCCATAAACTTACTCGTAAAACTATCAAATATTTTGCCCAGAGTACGGTCAACTACCAAGGCTTCCTGGGCCTTGGCTCCGCCGATAGATATCTCTCCGGTCACACAAGAGGAATATTTACATTACCAAAATAATCAAATCACAACTACCTACATTTGATTCATGTGACTTTTTGCTCATGTTTATTTAAGGTGAAATTTCTAGCCACTAAACTACTTAAAAAAACTACATCATACATGGTTGCATTACACATTTGAAGAAGGACAAAAAACTTTAAAATAACACACATGCATTTTAAAGTTCTTTGTCGTTCTTCAAATGTGTTATACAACCATGTATAGTTCGAACTCCGTCTCCTATATAACATATGCGATATTTCTACCGACAGAGTTAAACCCCGAATTCTTATTCTACGAGGTTAATTATATTTTGTTATATAAATACATTAAATTCATATAAAAAATAAAAATCACACATCTTTAAGGAAAGAAAAAAAAATCATTCTTCAAGTTTCTTCTGATGAGTGATGACACCCAGACATCCAACAAAACAGAAAATGAAGACAAGAATACAAGTTAATTAATGGAAGAAAAAAAGAAGAAGAAAACAATGAAGTGATGAACACAATCAAATATGCTACCCAATCTTCAACAAATCCTTCCTTAACAGTACAATAACAAAACTAAATGTCAGAAAATGAATAAGAAAAACAGAGAGACACCAAAAGTCTCATCTCATACTCCTGTCTCCTGACTATGCATGCACACACAGAATTTTATTTCCTTTTTGCATCATTCAATTTAACTATACAGAGTAAAATCATCAACTATTCTACTCTTCAACTCTTCAATTTCAGATTCAGTTAACCAGTTCTGAAACCCATCCAATATCAGGAACAGGGACCGAAACAGCACCACCATCATTGAAATTCATTCTACTGAATTTTGCATAGATTTTTGCTCTAAGATCTCTTCCTGGTTCAACCCTCTCCATAACAACCCCTTCAGAGTTTGATGGAAGACTCAAAAAACCACCACGCGGAGACCCAAACACACAACCCATCTGAGAAACCCGACCCGAATTATCATCAACCCGAACATTATTCATGAAGCCAACTAATTCCTGCATGTTCACCGGAACAACACCGTACCGGGAAGATTTCCCCGGAGGAGAATCAAGAACCGAAGTAGGAGATGAAACAAAGGATTCTGGTGAAGATTTAGTTGAGATACGAAGTTGATTAATGGTATGAGCAAAGAAACAAACTCGCCGGCGACAAGCGGTACTGTCGTTACAAAGCTGAGTTCTGTAACGAGAAGGGTGAAGCCAACACTCAAAAACACCATGAGCAAAGTAACATGAATCACCTTTGGTGCAGTTTCCTAATTTGCGAAACTCCGGGCATGGATTGCCGGAGTAATTGTATTTTTGTGGGTCTCTCCGGCGAGCTTTCTCGCCGGGATGTGAGTATGGACATTCTGTCCAGTCATGTGATCTGCCCCGTTGGCATTTTCTCACTTTGAATTCAAACATTCGAAATTGGTCTGTGGAGAAAACATGGATTGGTAAATCAAAATCTTCTGTAGTGAAAATGTTTGTGTTTTCCTCGTATTGTGTTGTGTCCCATTCGGGGATTTTAAGGTTTGGAATTTTGATCATGGTTGGTTTTTCAGAAGGATTAAGGAACAAAATGAGTGAGGGAGTGGTAATTGATTCTCGTGTGATTCGTGCAATATATAGAAAGAGGTGAATGATAGTTGATTCCTGTCTATGTGGTTTGTTTATTTAACTATGGTTGAGTCTACTTGGCTTTGCTTATAATTGTTTTTTGGCTTCTACCTTAAGACACGTGTTTGAGCCATATCATATCTAGTGTGATTTTTGGATAGTTTTTGCTAAAAATGGAAAATGTAATGACAACTTAGAAATGCAAATCTAGAAAACTTCTCCTAAAAATCCAATTTGTCGTCCACTTGTTGTCAAAGAAATAGAATTGAGAAATTAACCACCATTTTGTCTTGATTTTCATTCAATATACAATATATATTTTCTTTGATTTTAAATATATAAACACAAAAGTCAAAAAATTAATGTATCTAGTTATTTTTAATTAATACTCTTTGGATGCTTACAAACAGAAAACAGTTTTTGGATGCTTACAGGCAGTCCATGATCAAGATTTTCTCCTAGCCATCCCAATTGACGGATTAGGCTAACATATGTCACCGGTAGAGTATCGCACTATTCTCAAATATCGCCCGATGATTCCTTTATTTCTTGCTGATGAGGTATGTCATGTTTGTCGTAAGGTATGCTTGGATAGATTTGGGGAGTATGCAGTTCATTGTCGAGAGCTTCCAGGCTTCAAATACATACATGACTTTATTCGGAATGTCCTTTTTGATGTTTTTAAGCGCGCAGGAATATCTGTGAAGAAAGAGACACCTGTGAACTTCTTGACTGACCCATTGGAGGGAAGATCTACATTGAGGTCAGCCGATGTTTTGGTGTATGGTGGGTAGGAGGAAAACATGCATGCGTTGACTTGACTGGAGTTTTCCCACTTGTGGGATTGTCGAATGGAGATTTTACTATAGGACAGGCGGCCCTCAAAGCTGGCTAAACATGAGAGCATGTTTTGACAATCAACATACATTTATATCATTTGCATTTGACACGTTTGGTTTCCTAGCACCAGTTGCGGTGAATATTTTGCAAATAATTCAAAGAGTCGTGCATAACAATTTAGTGTCTCCTAGGTCTGTAGATGTAGTATTTAAGAGAATTGGTTTTGCGATTCAAAAAGGGTTAGCGGCGCAGCGTGTTGTCCGTTTGCCTTCTATCCCAGTGTAATTATCTCATATAATTTTTATGAAACATAATCAAAAAAAAAAAAAAAATACTCAATACTCTTATAAATTTCAATTTATTTCATGTATATCCCTATTTAATTACTTTTAAATTTTAATTCAACTAACTTACTTATTTTTAGTATTCTATTTTTTTTAATATTCTCTTTTATAATAAATAAAGGCAAAAATGAAATTAAACATTTGAAACATTTAAATCATATAATAAATAAGAGTATAAATGAAATTAAAGATACATTTAAAGGGACTGACAGACGTACCATGAGACTTTCTCGTCATTAGTTTGCTTTCGTTTAGCTGGTTTCCGGTAGAGGTGAGCCGCTTGACTGAGCTCCATTATTCCATTAATATTCATCTATCTATTTTTTAATAAGTGCCATAATATTTACTTAGTGTATTATTTATTTTTTTGGTTTTCGATATACCAGTATCTGAATTATTAGACCGCTTAATTTGGTTTGAGAGTCGGTTCTAGTATTAACTGATTTTAATTTTAGCTCTCTCCCAATCCTACTTATGGGGATCAAACCGTAGTATTTCATACCAAATTCAACGTCAATTACCAATAAATCAACTTACGATTATTTCCATTCTTACTAGTTTAACATATACTTAAAAAAGACTGATATGAAATCATTGATTACATAGAACCGCCGGCTCTATTTTCATTCTTTCTTCAAGTTTTCTTCTTCTTCTTCTTCTTCCTTGATTGGTGAGGGGTGATTTTAGGTCTTTTTTTGGCCTAAAATCACCCCTCTACATTTTATTTTCCTCCCGTTTAATCTAAATAAGTGATTTTCACATAAGTTTTTTAGGTTTCATTCGAGTTTTCTTTGAGATTGTTTCATCTGGTGTTGTTTTAATCCCGTCTTAGTACGGTGTTTTGATTATCCCGTTGTAGTACGATGTTTGTTTTTGTTCAGATTTGCAGGTTTGCTTCGATCCAAATTCAATGCAGATTCAATGACTTTAGCGTCCTCAACGTTGCAGATCCGGATGCATGACTATTTCGGACACTTGAATTTTGTCACATCAACTGTAGGCTTTGTCATAGACATTAGACCATTTTATGTTATTAACTCAGATGCTGTGAGCCTGTTCGCAGATTCTTCCTTATTAGTTTTTAGCGAAATTGAATATGTAATGATTCTGATCGATGTATTTTCTATAAATTTGAATGAATGAATGAACATTATTGTTTTTGAGTCACAAAAACATATACTTAAAAAATAAAATAGTACTATAATATTATTAAATACAATTAATTTAATATGACTTGACAAAAAAAAATACAATTAACATGAGCTAGAAGAAGTACCTTTTGCTAACAATTAATGCTAGTTAGCCTTCTAGCTGCCATTCACATTTCACAATCATGTCCCCTCTTAGCCATCTCTATACTCCTTACTTCAATTTCAAACAACCACATTTTACAAAGGGTCCCTTGACCACATCACGTGGTTTTACAGCTCTTAAGATTTTTACATCAATGGATATTATCGACATTATTTTATTTTGTTCATCGAATAATATTAAAGAAAGGGTCCAGTACCAACTACAAGTGGCACCAAATGGATAATAATAATAATTAAATTAAATTGAGTAAGATTCTTGTGGGAGCTAAATTTTGAGGATAAGGGCGGCCTTGTCAGCTTGGCTGTCCACGTCAGTTGTCTAATCTGGTTTAAGATAAACCCTTGTGCGTTAATATTAATACTACAAGCAATTTGTGTTGGAGATAAGATAACTCCTCCATAATATTATATTCTATTAGTTCTTCGTCATCACTAAGTTAATTAATTTTTCAAATCGTGCAATGGACAAATTAATTATGTTTTTTTGGAGTAATATTTGTTATTTTTGAACAAAAAATTACATGTGAGTGCAATTTTAATATTTTCTCTAATTAACATAAAAAAAGTTTGTCAAAAAAAACATGTGTTACTACATAAAATACAATCCAATTAATTGAGAAGCTTCAAGCTACTTTAAATACATAATATTGTGGGGTATATGACATGTCTAAGATGAATTTAGATTGTTCTAATTTTCTAATTGTGCGGTATATCAAAACTGGTGTATTAGAGATAAAAGTATTGCTATCTTTTGAGCTTATTTCTAAGTGTTGTATGGTTGTGGCGATGAAAGTAGATTATGGAGTTTTTTATCTTATGATATTAAATGGTGGTTGTGACTATTGTGTTTTGAGGTTGAAGGAAAGAGACATCATCTCCTTTGTAAGTACAATTATACTTGGTCAATTTAATTTGATTCACCATTGCTTATGGAATGCTCAACATTCTAGTGAATTGTCTAAATTCAATATTCAATAGTGGAAACAAGTGTAAACATGAATGTTGTATTTTGGATATTGTTGCAACACATGTGGAGTATCTTTTGAGGAGTTACAAGAAGTTCTAGTGGCAATACGTTAAAATTAGAATGCAATCAATATTTGTGGCAATAATATACTTTCTTCGGTCTCATATATAAAAGCAACATTTTTTTGTTTGTTTGAAGTTTTAAATATAAACAAAAGCTATTATAATCATTATATTTATTATCAATATTACAATTTTACTTTTAGTTACATTTTTATCCATAATAAATACTCCCTCCGTTTTTTTTAAGTGTCCGTTTAGAATAGTAACACCAAATTAAAAAATTGGATTTTTGCACCTTATCTTCCTATTATACCCTCATCAATAGATTTATTGTTATACAAAAAAAATATTTTCAGATTATTGTTATCAATAGAATATAACAATAAACAAACTTTTTTGTTTTTTTTTTTTAAAAAAAACTTTAGTTTTTCAAATATTTATTGAAAAAGATAAGTGTAATTAAAAAAGGGTATAATTGACAAATCGTACCCTTAAAACACAAAATGGACAGTTAAATAGAAACGCTAAATCCGACAAAACTGGACACTTAAAAAAAACGGAGGGAGTAGTAATTTAATTTAAAACAAAAGGTAAGGGTAAAATTGGAAATGACATACTTTATCTAATCATTTCCTCCACTTTCTTAAAGGGTGTGCATTTTTTGTTGCTTATATTCAAGACTAGAGGAGTATGCTAATGTTCTGACCCATTCAAGTCATTCTAACAAGGGAAACAATTGTGTAATAATCATGAACTTAATGAGTGTTAGAGCACCTCCAATAATACAACCTTCATAAAAGTATTTGTTGGTCGCATGGGTGTCACATCAATTTGAAGCAATTCACATTTTTTTACTTCAATGATGCAACTCTTAAAAACTCATATTTGATCCCACTATTTTATCTTATTAATATTTTATTCCTCAAATGGTGTAAGATTTGTGATACAAAGAAAAAGTAAGAAAAAGTTACATCGGTGACATACGGCATATATTCAAAGTTATGTTCCATTACAAGAGTACACGCATCTCCAGATGACACACTGCATTGGTCTTTTTATTAAAAAAATATCATTTCCTGCAACTTCAGCTGGCGGACGGAATGAAAAATTGAGCCGCTAGAGTTGTTCTTAAGTCTGGGGTTTACTATTTTTCACATATTGCAAGAGCCTTACAATTCAAACATCAACTATTAGTCTATTATTATATGAGCCCTTTTCCAGCTTAATGAATTGATCGTTATTACAACATATTTTTTACAATATTATTTTTATAATTAATAAAGTGTGTGACATATACTAGTACATGTCTTTTCTTTTATACTATGATATTCCACCGTAGCCTAATTCTCGCTACAAGTGATACTCCAATGTTAACAATTTTGAAACAGTTTGTTAATATATTTAAAAAATGCCATTAATAAAAAGGAAAACAACGGCCAAAACCTTGTTTTTGGGTTCTGTTTGGCAAAATGCATTCAAATGTTTTAAGTTTTGTATTTGTAACAAGAAATATATTTTAAGTTTTTTCTGTAATAAATATGTCATTTAGTCCCATAAGTCTTACATCAACTGACGAAAATGTCGAAATTATTAGGCTTATAAAAAAGGGAATGGATCGATACATAAAAGAAAACCAATTGTATCAGAATTTTGTTATATTATATTTCTTGTAGTTTGATGTACATATATATATATATATATATATATATATATATATATATATATATATATATATATATATATATATATATATATATAGGGGGCATTTCAAATGAGAGGACATCTTATTGTGAGAGATGAGAGGATGAAATAATGACCATTGGATAACAATAGATGGCTATGATTTAATTGATGCATTAGTAACATTCTCTCTTTCTCTCTCTGGCTTCTCTCTCTTCCTAACCATCCAACTTCCACCTCTTTCTTTCTCCCTTCTTTGTTCTTGCTTCCAAAGACCAACATCAGATCTCTATGTTCTTCACTCTGTTGCCATCGTAAATTAGGGTTCCAGGTACATAACATTGAATCGCAAATTTGTCCCTTTTTACAATTCTATTTTTAAAAATCCTCTTTCTCACTGAAACACACCTTTTATACGATACCTAAATAGTGAAATCGAAGCTCCATACTTGAAAGTGGCGGTTTGAAATTGGATTAAAGACCATTGTGGTTGGAACAGTTGATTTTTTGAATGTTTCAGAAAAATTGATTTTTTGAATGTTTCAGAATTCTATTTGAATGTTTGTTTAACAGTTGATTTTTTGAATGTTTCAGAAAAATTGAAGTAGCACACTGAAATAAGAAGGGCAGATTTTGAGTTTGATTGCTTTGACCATTTTCAAAGTAGCAAGCAAAGTGGAAGAAGAAATGCATTTTAACTAGCGATACTTATAGATTTGTGATTATAATAGTGTAATTCAATTTTAAATTTGTGATTAGATTCACAAAATTCAAAATTGTATTGTAAGCAAATTATATTTGATAATAGTATGCTAGTTTGCAAACACAATTGTAATTTGTGATTAGATTCACAAAATTCAAAATTGTATCGTAAGCAAATTCTATTTTATATGAAATGAGATCAAATTCACACCAAATTATTTTATATTGTTGTTGCTGGTAGCCATTGGGATTATAAGTGTAAAGAATCAATGACTCATTCCATTGTTTGTTTAATTAGAGTCCAGGTGTATTGGCTCTGCAAATGGTTGTTTTGGTTCCTAAGTGGTTGGTTTGGTTTTGTATTGATTTGATGTGTTGCTTTCTGTTTTGTGCTGATACAGCCAAGTTGTAGAAACTTTGAAATTCTGCATTAAAAAAACTATAATGCTGTCCATATTTCAAGAGATTAGTTGAAACACTATAGTATGAGATAGTGACAACAATATATGAGATTTTATAGGCTATAGTTTAGTGACAACAGTATATCCAGATTCTAAATAGAATTTTTGCATTCAAATAACATTCCAATAGAATTTTGCATTCATACACCAAATAAAAATTCTGCATTGAGTTCTACATTCAAATAGAATTACACATTCATATACCAAAAAAATTCTGCATTCAAAAGAGTTGTACATTCAAATAGAACTCTGCAGTCATGCACCAAATAAAAATTCTGCATTAAGTTCTACATTCAAATATAATTATGCATTCATACACCAAAAAAATTATGCATTCAAAAGAATTATACATTCAAATAGAATTCTGCATTCAAAAAAGTTCTTCCTTCTATGCCATTCTTCTTGTCTAACTCACTCCATCTTCCTTTTATGTCATTCTTTCACCTAAAAACCAGAAACAACAATAATTGTGATTATAAATTGGAAACATGAACACAAGAATAACAAAATAAGCACACACTACATTTTGGAAGGGGATTCTTACCAAAATTATGCAGATGATTTTTCAGGACAATTGCGACTGTCATGATATGTATATTCACCACATGCGTTACATTTTCTTGGTTTTTTTTGTTGTTGTTCAATAACCTTCTCTTTTCCACCTTTTAGTCTTTTACCACTTCCTTTAGTCTTTGAGCATTTTGGTGGAAGGATTTCTACTTCCTCAGGAATATTGGAGCTGACGAGGGTTTGCAAATCAATTGTCTTGGTTTGTTTAGAACTCCCTTCAAACTCATCCAATTGTTTTTCCATGTCAACAACCCCATTTAACACTAGAAGCAATTTTTCCTTATCTTGTCCAACCTTCTCCATACACCTAAGTAAGTGATCCCACACATCTGAAATGAGCTTGCTTTCTTTTTCTGAATTAGAACATTTTCCCAAGACATTGTCAGCCGTATCAGAAACAGGTTTTCTATTTGCGAACTTAGTCCACCTATTCACAATGTATTTACTTGGTATTTCATTTAAATTTTTCCCCTTTACCACACAAAGTATGTGTCTACAAGGTATTCCTTGAGCCTGAAACATTTTGCATGAGCAATTGGCATTGTGATCAGACAAATTATACACCACTTCTCGAAGTTTACCATTGACATCACTATTATCATTTATATGAAATATTTCCATTCCATTTTCCTCTTTCTTATATTCAATCCCACAATCTACACATGCTGTCCATAATTCTTGCTGAAATATATAAAAGTTCTCGCGAGTATACACATCTCTTGCATGCCTCTCTATGCCACGATCCAACATTAGTTTTGGTGTAGAATGAATTGAATTATTATCGGCAAGCAACTCATTATGCCTTTGCGCTTCTATTGCCGAATCAAACCTCATCCAAAAATCAACCAAGGTAACATTAGGACTCAAGAAATTACCATAAAAAGAATTCTCACTTTCTGATCTTGATGTTGTTCTCAATATCCCAGCCAAAAAAACGTCTTTAAAGTATGCAGGGATCCACATCCTTCGAATACTAAACATATGTGACAACCATTCATTTTTCTCTAACTCAAACCTAGTTATTATAGACTTCCATGTTTCTTCAAACTCTTTTGGTGTCTCTGATCCCCAAACACATGACTTGAAACTTTTGTTGAACTCATCATTACCATTCACAGAACCACCTATTTTTTCAGAAACTTTTTTCATTATGTGCCACATGCAAAATCGATGAACACAAGTAGTAAATTTTTTTTCTATAGCAACTTTCATGGAAGGATCTTGATCAGTTATTATAAGAGTTGGTTCATGTCCTCCCATTGCTTCCAGAAACTTTTTAAACAACCACACAAATGACTCAATTTTCTCATTTTCTAAAAATCCTGCTCCAAAAGTTATAGATTGTCTATGATGGTTTATCCCGGTGAAAGGTGCAAAAATCATAGAATATTGATTTGTTCGATATGTAGTATCAAATGAAACCACATCCCCAAACAAGGAATAATTTTTCCTACAAATACCATCTGCCCAAAAAACATGTTTTAGTCTACCTTCTTCACTTACCTCATATGCATAATAGAATGATGGACTAATTTCTTGCTTCCTCCTAAAGTTATCAATAAAAAAATGGGCATCAGAGTCCTTAATCAAATTCCTCACATCTCTTGAATAATTTTGAAGATCTCTCTGCGTGCACCCAACATTTTCATAACCACCAAATTGTTCTTTCAATAAGCGGAAAGTCTTACAAGTTCCAATATTTGCTTTACCATATGCATGAAATAAATTCTTGTGAATTGGATTCACTTTTCTTGCCGATCTTAGAAACGGTCTCTTCATAGGAGAAGCAAGTGCATGTGTATGGCTTTCATGAAATCGAGCTAGCTCATATTTACCTTCTTTCACCCATTTGAAAACAGCTTTTGCATTGCACCCTTCTCTTGTTAGACTCCTTCTCCTAGTCTTGACAGTAGATTCACTATGCTCTTTATCTTTTGTCTTATTTGGCAAATAACCTTCTTTTGAGCAAACAAAATGCTTCCATCGCTTCACGCCATTTTTATCTTTAGTTTCGGATGATGCACGCACACTAAACCCGACACTATGTGCATATTTTTTGTAAAATTGTTCACCTTCTTCTAATGAATTAAATAGTTGCCCAACCTTAGGCTTCAATTCGGCATCACAATTTAGCCCCAATTCATTTTCCTAAAATGTACAAAATAAATAATGTAAATAAATTGACATAATCAACAACCTTGTAAAAGAAAAAACTAACGTAAAATGACATCAAATGGAAATGTGTTTGCAAATAACATTTCATTGAGCTTACCATATTGGAATTGACATTAGTGCAAGTGCCCATGTCTAAACAAAAACAAATAAACAACTTAGTAAAAGAGATAAATGTACGAGTGGGTTATACAAATTGGGTGTAGTAAATGAAACTAAGTTTAGAGAGAAAAGATAACCAATTTTCTTCAAAATCAACTCATGATACCTGGGATGTCGTTGTCTTCCTGTACTGTGGCTGTTGTGAATGAAGATGACATGCCATTGTCCATGGAGAGATGTATCAGAAGGGAAAAAGTTTTTAGTTAAAGTGAAAGTTGGTGTTTGGAAGCAAGAACAGAGCTAAACATGAATGTAGAGAAAGAGGTGGAAGTTGGATGGTTAGGAAGAGAGAGAAGCCAGAGAGAGAAAGAGAGAATGTTACTAATGCATCAATTAAATCATAGCCATCTATTGTTATCCAATGGTCATTATTTCATCCTCTCATCTCTCACAATAAGATGTCCTCTCATTTGAAATGCCCTATATATATATATATATATATATAAGAGTACAAGAATCTGTATAATAATTACCTATAATTGTCTAGCCTATAATTGCCTATAATAGAGATCCTATTTTAAATACAATTATTGCTTGATACAATTTCCTGATATACTTTGACAGCTATAATTGCTTGGCTTTGACCTTCTTGAATGTCTTGATATTTGCTTTGACCTTCTTTAATGTGTATAATATGTGCGTATCCTTAACACCCCCGCTCAAGTTGAAGGTGGGATTGAAATCTCAAGAACACCCAACTTGCCGAGTAGTCGTTTATAAGTATCGCCTCCAAGAGGTTTAGTAAATATGTCAGCTAGTTGGTCAAAAGATCGGAGATACGAGGGGCTGATAAGACCTGATTTAATTTTCTCACGAACGAAATGACAATCAATTTCAATGTGTTTTGTGCGTTCATGAAAAACTGGGTTTTCGGCGATGTGAATAGCAGCTTGACTATCACAATGAACGGTGATTGGTTGAGGATGATCAATGCGGAGATCCGAGAGAAGATATTTTAACCATTGTAACTCGGAAGACAAAGTTGCAAGGGAACGGTATTCTGCTTCAGCAGAGGAACGAGAAATTGTTGGTTGCTTCTTGGTTTTCCATGATATAGGATTAGAGCCCAACATGGTAAAATAGCCGGTAGTGGAGCGACGAGTAGTAGGACAACCAGCCCAATCAGAGTCGGCATATCCAACTAAAGTGAGGGGGCTAGAAGCCGAAAGAAATAAGCCTTTGCCGACACTCCCTTTAAGATATCGGAGAACTCGTGTGGCCGTATCGAGATGAGTTGTACATGGAGATTGCATGAATTGACTGAGAGTGTTAACAACGTATTGGATGTCGGGCCGTGTCACTGTTAAATATAATAGACGACCAATGAGACGATGATAGATTGTCGGATCAGGAAGAGGGCTTCCTTCATTGGGCCGTAGACGGAGGTGTTGCTCCATAGGAAAATCTGATGGTCGGCAACCAGTCATACCAGAGTCGGATAAAATGTCAAGTGTATATTTCCTTTGACATAAGAATATTCCCTTTTTAGAACGGGATACTTCGATGCCTAAAAAGTAGCGAAGATGACCGAGGTCTTTGATGGAGAAAGATTGAGCAAGGAATTGCTTTATATCTGAGATGGCATCTTCATTGTTGCCGGTGATGATGATGTCGTCAACATAGACAAGGACAAATATGGTTGTTTGATCACAAATGTAAGTGAATAGACTATAATCAGAAATAGATTGACGAAAACCCTTTTGAATGAGAGTGGTGGAGAATTTTGAGAACCATTGACGCGAAGCTTGTTTAAGACCGTAAATTGATTTGTTTAATTTGCAAACACATGGTTTCCCTTTATGAGAGAATCCAGGTGGTAATTTCATATAAACTTCTTCATCGAGATCTCCTTGAAGAAAAGCATTGTTAACATCGAGTTGGTGTAATGACCAATTTTTAATAGCAGCAATGGAGAGAAGGAGTCGAACTGTGACTAGTTTGGCGACCGGTGCAAAAGTATCATGATAATCAATGCCTTGAACTTGAGTGTATCCTTTTGCAACTAAACGAGCCTTATATCTCTCAATGGTACCATCAGAGTGATATTTGATTTTGTAAACCCACTTACAACCAATTGCGGATTTACCTTCTGGGAGAGGACACAACACCCAAGTGTTGTTTGATTCAAGGGCTTGAATTTCTTTAGCCATTGCTTGAGAATAAGATTTTGGTTCTTTATTATCAATGATATTGATGAGAAAAGCTCGGTGAGAAGAACTTAGATTTGATAATGATAAATAATTTTCCAAAGGAAAATTAATTTTTGATGTAACATGATTAATTTGATTTACGTAATCCGTGAGACGAATTGAAGGAGTACGAATACGTTGAGGATAACGACGGTCTGGGGGGTTCATTTCTGTAGGAGGATTTTCTTGGAGAGTTTCTACAGGAAATGATGGCAGATCGGATGAAGTATCTTCCTGAGAAGTGGGAATAGTCACGACTGTGTCATTTTGATTATCATTGTGACTATTTCTGGCAGTGTTATGAGGCTGAGTTGATGAAGTGGAAGACGAATCATCAAATTCATAATCAAGAATTTGAGTATTGATGCTGATTGCATTTTTAAAAGGAGGAGACTGAAGATCTTGATAAGGAAAGACAGTTTCATGAAACTGAACGTCGCGAGAGACATAGATTTGACGAGTTTTCATGTCATATACGCGGTATCCTTTTTGATTAAAAGGCTAACCAACAAAAATACCAGGTTTTGACCGCTCATCAAATTTATGTTGAATATTCATATTTTTAGCAAAACATAGACATCCAAACACACGAAGTGATGAGTACGAAGGAGGAGAACCAAGTAAAATTTGATGAGGAGATTTATATTTTAGGATAGGAGTAGGGAGTTTGTTTATAAGGTATGCTGCAGTAAGAACACATTCACCCCAAAAGGAAAGAGGTAAGTTTGCTTGAAAGCGCAACGCTCTTGCAACATCAAGAAGGTGTCGATGTTTTCGTTCCACTACTCCATTTTGTTGAGGAGTTGCAACGCAACTGCGTTGATGAATGATGCCATGATCATGAAACCATGTTTGCATCTGTTTGGACAAGAATTCTGAACCGTTGTCGGAGCGAATGGTTTGAAGTTGGGGAAGAAAGATGCCCCCATCGCCGGAATTAATTTTAGTGTTGAATTGATTAAAAAAATGAATTAACGTAGTAAATGTTTCAGATTTATGTTGCATGAGATATAACCAAGTACATCGTGAATAATCGTCGACAATTGTTAAAAAATATCGTGATCCATTGTGTGATGGAGTAGAGAATGGACCCCAAATATCGACATGAATTAACTCAAAACAATGAGATGAATATGATGTTCTTGAAGAAAAAGGTAAACGTGATTGTTTTGCACGCGGACAAATATCACAAACAAAATCTTTATTCCCATTAATATTTGGAGAGTTCTTAACAATAAATTGAAAGCGGGAAATAGATGGGTGACCGAGGCGTAAATGCCATAGGTCAGTCTTATTACATTGCTTAGAAAAAAAGGAACTTGATGGATGGTCAAGGCAATAGTGATCCTTGTCATCTTTATTTAATGGTGGTTCTTCATTCAAGTAGAAGAGTCCATTCCGAGCACTACCCCGACCAATCGTCTTCTTCGTTGCTCGGTCCTGAAATATGTAACCAGAGGATGAGAAAATAATATCACAATGTATTGATTTGTTTAATTGTGAAAGAGATAATAGATTATATTTGAAAGATGGAATGTGATAAACATTCGTGAGTGTAAGTGACGGCGAGCAATGAATATTGCCGATGTGTTTCACGGACGCGTGAGAGCCGTCGGGTAATTGAACACAGATATTTTTATGAACAGGTGAATATGAAGAAAAATAAGAAAGAGATGTGCATATTTGATTTGAAGTGCCAGAATCAATAATCCAAGAAAAAGGAACACAAGTAAAGGCGGTACCTGCTAAATTCACAGATGGTCCCATAGTGTCCTCTTTGGCTAAGAGAGATAATAATTTTTGATATTGTGCGCTTGAGAGTTGAGTAGCGGAAGTAGATGAGGATGGTTCAGATTTCTTTGGTGGCTTATTTGGAAAGCCATGAATCTGATAGCAAGTGGCAACAATATGACCATACTTATTGTAATTCTCACAGTACGGACGCTGCCTTTTGCCTTGAGTGCGATACTGCACTTTAGAAGCTTGAAGCGCTGCTGATTCCTCAGCAGGGAGGGGGCGAAAATTAATTTCTTGCTGTTTCTCTTCCTGGCGTACGATGTTATAAATACGCTGAATTGTAAGAAAAAGATCCATGAGGAGAATTTGGCTGCGGACGGCCGAGAATCGGTCATGGACGCCCTGAAGAAATTCCATGGCCCGGTCCTGATTTTGTTGATCAATAATACTCTTGGCATTACCGCAGATGCACGGATTGATAGATTGTTTCAGGGCAGAGATAGATTGTTTCAATTGATAAATTTTCGGGGCGTTGGACTGAGATAAACGATCCTTGAGATCGGTCCAGATTTGTGCCGCCGTTTCAGCATAGAGAATGCTAGGGCGAATCTCGGTTGAAACCGAGTTGATAATCCAGCTTGCAACCATATCGTTGCAGCGGCACCACTTAGAGATATCATCAACCTTCTTTGGACAGGTTAGGGTTCCATCGACAAACTCGAATTTGTTTTTTGGCACGAAGTGCCATGGTTACGGTTCGGCTCCATGAACCATAGTTGTCGACCGTGAGCAAAGGTGTAATAAGGACAGTTGCAGGGTTGTCGGAATGATGGATGACGCATGGATCGGTTTTGGAGGTGGTGGTGGATTGATCATGGATCGGCGGATTTGGTGAAGGGATGATGGGTGGTGGAACATCAGACATGATGATGCGAGTGAGTGAGGCGATGAATAAGGGTTGAAACAGGATGATAAACACAAACTAAGGGAGATTAACCAGAGAAAAACTGATACCATATAAAGAAGGGAATGAATCGATACATAAAAGAAAACCAATTGTATCAGAATTTTGTTATATTATATTTCTTGTAGTTTGATGTACATATATATATATATATATATATATATATATATATATATATGAGGAGGGATCCGTTGACTCCAGGAGTAAGTCTCCTTAAAGTTACTCCGCTTAATAACTCGATATCGGCATTATATTTCTTCAATCCAACCGTCGAATTCAAAGATCTCATTGAGTAGATCAACTCCATAAATTTTTATAAAAATTCAAAATCGTTTGATACTTTTTCTGATAACTTCAATTGAACGTACAACAAACTTTTAAAAAAACCGTTGAATTTCAATAGTATGAATACATAACTACATTTTTTGAATTTTTATAAAAATTTGTGGAGTTGATCTACTCAATGAGATCTTTGAATTCCACGGTTGGATTGAAGAAATATAATGCCGATATCAAGTTATTAAGCGGAGTAACTTTAAGGAGACTTACTCCTGGAGTCAACTGATCCCTCCTCTATATATATATATATATAAGAGTACAAGAATCTATATAATAATTACCTATAATTGTCTAGCCTATAATTGCCTATAATAGAGATCCTATTTTAAATACAATTATTGCTTGATACAATTTCCTGATATACTTTGACAGCTATAATTGCTTGGTTTTGACCTTCTTGAATGTCTTGATATTTGCTTTGACCTTCTTTAATGTGTATAATATGTGCGTATCCTTAACAAGGCTGGACGTCGTGACCTGGGGGTTCGAACACGGGATCTCGTAATTATTTGTGATTGTGAGTTTAATTTCAGTGAATTACCACTTCTTCTAAGAAAAAAAAAAGTCATTTAAGGGGGGTGTATTCAATTAGGATTTCAATGGATTTTAAAAGATTTTTTTATGGTGACAAAATCATGTGGTATTCAATTAGGATTTTAAAAGACTTTAAAAAAGTCTAGTGTTATTGAATTAGGATTTTAAAAGACTTTAAAAAAATCTAGTGATATTCAATCAAGACTTTTTACAACTTACAAAAAGTCTTGTGGTATTCAAAAGTATTCTAATTTTGATGGATTGTTAAAAAAATAGGATTTTAATGGATTTTGATGGATTTTTTTGTGAATTTTGAGCTAAAAAAAGTCTTTCCCCATATCATGAGATTTCCATGGATTCTCAAAAAAAAAATTTCACCTTACCTCATGTTTCTATTTCACGTTTCCTAATTATCTTATGTTTTTTATAATCGTTTTCTCCCTACATCTCTTTCACGTTTCCTCTTCATGGTTGCCCTGCCCGGTTTTTCTTCTCTTCTTTGTTAACTTTATTCAACAATCTCACCGACTTTTTCAAACTCTCAAAAACTTTTTACTTTCATCATCATTATACCAGTTTCTTCTTCTTCTATCAAATATGTTTTTTTGCAATAAAACAAATTAATACATTCTACATCTTTTTTACAAACTTTTGATTCATTACAACTTTTGTACAATTTTGTTTTATTATTTTTACAGCAAACGATATATTTTTTTTCTTCACATTCATCTGCTTCGTATACGTAAAAACATAAAAAGGGAACCTAGAGTTTTTTTTTTTTAATATTTGGATTCCCAAATTAATATAATTTATGTTATTAAAACTTGATTCTTGTAAAATTTTCCTAATATATAAAGTATTATGAAATCTTGATTGTAAAAAGTCTTTTGAAAAAAATCTGTCAAAATCCATTCAAATCATTTGTTAAAAATCTTGATTGTAAAAAAGTCTTGTAAAAAAGTCTTTAGAAATCTCAGAAAATCAATATAGTCCAACAAAATCTCATAAAATCATCAAGACTTTTTTTACCAAAATTGTCTCATGAAATCTCAATTCAATACACCCTCCTAAGTTTGTAATTTGTAACATTCCTTCCAATAACTTGTATAAAATAGGACGTAGATTTTTTTATATATAAGCAAATAGGACATAAATGTTACAAATTACGAATTTAAAAATCCATTTGTTAAAGGACCCTTATATTATAAACGCAATGCATTTTGTCTTTCGGTTTTTAAAAAGAAAAAAAGAGAAATAGTTTTTAAAACAACCAATTGCAAACGAGTCAAACAAACAAGTTTTATTCTTTTATAATTTTTAAAAACTAAAAAATAGTTTTTAGGTAGAGAATTAAACATGCCCTAAGTGGCTAAGTCTGCATTGATATCTCATTTAGCTATTGTGATGAGAGTTGAAAAGAATTCGGTTATTCATGCATGAGTGGTGAAAAAGATCAACGTGGTGATGGATTGATGGTCAAGACAAATTTATAAGGATACCAGCACATGTTACGATTCCTCCTAATTTTTTTTAATAATAATATATTATTATATTATTGATTTTATTTTAATTTTGGTCTTTCTATTTTATGGAACTCATAAAAGTCATCCACTTTTGTAGTTCAAATTTTTTAGCTTTATTTTTACATTTATCGTAAATTTGATTTCAATAGATTTTTTTCCTTTAAGAATGATTTTCTTTTTTGTATAAAAAAAGATAAAATATCTTTTTTGAAACTATAGTTCATCTTTTTTATGCAAAAAGTACATATTTTTTATGATAAAACACATGAGTTGAGATCAAAATTACATTAAATACAAAAATAGAGGAGGAAAAATCAAAACTTAAAAAAATAGCTCATAAAATTCAGTTTCTCATAAATTTAATTTCGCCCTCCGCCCGTTGGTGGTGGTGATAACAATATTCTAGTTTCACATTTGGGTCGGGCAATGAAACAATTAAAACAAAGTGAATAATTCTCTCCCCCCTCCCACATTTTTTTTATCCCCCAGAATTCAATTTTTGCCTTTGCGCAAAATGTTCAGAACGTATTTTTCAATTTTTTTCCGTTAAAAATAATATTTACACTATAAAAAATTCGGAGAATATGTTTCAAATTTTTACGCAAAGACAAAAATAGAATTTTAGAGGATAAAAGGAACCTGGGGAAGGAGAGGGGTGGTTAAGAGTATTTTTTTAAAAAAATTGGCCTATATCAACATTTTGGTTTGGGCTTATTATTAGTCCGTTCTCTGACCACTCCTAAAGAAAAAGGAGAATTTTTAAGTCATACCCCATTGCATCTATACCCCACATTTTGATAATAACTATTTTGTCCTAACACTTTTAAAAATAGGATTTTTTTTTTATTTTAAATAAAAATATTTAGTAACACTTTCAAAATTCACTGCATGTATTATATCTATATCGACAAGATGAATTTTCCCCAATCATCTTTATCACACGCACAAGATTATTTTTATAATTTTTTTTAACCAAAGATTATTTTTTATAATTTAGTTACTCAGATATAAATAATTAATCAGCTAAATATCGATCATATGCAACATAATTTAATATAAGTCACATCAGTATTTTATTTCTGAAATTGTAATTCGGTGTTACATTAATTTTTAAAGGTATCAAAATTGCAAACATATTTCTAATATATATTTTATCTTCTTGGGCAGTAGAGTTGAATTAGACTCAAATCACAATTTTAAGATGCTACATTCTCCGTTCTTCCATATGGTTTTATGTCTGATCACAAACATTTAGGTAAAATGCCGCTATACACATGTTTCTCTGTCACTATAAAAATATTAATTTAGTTATGCCATCTTATTCACCGTTAACGGAATACTTATTATTCCGTTAATGTTATACTGTATTTTGTTAACCTAACTTGTAAATAATTCTTTATAAATGCAATATTTTTTGATCAAGTTGTCTAGTGCGTATACTCATACGCCGTAAGTGTGGAGAAGTGAAGAATTCTAGCTCAGAATTATGTAAATCAGCATCTCGTTAGCTACCAAGTCGTATTTACGAGACTAATTCATCAATTCTATTTACCTCAAATGGATTATTTGAATAACTTGCAAACACTTAATGATAATGTGGTATGGTAGCATTTACTAGTTTCGTAGAAGTTTTGTAAAGCACAAAAATGGTAATATGCTATTTCTAGTAAGAATTTACTCTCAAGCTTGGTTTTGCTGCATTTTGGTGCATCTGAAATTAATACACCATAGCTATTGTGAAACTTGTGATCCAAGCTTCATAGAAATCACTAAGTGTGATAGTGTTAAATTAAGAATTTATAGCATTCTTCCTCAATTTGTGAACCTTAGGCTTCAATTCCAATTCAAGCATTGCTTATCTTATCTGCAATGCAAAGCAATAGGGAAAAAAAACTAATACACAAAGGCACCGTCTTTCTTTTTATTTTTTTTCCTTATTTTTATTGAGATTACTTAAAAGGATCTTTAATTATAATGTTATGAAATTGATTTGATCATGTTGTTGGAACAGTTTATCCTGACAAAGGAAAACTTTTGGGATTGCAAGATACTAGCTTTTCAACAATGGTGCTCTTGTTTATTGGTTAGGCTTGGTTGGTCCCACTGTTTTTCTTAGCCTTCACTTCACAAATTTGCTGAGCCAATGTCTATATATGTTGAAGAGGTTCTAGGCCTTCTATTTCACAAGCAGAATTTACAACTTTCACTTCCACTGCAAGCATAAGCATTCTCTACCTCGTACGGTACTAGGTTTGTTTCTTTCTCTGCAAGAAAAGTGTCTTCACCATGCATGTTCTCTTTTTCATCATGATTTTTTAATTATGAATTGATTTTTTCATGGTACTAATTGAAGATTTTCTGTCTGATTGTTGTATTGGTTTTAGAAGTCTGTTGAGAAACAATGGCAAACTCAGAGAAGGTCGATGCTGGAAACGTCTCAGGCTCAGAGGCATGCACTTCTATTAATTATGCACTTTTTTAATATTGTTACATCTTGGTGATATTCTACAGCATGATAAAGTCTAATATAATTAATGAACATCAAGTTCATAACTTGTTTAGTAGCTATTACTTCTTCAATTGGTAGATCAAAATTGCTATAAATATGTATTAGTTTCATTTCTCTCATTGTTTCATGACATCTTACAATTTTTCACTCATCGATTTTTGATGCATTTTCCCCTTGTTTCAGAAGACAGCAAACACAGTATGTGTTTCTACAGACGACGAAAACGTCATTCTAAATCCTCAGTTTGAGGATGGCCTAAATAATTGGACTGGAAGAGGCTGCAAGATTACATTACATGATTCTATGGCGGATGGGAAAATCCTTCCGAAATCTGGGAAATTCTTTGCATCTGCAACCGAACGCACACAAAGTTGGAACGGAATTCAGCAAGAGATCACTGGGCGAGTGCAGCGCAAGCTAGTGTATGAAGTCACTGCTTTAGTTCGGATATTTGGCAACAATGTCACTCCTTCTGATGTACGCGCTACATTGTATGTTCAAAAACCAGATTTTCGAGAGCAATATATAGGCATTGCCAAGTTAGTATCCCTATCTATATCTCATTTCTTTCAAAATCATGAATAATTGATATTAGAACCCTCCCTTAACATATGTTTAAATTGCTGAAAAGAGCTTGTGTTAACTAAAGTGTGCAGGCAACAAATAAAGATTGGACTCAAATTCAGGGAAAGTTCCTTCTAAATGATTCTCCCTCAAAAGTAATTGTTTATTTGGAAGGCCCTCCGGCAGGCACTGACATTCTTCTAAATACTTTGGTTATAAAACATGCAGCTAAAACACCGCCGTCATCACCACCGGATTTTGAGGTTAGGCTTTTATCATTGTTAAAATTTAAACTTAAATGTTGCTTTGATGTACTTTTGTTGTATGGCCTATTATGTATGCTTCAAGCATTTGAAGATTGTTATTGTTTTGCAGAATGTTGCTTTTGGTGTTAATATAATTGAGAATAGTAATCTGGATAATGGTATCAATGGTTGGTCTCCTCTTGGTAATTGTACTTTGAGCGTTGGAACTGGTTCACCGCGTGTACTTCCGCCAATGGCAAGAGACTCTCTTGGTCCGCATGAATCTTTGAGTGGACGCTACATTCTTGTAACTAACCGAACACAAACATATATGGGTCCTTCTCAGACAATCACTGAGAAATTGACACTCTATTTAACTTATCAAGTATCTGCTTGGGTTCGGATTAGTTCCGGATCACACGGACCTCAAAATGTGGGTATTGCCCTTAGTGTTGATGGCCAGTGGGTCAATGGAGGGCAAACCGAAGTTGCTGACAGCAGATGGCATGAAATCGGTGGTTCCTTTAGAATTGAAAAACAGCCATCAAATGTTTTTGTTTATATTCAAGGTCCTGTTTCTGGCGTTGACTTAATGGTTGCTGGTCTTCAAATTTTTCCTGTCGATAGGCAGGCGAGGTTTAGATATTTAAGGAAGCAGACAGACAAGGTAACATACACGATAGCATCTAGCTTTAGTCGATATCATAACTATTCGCTTTATTATATCTATCTGTCTATTTGTCTGTCTGTCTGTCCGTCTATTTATTTGTTTATCTGTTATATATTGATAAGAAACATGATACTTTACATTGTAATTTTTTCTGTCTCCCATTTCGAACATTTCTCATTTGCTGCATTGCAGATCCGTAAGCGTGATGTTACATTAAAATTTTCCGGGTTGGACACAAGCGAGTATACCTTTGTGAAAGTTAGACAATTACAGAACGATTTTCCAATTGGATCATGCATCAATAGAACAAATATTGACAACGAAGATTTTGTTGACTTCTTTGTGCAACATTTTAACTGGGCTGTATTTGGTAACGAGTTGAAGTGGTATTGGACTGAGCCACAACGTGGAAACTTGAACTACAAGGATGCCGATGATATGTTAGATTTATGTGAGAAGTACAAGATAGACATTCGCGGACATTGTATTTTCTGGGAAGTGGATGGCAATGTGCAGCAATGGATCAAATCACTGAATAAAAATGATTTAATGGCAGCTGTTCAAAATCGCTTAACTGGTTTATTGACTCGCTACAAAGGCAAGTTCAAGCACTATGATGTTAACAATGAAATGTTGCACGGTTCGTTTTATCAGAACAGATTAGGTAAAGATATAAGGCCAAACATGTTCAAGACTGCACACCAACTAGATCCATCTGCTACCTTATTTGTGAATGATTATCATGTCGAAGATGGATGCGACACAAATTCATCTCCAGAAAAATACACACAACAGATTCTTGATTTGCAAGATCAAGGTGCCCCGGTTGGAGGAATCGGAATTCAAGGTCACATTGATAGTCCTGTTGGGCCTATTGTTTGTTCAGCACTCGATAAGTTGGCTACTCTCGGTCTACCAATTTGGTTTACCGAGCTTGATGTATCTTCCACTAATGAATATATTAGAGGTGACGACTTGGAAGTTATGCTACGCGAAGCTATGGCACACCCTGCCGTAGATGGTGTAATGTTATGGGGATTTTGGGAATTGTTTATGAGCCGCGACAATGCACATTTGGTGAATGCAGAAGGTGAAATCAATGAAGCTGGGAGAAGATTTCTTGATCTTAAAGAAGAGTGGTTATCTCATACTCATGGTCATGTTGATGAGCAAGGAGAATTCAGCTTTAGAGGATTCAGTGGTTTGTACAATGTGGAACTTGTTACCTTTGAAAAGGAAATTTCTAAGACATTTGTTGTTGATAAGAGTGACTCTTCATTGGTGATATCAATTGATTTGTAAGCCTAAGGAACTATATTATGTGGTTGATATGACATGCATTTGTGATTATAATCAATTTTTTTTAAGTTGTTTGATGAAAATACCAAGTTTGTTATGTAATGTAAAGATTGTTACTATTTTGGAAATGAAATAAAAATAATATTATTTGTTGGTTTGATATTAAACTAGTTGCTGGTCATTGTGGATTTTGTTACCTTTTAATGTTTTATCTTGAATGTCTTTTTTACTGTCAAAGAAAACTTCAATGTATTTTTTGGGTCAAGTTTTAACTTGGATTACTTATTGTCATATTATTACTGATATACTACTATTTTTTATTTATTTTTTGTTTCAAAAGAGTAAAGGTGATCTTAAATAGGCATAGCTTCAGCAAATTAAGTCAGTCTTGTATTTGTACTTGTAAAATGTTCATAAGCAGCCTAAATTAAATTAAAGGTTGAAAATTTGATTTTTTTTTTTTTTATCTTTTATAGTGGGGTGCGCCTAGCCAATTCAATAGTGTAACTCATTGACGACACATGAGAAACTCAATAGCAAACTACTGTGATGGCAATTTTGAATTTTGGAAGATGAAAGGTAGGTTAAAGTAATGATTGAGTTTAAGGTAAATAATGATTTTGGTTTAATAAAAACTAGATGGATAACCCGTGCATTGCACGAGTTTTTTAGAAGACACTTATACAATTTTTTGGTCCAACGTGTTTATTATTATTTTGTTTTATCAAATTTTATGACTTTTAAATTTTTTAAATATTTACTGTTTATTTATAAAAGAGAAGAAATTTTAAAAGTAACATACACAACAGTTAATCATGCTTAAACAACTATATAGATTTAACTGCGGATAGATGATAAAAGTTTGCGCAACATTCAGATAAACAAAAATAGCATTATGTACTTTTATTAGCTCTTAAAGCTGCTTTTAAATTTATTTTTTTTTATTTTTTACGTAGAAACTGATATTTTTATTTATTTGAATGTCGTGCTAACTATGGAATATTAAGAGTTAAGGAATATGAAAAAATAATAGTTCAACGGTTGTTGCAAAAAGAGTAATATCATAATTAAAGAATAAGAGTTAAGGAATATGAAAAAAAATAGTACTTCAAAGTTAAAACATATATAATTGTTTAAGCATGATTAAATGTAGTGTAGGTTTCTTTTAAAAATTCTTCACTTTTATAAATAAACAACAAATATTCAGAATTTTTAAAAGTCACAATAGATAGATGATAAAAGTTAGCGTGACATTCAGATAAACAAAAATAACATTAAGTATTTTTTTTAGCTCTTAAAACCGCTTTTAATTTTTTGTCTATTATTTAATTAATTTAAAACAATATTCTTTATGAAACTTCTCTTCTCTTCCTCTTTATCTTCGTTATCTTCTTTTCTCTTGCTCAATTCTCACATTCCCTCTTTCTTACTTGGTTCTATATCCTTAGCATTGACAGCTTCATGACTTTAGAAGTTTAGATGCAACTTGTGATTTATATAGTGACATAAATTCACATTAAAATATTAGGTGACAAATACAACAAATTACATATTAATATATAATAAAAAGAAACAGTGAAAATAATGGACATACAATTCAAGGTTAGTGATACATGGTAAATTTTACTAAATGATCATGAATAGTGATATTTAAGGAATAGAAAATTATATATATTTTAAAGTTGGTGTGGATAAAGCAATTTTTTAGAAAAAGCAATATGACACAATAGTAATTAATGAAAATCGTAGCTAACCAATTTATTAATTAAAATTTTGCATTAATACAATGAATGATTGAATAGACATAGTTAAAGAATAGGGAAAATTTGACAAAAAAAAAAAAGAATAGGGAAAAAAATAGTAACCAAAAACAAAAGGAAACAATAGAAGAATTTTTAGTATATATATAAATTCACAAACCAAAAGAGTTACTTCATAAAACCAATATCATATAATATGCTGACATACACAATCTTTATGATTTCAATTCATGATTCAACACATACAATTACTTTCCGATCTACACCATAAAGAACCATCACCATACCCTGTCTTGCACAACATATATAAAAAAATGGAATTACTAAAGATCCACCAACAATAACCATTTTTATAAGTACAATTTTTGTTAATTTCATGACAACTTACTAAAGATCCCACTAAGAATAATCTGTTTTCAAATTGATTGCAGCTTCAACCTCTAACTGAAATTATGAACAATTGATCTTACATCTATTCCCAACATTTTATTTGTGCTCCAACTAGCCATGGCAATTGGCAACGGGGCGGGGCGGGGGCGGATTTTGCCCTCCCCAAACCCAAACCCATAAAGTTCGGGTTTCCCCAAACCCATCCCAATTTCATGCGGGGATAAAAAGTATAACCCCAAATCCCTTCCCAACGGGGATCGGGTATCCCCAACGGGGTTCGGGTATCCCCGTTATGCCTCTTTTCACATGAATTATCATTGTATTTTAGTATTTTTTTATTAAAAATAAAGGTTAAAAGTCCAAAATTATTTTGTTTTAACAATATTTTTTTAAATAAATAAAAGAAATAGAGAAAATCATTTGTTTATTACTCAAATTAAAAATAAAAAATAAACATATGAATATAATTTAAGAGATTGTTTAAGAGTTTCTAATTTCAAAGAGGTAAAATCTAATTTTAACATAAGCGGGGCGGGTTCGGGGTGGGTATCAATGTCCCTGTTACCCGCCCCAAACTCATCTTTTGAAATCGGGGAAAACCCATACCCAAACCCAGTCAACTCGGGTTTTCCCCGTCAAAGCGGGTAGGGTTTGGGCGGGTACCCGCGGGTATGTGTTTTATTGCCATGCCTAGCTCCAACATAGTTTTTTCTCCTCCAGGACAATTTTTATGACGTGAACTACAACACCATCTGTAATATACATATAAGTATACACAATATATAAAATGCTAATTTTTTTAAGTGAACAATATATAAGATACTAATTAAACCGTATAAACAATTAAGATACTGAAAGTGAAAAACAATGCACTACAATAGTCTCACTGGCTTGTAGAATCTAAAAAAGACCCAAGCACAATGTGAGATCACAAATCTGAAAAAAAAAAATGATTTTTGCGATGTTCAAGAACCTATATAATAAGATCAAAGGGTAAGAAAATTTTGAAAGGTTGTAATCATAAACACATATAAAATTTTAACATGATTCACTTTGTCTACTTCATTATAGTAGCTTCACATTCAATAAATCAATAGTTCCATAAGGTGCATGAATTGATATAATGATAAATGGAATTACAAAAGTTAATGAAGAATTACAATGTCAAAGAAACATATACAGGAGTGCTATACAATATGTATAACAACATGTATAAGGAAACATGAAGTTTGTAAAGATGACATATATATAATATGTGAAGAAAACATGGGAGTGTGTATACATATGCACTACAACAATGATCTCACTCATTGAACATGGAGAAGAAGGGGAAAAAAAAAAAGAAAAAAGAAAATCACTAAATTTAGAAAATTACCATTCTTCTACAACAACACTAATAACTCTTTCAAGATTCAAATAGAAAATTCACATGTCCATATATATATGAGGAGTGATCGTACATAAAAGGATTGAAAGGTTAAGAAACATAAGTACACAAAACAAACACATTAAAAGGGGTGATATTTCACCTTTCATAACATTTTTGGTATGACAATGCTCCATTATTCAATTAATTAGTAGGTGAATGATTCAATTAATTAGTAGGTAAAGAGAACAAAAAGAATGCACTCAATATAGAGAAAAAGGCTTGAGTTTTGTATAGATGACACATAAGCAAAAGAGTTTTGTAGAGTTGCCACATCGGCAATTCAAAGTTTGCTTTAGTATATAGTATAGATAGATAGATAGATAGATAGATGAGTAATTATGTTTTTAGTTCATGCAATCATTTTTAAAATTTATCTTTAAGAAAATTTATCCTCTGCTTTTAATTTGTGATGTTATCTTTATCAAAAAATGATGATGTGACAAATAGAAAAACACATGACATAGTGACATAGTAGATGTTTGATATTATAGTGAATATATTAGAATAACGGTGATCCACTGTAAATTTTTAGAAGCTACACAGTATAACTTTTGAAAAATCACGATAATTCACAATAATTCTGACATGTCTACTATAATATAATCAACTACATCACTTCAAGGGAGAGAACATAAGGGATGAGCGACGATCGGCCTACGTTTTGACTAGTCATCGTCGATTTACCCGCTTGCTGAAACCACCCTCCATAGCCGACGCAAACGAGACTTATCTGAAGTTAAGTTCCCCATGAAAGTCAATCCCTATTCCAAAGCCGGCCAGTCTGCTTCTTCGAGTGAGGACTTGCTCGGCCCAGCTCGGTTCACTCACTACCAGAAATCAACCATTTTTTTCACCGTGAGAGGGAGATCATTCAGAACCCGCAGGCTCCAGAGGTGGAAATTGACTATTATCAACAGGACTCTAAGCCTCATCTTTAATCGACTCGGGTTCGAGGGCTATGTCAGCCGTTATTCCCCACTCTGTTATGAAAGAAAGTGGCAGACTCATCTTACAGGTGTTCCCTAATGAGGGATTTTAGGGGATTAGGGTTCTCCTTTATCTCCTCCACATGGTGTTGAATTGCCATGTCAACAATGTAATACGTAGCTTGCCACGTGACGGAAATAAAAAACAAAAATAAACATATTACATGAACTAATAGCAAAAATAAAATAAATTATAGGGTGAAAAAGTAAAAAAGTAAACACTTTATTATCGGTTTTACACTTCAACTGCTTGTTCAAAAAAAAAGTTTTACACTTCAACTATTGCATACACAAGTGTATTATCATTCTAAAATAATGGAATTTGTGCCTATTTTATTCTCCCTTTAAATTGTTAAATTTGTCAAGAGTTTTTTTTAAATTTTTTTTTTTTGGGTCTAGTTTTTATCTTTATTGTTAACCATTCCTCAGAAAATCTCTGTTTGTCATCAAGGACTGCATCTTTTTTTCATAGTTCAAAGTCAATAAAATCCTCAAAAATTGTGTCGTAAGTTTAACTAAGTTGGCAGAGATATTGTATTATATATGCAAGAGGTCAAAATTCGAGCTCCGGTCATCCTACTTATCCATTTTAAGAGTGAAATTTCTAGCCACTAGACTACTTGACAACAAAAAAAATTCTCAAAAATTATTAAACACATTTAATTTAATTCCATGATTCACAAAAGTAGAGCATTTGCTACTAGAGATGATGACAATATCGATAAGGTTTGAACTGGTATTATACTACTCATCTCCACAACCATATTTTGAAAGAAAAATAAAATCAATATCTCACACCAATACCTTGCAAGATTATATCTAGGTGATATTATTTGAAAAATATGTCTTTGTTAGGTGTATGTTGTATTTTGAAAAACTTTGCCAAGATCATTTGGTGGTTCCCCTTCACAACTTTACTGCTTGTTGGTGTGCTTTTTGACGGTGGTTGGCCAGAAATGGTCTATTAGCTTGTTGCGCCCGTCGAAGCGAGTTGTTGGCTTGTGGTTATGTATCTAGTGTAACGTATTAGCAGTTTGCCTTAATGTCATTTTCAAAGGTTCGAGTTCATTTGGAACCGTCTCTAGTTATTATTCGCGGATCCGTTGGATTGTGTTGGCGGTGTGTGTATACTCACTTGTTTTTTTATACCTTTTAGGTTGGATTGTTTTAAACGCTATATTGTTTATTTTGTTTTACTTTACTGGGCCAGAGTTTATGTCCTCTCAAAAAAAATTAATGACAAATTGTTATGTTATATTTTTTACACATTATTAAAATTTAAAACTTGAATTATGAACTTTCAACTATTTAAATCTATAGTTCAATTAACCAGTTGAGTTATCCATCTTATTCCAATAAGACGATGGTAGTTTAGAGCATACAATTAATACTGTTTTTTAAAGTAAAAGTGAAAAGGTTTTGTATAGCACAAACACACACGTTGCTTTTTTCATAATGGGTGTGTGAACTTAAAGATCAACCATGGAATTTATAATTAGGTCTAAACTTGAAAACAAAATAAAAGGAGACGAAAACATGTCTACAATGCTATCATTGTGTGTAGTCAAGTTGTTAAAAAATGTTGCAACAATCTGAGTGCTATCACATTCACACTTTTTGGAACACAACTAATTAAAACCAATTGGTACTCCACCTTCTCTTTAAATTTACCAGTTTAAACAAATGAAATGGAATTTTTTTTGACACAAAATGAAATGGAATTATTCTTTTACGAGTTTAATATTATGTACCGCAAATGAAAATACATTATTAATATTGTCTCACATGCAAAAGAAATATTTTCACCGTAAAATTATACAAATTAAACACTATTTATTGAAGATTATTTAGATAAGATAATGTAAGTCTTTTCTAGCTTAATTAATGTTCTGTGTTTGATCACTGATGTTGGTTGTGCATGCAGTAACATTAAAATTTTTAGGAAGAACTTACCGTCTATTTGAGTACTATAAGATACACAAGAAATTAGACGCTGCAATTGCGTGGATGATGGTATATAGTTACAGCAAAAAATTATAAAAAAATACTATCGAATGAACACTATTCTATTCCTTAAACCTTGGCTAATTAGGATAGATGCTTTACGTAAGCGTGCTTTGCTTATGCGCAAACGTGGAAAGATTACCTAATTCTTAATATTGTCATCAAGCATACATTACTCTATAATCATCAACTTGTTTGTTGCATCCAATCAATTGGAAAGAACGCGTAAGTTGTTTATTTATTCTTCTTTTTTTGTGTGTGTGACTATGTTGTTTATTTATTCATTGATTATTATCATGATCACTTTTCTTATAGAGCTAGCTCATTGGGTCTACACCGCCGACACATACAAACGATTGGTGCACATCACAAATTCGATAATGATTGATTATGAAACATTGATCAAGACTAATACTCTATCTTAATATGATTAATAATAATATTATTTTTTTGCAAATTGCAACTATAATCATAAACTTTCCAAGGCAATCCCACTATGAAAAACAAAATAGGGACTAATCTTTGATGATAATTTTAAATTTGTCTTTTGTGCTCATCTAATTACTTTTACTTAATCTATTTGTTCTTTTATATAATTGATAGCTAGCTAATAGCATGCTTGATGAACGCATCTAATAGTTAAAAAACCAACCATTTTTAAGTTTTAACAAGATTGTTACATATATAATACTATATTGAACTTAGAAAAGATCATGTGTGTCATAAGCATAATATGTGTCGCGTATTAAATGGACATCCTCTTTTATTTTTCGAAAGAATTAGAGTGAGATATTCTAATTCTAATTCAAGACAAATAATGAACTTGTCTCAACTCTATTGATATAGTATGATCCATGTAATTAACTTGTCTCAGATGCATGTACAAACATATGCTACTCTAGTCCATCACATCAAGCCAACAAGGGCATGTTGAACTTAATGGATTGTTAGTTAACTTCACATTCTTTAGAGAGGCGAGCATTAGTGCGGATTACATGACCTAGCTTGGTTGCTAGGAGTACTCAAGACATTAACCCGATTGTTTTATATGCTCCTATCTATTAGAGATGTCACAAAAATAGTCAAACTTTAATTAATGTTCCCTTCGTTAGTTGGTCCAGTGGTGATCGATGTTAAATTTAGTCGGGAGGATCATGGTACAATCCCTCGCAATATGCGATTGGGAGGGAGTTGGAACTACTTGATCCTAGAACTAACCCCTAAACCGGATTAAACGTTCAGTCGATCGGATACTGGTGGTAGAAAAAAAATCCCAATCTATATTAGCCCATATTTTAGTATGAGTTAAGTTATAAAAATAATCCGATATTTTTAACTCAACCAGACTTGATTCATTTATATAGTTGGGTCCATTGTACAAAAGCGAGTAATGTCGAAACAATATACGTAGTACGAGTGCGATACAATAATGGATTCTCTGCCATGAAATGCGATTAAGATGCTGCCAGATTTTAATCTATAGGATATAAAATACAATTATTGCATGACTGTATTGTCTTTTAACTGCAGGAAATCATGGTCCGTACGATACGAATATGCAGATACATGATTATTTTTTTTGAAGTAATGATAGGATACGACCTAGAAACCTTAACAAAAAAATTTATTTTAAAAATTAAATGCATGTATAAAAAAAATGAACATTATCATTCTTCATTAATATATAATTATAATATTACAATTTTAAAAAATAAAATACTTGTGATCAAAACCCAGTGTAGTTTTTAAGCCTAAATCATAATATGTTTTAGGGTTCATTTGGCCCGACTTTTTTAGGTCGCAAAAGCTGAGTGAAAGGTAAAAGTGAAAATAAGAACTTTAAAAAAAAGAGCAAAAGTTGTTTGGTAATTGTTGTTTTTGTTAGCTTCAAAGTTATTTTTAATCTAAAATTTGTTTGGTAAAATATATTTTTTAAAAAAGATCTATACAAAAAATAATTTAAAAAAGATAATAACAACTAATAATATTTAAATGAAAACAAACTAAAAAATGAAAAAAATAAATAATAAAAAGAGCCTTCAGTAGGATTCAAAGCGTGATCTTGCAAAAAAAACTTCGGATTTTTTTTCAAAAGTAAGTTTCAACAAAAAGAAAAAAAAAAAACTCTTTTAGAAGCTCATTTAACCCAATTTTGTACATTGAAAAAAATATGTTTTTTACGGTTAAGAGCTTTACTAAAAAAGTGTTTGGCCCAACTTTTGATTAAAAAGAGAATAAAAAGCTAAAAAAAGCCGGGCCAAACGGAGCCTTAATCATTATGTTAGAATATCGACAAAAGCATCATTGTAATAATTCAAAATTATAATACTTCAAAATAAGTCTGTCTAATGATGAAAGTTTCAGTCTATTCTCCCTCATTACCATCATCCATAAAAATCATGACCAATAAGTTTGATTAATAAAGTACTCTACCAATTCAAGAATGTCTTCAATAAGTTTGATATTAATTCAGCTTACAACCAAAATTGTGGTTAATTCAATTACATGCATTAACCATAATTTTAATGTGAATTGAATTAACTGTCTATTAAAATTAATAACCACATAAAATGTTTTCTAGGCGTGGTATGTGTTCGAAAAAATGGCTTTCCATAATTTATTTACTTTTTAAATGATTGTAGATGTTTTTGGCGAATTAAAGGTTAATAATAATGATAATAATACATTTAATTTTTTTAGTGAAGACATATTTTGGTCCTCACAAATTTATCACGAGACAATTCAGTCCATAACAAAAATAAACCTCAAATTAATCCTTGACATTTTCATATTGAAGACAAACTAGTCCTCGATTTGTCATCACAGATGGACTAATTTGTCCCTGATATAAAATGTCATGGACTAATTTGAGTTTTATTTTGTTAGGGACTGAATTGTCCCATCAGAAATTTGTGAGGACCAAAATGAATCTTCATTTTTTTTTTGTTACATTAATTAATACATTAAAATGAAATGAAAGAACTATTTACAATTGAGTTTAGGGTACATGTTAAACTACTCAAAAATAGAAATATAGCATTCAATGATAGAAAGAATTTAATGCTTAAAGAATTCAACATTCAATAACTTTTTTTCCTCATTTAACATTCCCCTTTACGATTTTATTTCTTTGATAATAAACTAGTACATGAACAATTTACCAACCATAATCAATATGAGATTCACATAATTGGCTATATCTATATGCCTATATCATCAGGTGCACCACATAATTAAGCAGTACGTGATGACAAAACTCGATCAATCCGATTCTAAATCGATCGGCTATCATTTTCTTACATGATATTATATTTGTAATTAGTTTTAAATTAGTAGTAGATATCATTAATAAAGCAAAATTATCTCAAAATGAAACTGTATTCTTACTATTCATGCCTCCCTAGCTAGCTAGCAATAGTTGCAGAAGATTGGGTGAATGTGTATTTACTATTTGTATAGAAGTGAATTTGGGCCTTTGGGCTAAGAAGCAAAGCCGTGGTGTGAGACGGGCTATTGTCACCACGGCGACCGGGGCAAATTTTCTTACAGGAAGGGCAAACTGTAAGACCGGCTACCTGAAGTGGCTTATAATTAAATTGTTCCGCCGTTGTTTTCATTGACTTCAGCTCTCTCAATTCCTCTTCCAGCATCTTGTTCTCTTCTGTTAGAGTTTCGTAACACTTCTTCAATTCTTCGCAATCCATCTCCGTTTGTTTTAACTTTGTCCTGCATATTCATAACAATTCCGATATTAGGTGAGATAACAAACAATCGAGAAGAAAGAAAAAAATGTATAATATTAAAAAATGGTATACAACTTAAGTTCGACCAAATGATCTGGCCTTTTGAGAAAATTCATTAAACACCTGAGTCTACTGACTTGGTTGATTTGATCTATAATTAATATCAATATTAAGTATATTATAATATATATGATCAATAAAGATATATCAATTATGAGAATAAATATTAATATTGCAATTATAGATTTAAGTTATGATGAATATTTTTCATAAATTTAAATTAAATGACTGTCCTTTTTCTTCACTACTTGCATGATGTTTTTGCAAATAAACATGTTTCTTGTATGTTATAACTAAGATTATTAGAGGTATATATAAATTAAGAAGAGAATGAAAATGAATAGGCATGTATATTACAACCTTGCCCTCCTGTTCTGAAACCACACCTCCACTTGTCTCGTACGAAGATTAAGCTTGGTTGCCAATTCTTGCTTTTGCTTCTGATCAAATTGTCAAAAGGAAAATGAGAAAGAGCTAGATAAAGGCAAGCATTAAATTCACGATTGATATCAAAATCATATTAAATACTAGTATATATCGACTAATTATAAATAATAATTAATTTTAAACCAAAAAAAAAACTAATTAATTTGTTCAAAAACATGATACTCATAAATTAAGAATTTGAAAATACAGCACTCATAAACTTAGTTCGGTTGGTAAGAACATTGCATGTAATATATATGCAAAGATCGACGTTTAAACTCTGATAGTTTTACTTATTCATTTTAAAAAGTAAAATTATATCAATTACGCTACTTGACAAAAAAAAATAATCGAAAAATACCGTATTGAGGGTAGAATGGTCTTTGAAAGTGTCCTCCAATACTGCTGATTGTTCTTTGGTGAGTCTAAGTTTCTTCCTATTGGAGTTACCATTTTCATCAACATCAATATCATGAGGCTCATGATCTCTCTCCCTCTTGATGCTATTACAAGAGTTGGAAAATGAAGACACTTGCATGCTAGTAGAATTAGAGGCACGTTGATACAAATTATAAATATACTCATCATCTGGTTCAATCTTTGTAGTAGCTACATGATTATTTCTCTCATAATCAATATTAATATTTTCAAGGGATCCTACTCCTAATGTAAGACCAAGAGATATATGATGAAAATTACTCATGGTGTTCATGAGAATATATGTTGAATAATTAATAATTTGAGGCAGTGTATTAATTGCTTTGTGTGGTCTTATGTAAATCATATATATAATGAGCAAAAAGAAGGTGTGGTGTGTGTGTGAGTGTGGTAGATGACCAAAGAATGAGAATCGTACGTGGGGTTGGAGGGTACGAATATCATTTATGATTGGGTGGGGGCTCCTTTATCTATTTATTAAGCAAACAAAATTAGATAAATTAATGTACTGTACTGTATTACATGTTCTAGAAAGTAGAATTTAATCAAAATGACTTTCACACTTTGTAAGACAAATTATCAACAATCCTCCTTATATTTAGACGGACAAATTTATTATTTGAATTCTAATTAAAAGTAAATTATATTTAGTACGACCCATCTTAAAAAATTATGTCTATTAATTGAAAATAGGTAAAAAAAAAAATGTATAAGTGACTGACGCTGAATTTGGTAGAGATGACTTTAGTTTGATCCCCTGCAACTGCAATCGGGAGACACTGAAACCACTTAATGACAAAACTGATCTCCGAACCGAATTAAAGTGATAGTGAAAGCAAAAAAAAAAAATGTTAAATTCTAAATGAAAGTACATGCTTACATATTTCCCTTTTTTTTTTACTAAAAATGGAAGATATAGTTAAGAGATAGTATCTACAAAAAATATTCCCATTCTCGAATATTGAAAATCTCATCACTCTTGACAAATGGGTTGACCAGTGACCACTGTAATCTCTTCTCCCCTAAGCTATGAAAAAATATTCCTGTGATCGAATATTGCAAAGAGTTTTAATATATGTACCCTTCATTCATACACCTAAAAGTATCAGTGTGTATCTTTCAGCTTGCTAAAATAAACCTTTGTTGACAAAAAGAGAGTTAATTAATTATATATAGTTGTTTAAGTTAAGAATAATTCATCATTGAAAATGTACCAAGTGAAAAACGAAATATGAGAAACATGTTTCTTAGGATTTTTTTTTTTGGAGTACTAGGATTTTAATTTTTAAGACACACATGTATTCATATTAATTTTCTTTTAATTAGATGATGTGATTTTAGGATTATACCTACTTAATTTGCTGTATCATGATGAGAACCAAATACACTTAGTATGTGTCCTTTTACCAAATTCATTTGTTTAACTATTTATATTTCCCACCAATCACTAGTTGCTTGAGATCAAAGTCAACTTTGATTAGTGATTTGATTTTAATTATCTCTCAAGGATTAGAAAGAGACAGCCATTACACATAATTTTTAGAACAAGAAACTTCTCAATTTATATGATAAATGAAAGAAAAAAGTAATGTGTATAGTAGTTAAATTAATCATAGGAGTAAAAAAAAGTACTAGCTGGTAGGACATTATTTTGATATGAATCACCGACGAATCATTCAATTCAAAGAATCATTATTGGGCAATTGAAATTGAAGTGATGAGCAACACTAAATCATTTATATGAACTTTTTTCACTTTTTATTGTGTGTAGAATTAAAATTTCATTAAATGGGTTTCGTAAAACTTTAGAACCATTCAAACATTAATTAGGTAAACCAGGATCTAAGCAGACAAGCTCTTGCCCCACTAGACAGATATTGACTTGAGCACAATGAAATTTTTTTCACTGTTTTTTTGTTGGTATCAATCAATTCTTTTGTGATCAGGGGAATGAGACCCTGTTAATTCAGAGTTTGACCATGAAGTAAGTAAAGTCTAGTAAAAAAACTGTTCCAATAAAAAATTGAACTTCAGTTGGTTCGAACGATTTATTATAGAAAGAACGCATTAAGCACTTGAACCAAATATTTTGATTAATTTTTTTCACTTCTAGAAATCTTGTTCCCAGTTGCTGGTTCCTATATGCATAACATTGATGCTGGTTCCTATAATTAAATTTCATCTTCTAGAAATCTTGTTCCCAGTCGCTAACTAGCCAAGCAAGTTGATGAAGAAAGTAAAAGGCATGTCCATAATAATGATTCTTTTATTTAGTTGTATATCACACATGGCAATCAATAAGTGGTGCCACGTTGACTCGGGCAAGACAAAGAGTAGGTGGACTAACCAATAATTTGGTATGATTGGGTATTTGATTCTATAAGAAGATTATGATCATGACTATGTAGTGTAGCGTAGAAGTTGGCAATGATGGGGGAGATGAAGGAAGAGACAAAATGTTATACGATACTCCCTTCATCCTTAATTATAAGTAAAAATCAAATTTTCAGATTTAATGAATAATTAATGTATTCGGTCTATATCGTAGATTAGATACATCATTTTTTGAGGGAGTAAGGTAATTTCTTATGGCAGTCATATTGTAATCAAGATCCTCTCTATTTTTGAAATAAATTGGTGGTCGTTGAATTAAATAAACCAGACATTCTAATTTCTAATGTCACTTTTGATATTTTATACAAGTAATTTTATCAAAGTCAAGATTTATATTGAAATTTAGATTATTTGACCTCAATCTAATAACACTTTACTTACGTAGAAATTTAAATTTGTAATTTTGATACGAGAACTGTTATCCGAACAACTTTTTTCAAACAACATATAGATACCATACCATACATCTCATATGTGCATGCAGCCTAAAACATATGAAAAAATATTAAAAATGATAAAAAATTATAGTTATCGTATTTTTGTCTAAATTTTTTGTTCAAATATTTTTTTCTCTTCCACTTCCGGCCTTTAAGGGCAGTGTCCACTGGTGGGGTGGGAATATGGTTTTATGCTGTATATGTTAGGCTTTTTGTAAGTCCACTCTTTTTCTTATCTTTTAATTTTACCCAATAGTCTATGTTAACAAAGACACCACTTTTGTCTGCATTTGGATAGATTTTGATTGTAATTTACGTAATCAATTTAGTGTATTATTGTCGTTCATCAGCTAGCATCTAGTTCCTTTCACTTTGGATTCATTCTATAGTTCCTTCATTCAGTAAAATAGGGACAAGTCAATGCCACTAGCAAGTACTAGTAGCAGCCAACGTGTCATCACTCCAATTAATTTCTTATAGGGGCATGATTTTTTTTAAAGGAAAAAAAAAAAAAACACATTATATACGTAGTATTCGTTATATCGTTGAGTAAGTATAACTCGGTTGATAAATACATATAATATGTAGGACTAGATTCAAACTTAACTATAATATATCTCACGTCCCATTTTTTCTTTTTCCAATTAATAGACGAAATGACAAAACCGTAAAAAACTCACCCTCTCACATTCCATTTATTTATGATATAAAGATGCAATTTTAACCACTGCTTAAAAAAAATAGTTATATCATTCGTATGATATTCAGAAGAGTATATTGGAAAATGTTTGACTTTGGCTAAACATAATTCTTAATTGGCAAAAAATCATTTACTCACGTGATCTCTGAGTTGGTAATTAAGTTTGAGTATGGGACTCAAACAAACAGCCTATGGGCAATTATTTTTGATTATTGATTTCAAAAATAAACATTAATTCCAGCTGAAAATAAATCGTGTTTTTGTTATACAACCAGACAGAAGAAAAAAAAAAAGTGTTTTTTTAAATGTGTAATTTAATTTGAAAGTGTTTTTGAGGACGGAAAAATTCCTCTTAGCGTATGTTTGTTTCTAATGGTTGTGCAAGGAAAGTTTAATGAAGGAAAGAAAGCTTGAAAATGCGTTCTATCAATTGGCACAAGAAGGAAAGATTTTTTATTTTTTAAGAATGAGTTACACGGAAAAAGATTACACAGAAATTATTGAAGGATAGTGATTCTCATAACGTCAGTAAACAATAAGTGATTAGACTTACCTGGACACGCCGCAAAAAATTCACTTTCATATTCCATCATACATTTATAATTTGCCAAAACATCTGCACATCAATTCGCCTCACGATAAGAATGACGAACCACCACCTCCCACTCACAGTCTATAAGTCTTATAATTCACTCCACCAATGATTTTCCTATCATACCGTTGCTGCTGAGCCCTTCCACAACACCCCATAACTCTTCTTTTTTTTAACAAGGCAAAATGAGATATATATTAAAAACAATCTCCTCAGCACAAGACGTACCGGTGTAGACTACCAAAGTTTACACAGAATCACAGAAAGGAACCATAGACAAATCATACAAGTCATACAATACCTAAACAAAACATAGGACTAAACCACCAGCTATGAGGGTTTGAAGCTAAAGTAGCACTCGTCGGCTTCAACCACACCTAAAAGAAAAAAAGCTTGATCTTGTCCAACAACTGATGAGAACTGCTTGTTGAGCCCCTGAACAATCTATGATTTCTTTCCGTCCACAAAACCCAAACGATGGTGAGCTAGATGAGTTGCAAAAAGGAACGACGTGCCCGAGATCCACCCACTGAATAAGTAAACTGAACAAAGTGGTCACGTAAAGAAGTGAGATCCACCGAAGCAATGTCAATAACTCTGCTAAATAAGCTTCACCATAACCAATAAATTTTACAAAACCTCACAACCTCTCACCTTCATTTCCTCTAATGACTCCACCGGAACCTATTTGACCATCATCTTGACAAGATCCATCTGTAATTAACTTTACCCAACCATCCAAAGGAGGTGATGAAGGAAAGATTTTAAAGTAAAAAAAAAAGTGTACTTGTAATTTTAAAAAATATACTTGCACAATATTTTGAAATAAAAAAAAAAATCATTATAAAACTAATATCAAAATGTACTTGTATTTAGAAATAAATACTTACATGAATTTTTTAAATATACCGTTTTCTTATGGGCCTAAATTTGTGAAAAAGGAATTGTAGGGGAGACTTGGTAAAAGAAATTGGAGGATGAAATGAAGTATGACATAATATATTTTACATAATTAAAATACGAGATTTTAAATATTTTATTTTAAATATTCTTAATTTAACTTGTGCATATACATGTCGTTTATTTATTGCATGAGTTATATTGAGAAATTCCGAATTCAACATTAATGCAGCTAACAATTGAGTTGTAATTCCCTCTAAAAAAAAACTTGAGTTGTAATTAAAAAAAATTCCAAAGTTCACTATTTGTTGATAGCAAAAAAGTATTTTTTGTGTCTCCGTGAATATATATTAGTTGGTAGGAAATCATATTATGTATATGTTGAGATCTTAATATGAAATTCTCGACTGATTCATTTAAGGAGCTAATTTCTAATCATTAGGGCATCTCGACAAAAAAGAAAAAGGTATTCTTTGGTGAATGATCTATAGTTGTTAATAGCAGGCTTTAACATTAGAAAAGAAATGAGCAGGGGTCGGAAAAACAATTTTCAATTAGAGGTACCTACCTATTTGGACCTCTTCCATGACAATGTCTGTATTGGGTTTGGGTAAAAAAATATGTTGATTTGTGAAGCTGGAATATATATACAATGGCTGTGGCTATTAACACCTCCCAATCCCATTTTTGTTACTACACCTAAATGTCTCGAAGTTTATATTCAAAGGTATATATTATACTTCCTTCACCGTTTAAAAATAAAATTTAGAATAACTTTCATTAACCTGCAGAAGTAGGGGCAAAACAAAGGTTAAATATGGTGGTTGAGCCATTGAAATATATGGCATTGAATGTCCTGACGAGTTTTCCTCTCCGATTATCTCATTTGTGTAATTCACAACCGTGGGATTGATCTAAAGAATGAGTGTAAAAATAGTGAAAATAAAAAACAAATCTATGCTACAAGAGAGCGGGAGATCAATTCATTTGTGACGACAACATGTGAAGTGTGGAGGAGCCCACCACTTCGGTGTCTACTCACGAAGGTGGTGTGGCTTTAGAATGGCTTACTACGTTTACTGGCAACGATGGGCCAGAGCCCCGTCCACATTGATTCTCCCATCTTTTTTTCCTTCATGTTTTCAACTACAATAAAGTAGGTGCAAATTTGTTCTTGTTGATCATGAAGAATAAGATGAATACCATTTGTTTGTATTTTGAAAATAGAGCAAAATCTCAATTATTATATCTTACTAAATTACTAAATTCATCATGATGCACTCTAAATTATCATGTTACTATATCATATTTTATCTCTATCTTATTCAACGCACCAAACGAACCAAAAATTACTAATTAGGAGAAAATATGTCCATTCACCAAATTCGAAGCATAATTACGGATAGTGATTTGCTGCAGTAAATTTCCACAAAGTTTTAACACAGTTTGAAATCACAGCCATCAAATATAGATCAGACGGTCTAGAAACGAACTCAACCACATGATGTTGATCGGACAATTGTTATATAAAACAGTGTAAAAACAGTGTCAAAAATAACATGAGGAAATCTGTTTTCCCATAATTACAAGTGTTACTCCATCATATCCAAAAATAAATTTTCAAAAAGCAAAAAAGCCTAGGTGTAGTGTTGAAAATAAAAGTATGGTTTTTCGGTCCATCACACTATAAAATGCGGGAGTTAATTGCAATTACATTTCCACAACATCCTCGTAATGCAATTTTCCACATTGAATAATCTCAAAAACTGCCAATAAATTCGAGAAACGTAAGACATGCATGCTCTTAAAGGTTAAAAAAGGATGTGGATTGACGTGGATTATCGATACATTGATCTTTTTGGATATGGACTGCAAGTGCCAACTATGATCGAGATGGGTTTCCTTTGTATTATTCATGTTTCTCATCTATCTCATAGTAGTAGGTGGATTAATTCTCATCATTTTTAAATCAAACAATCTTATCTCCTATTATTATTATTTTTAAAAGAGAAAAATGCCAATTTATATATATATTTTTTATAATAACCAATTTATAGTAGTTAAAAACGAAATAGAAACTATATTTAAATGAGTGCTAGTTGACAAAAGAATTATCACAGAAATATATATTTTTTGACAAGTAATAAATTTCAACTTAAAATGGATAAACGAAATTATCGATGCTCGAACCCCCGACCTTGCAATGTCCCTGTTATATTCGAAGATATTTTGTAGCATTCATTAAAGACACAACAGCTGCCTCACAACTAACGCATTTTTTTCATTATTATCAATTAAAGAGGTGTAATTTGAGAAAGAGGTGTAATTTGGGATCTATTTTCATTTGGAATCATCCTCTTGATCGTTTTTTTATTTATTTTTTATTTAAATAAGAGGTTTCCGCATTTTTTAGATTTTATTTTGTGTTGATTTTTCATCTTGATACGATGTTTGTTTTTATTTTGCTTCTTCATACGATGCTATAAAAAAAAGTATGAATGTTTTAAACATATTATTTTTAGGAGAATGTTAACATTAAGGACACATGTTAAGAATACAAGTGTGGTAAAAGTTTATTGCATTTTGTGTATTTATCAATACATGAACATTAAATGTCTTATATAATTATCTATAAAATTTATACTTTTAGATAGCTTATCATGTGCCCTTAGAGCACATGTTAACATGACCCTTATTTTTAATATAAATGTGTTTAACTCTAATTTTCATCTTCAAAGATATTTTGTAGGATTCATTAAAGACAACTAGCAGCCTCACAACTAACACTTTATTTCTTTTTCATCAATTAAAGAGGTGTAATTCAGGATCTATTTTGATCTGGAACAATCTCTTAATCATTTTTTTATTTCTTTTTATTTAAATATATAATTTTCGCATTTTTAAATTTCTTTTTGTGTTGATTTTCTGTCTTGGTAGTTGGTACGGTATTTTTATTTTTAAATTTTATTTTACGTATTCAAACATGTTTGTTTTGTTCAAATTTATATATTTATTACAATTTAAATTCAATGACTCTAGTCATACCAAGTGTTGCAAAAAAGCAGGCAAAGTATAAATAATTAATAATGGCTACGCAGCAACCTCAATAGATATATGCAGAGCTGGCTTTCCTATCTTGCTTATCCCTTCCAATCCAATATATTCATACTCTGTTTCATAATATTTTCAAATCACCCATTCACATTACTCTGTTTTCAACCAACGGATTTTCCACACCAGAAGGATCGACCAAAATGATTCAAAGAACTATCAACTTTCCCAGTATAAAGAAAATTCTTCTTCAACCTGGTTATCTCTCTTCCTTTAAGGTTATCAACGTTTCACTTTCTCATACATTTTTTTTTGTTTTTATAATCAACAAGAAAACCGTTGCTAGAACAATATACAACGGTTTTGAAAGCATCCTATATCCCCCATGGACTTTTTAGTGCATTTAATTTTCGATATTAACCTTCTTAATACGAGTTTATGGTCTTAATTAACACATAATCATATCAAAAACAGATTGGAGCATACAATGGCTATACATCTCAGCCCTCCCCTCTTCCAATTCCAGACTCAACTTACAGGTAACTTAATAATACTACCTCCAGTCTTCTTTAATATAAGATAAAGTTTGTTTTTTAAATTCAATAAATCTAAAAAGCAAATCACTCGACGAAAGAACTTTACAAGCGGCAGTGTCATTCTTCACTCACGCGATATTGCTGGATAGGGCTTTCACTCTCTTATATTAAGGATCAAATGAGAGTATACTATCTTGCATCATCATCATCATGTACTAATTAACAATATTGTATATATTCCTATAGTATTAACTCGGTGTTATTTTTTCTAACAACAAAAAATAAAACTAGTGATGAAGATGAGTACGCTAATGTGGATTGGGACAGTCTTGGATTTGGATTGATGCCAACCGATTTCATGTATGTAACAAAATGTTGTGCGGGCCAAAATTTTGGACATGGACAACTCGATCGATATGGGAACATTGAACTTAGTCCATCTGCAGGGGTACTAAATTATGGTCAGGTATGGTGACTAATGCCAAATTATAGTTTTTGAGTATTATTGTATTTTTGTTGTTATCTTTTATTAAAGATGAAAAAATTATCTTGTAGAAGCGCTACACCTGTAGTGTAGGTGATGAATACAAACAAATATGACCCATCTCAGGATAATACCAAAAGACTGATAAAAAGATAGCATCGGATTTATGTATAAATAGTAAAAATCATTTTGAAAAGGAAAATTAGAAAACGTTCCTTTGTATAGGATATATAATATATAATATAATATATACACGAGTAGTATTCAATAATTCAATAATCAACATGTGTACAACCTGTCAAAAAAATAATAATTAACATGTGTACAAGTGAGGATACTTATTTAATTATTTGACCACGTGGAAGATCCACCGATTGTGATGGTTGTGGTAAATGCAAAACCCACACAAAAGCCACTCTGATACTAATCTTTTACCACTTATTTAATTTTTTTTAATATCAAAAGCAGTATAAACATATGGACAAAAAATACAAATGTTTATAAGAAAACTCGAGTTTTATCCGAAGAGAACACACATTGATGGACTAGTAGTGGAAGGATGTTCCGACCGGGACATTGGAATCCGAACAATGGAGACAACCAGCGACCGTGAGGATGGAAAAGAGGGATACTCGTAGAAAATGCTCTATCGTCTAAGTCCGTATAAACTTAAGGTGTAGGTAGAAGTTAGACTACCCATAATATGGTTTTTAAAAAAACCATACACCAAATCAAACTGTTGAATTAGTGAATTGTCATGTGTTAAGTTCAATTATTTAGTTTTTAAAGGTGAACAAGTGGTGTGTTGGGATTCGAACACAATCGCTACATACAAAATGTGATGTTCTTACTGATAAAAATAAATTTGTAGGGATTATTTGAAGGAACCAAAGCATACAGAAAAGAAAATGGGAAGCTGATGCTATTCCGTCCAGAAGAAAATGCAATTCGCATGAAGATTGGTGCTGAAAGAATGTGCATGATTGCCCCTTCCATTGATCAATTTGTCGATGCTTTGAAACAAACCGCTCTAGCAAATAAGCGCTGGGTAAGTAATTGTAAGATTATATTTTTCTCCAAGTTTCCTTCCGTTTTTAGTTAATGTATAGTTAGACTTAGAGTGAGTGATCATTACATTGCAATATCAGGTTCCTCCACCGGGAAAAGGATCGTTGTACCTTAGGCCTCTACTCATAGGAAGTGGTCCGGTTCTTGGTTTGGCTCCAGCACCTGAATATACATTCCTCATATATGCTTCCCCCGTTCGCAACTATTTCAAGGTCAGACACTCACTCACTGTGCCTTAAACTTTATTTATTTATTGCACATTGCAGTTGGAGGAGGGTTTAGTTTATTAACACCAATTTCAATTGTCTATTAACTTTGCAGGAAGGTTCTGCGCCCCTCAACTTGTATGTGGAAGAGGATTTTGACCGTGCTTCTCGCCGTGGCACTGGAAGTGTTAAAACTATTTCCAATTACGCACCGGTATACATTTCAGAACTTCATTCAAATCATATAAATATTATATATATTCATTTATAATTCATAGCACTACTTGTCTTGACATGTATGTAGGTCTTGATGGCTCAAAGTATAGCCAAGAGCAAAGGATTTTCGGATGTGTTATATCTTGATTCAGACAATAAGAAAAATCTCGAGGAGGTCTCGTCTTGTAACATTTTTATTGCCAAGGTAAGGCGGTGTGTTGTTTTTCTTAAGCTTGTTGCAAATTGCAATACTCGAAATATTATTCGTCACAAAAATTCTAATGCAATAAGTTAAAACAAGTGCTTGCTGGAATCTAACTTGAATTACAATTTCTTAGGGAAAAGTCATCTCAACACCTGCTATCAATGGAACCATACTTTCAGGAATCACCAGAAAGAGTGTAATTGAAATTGCCAGTGATTTAGGTTATCAGGTAGTGTATTACTGTTACCGTGTAACATCATTGTGTTTATATATTATTTTTCTCTTTCAATTGTGTTCATTGATTAAGACCAAATCGGTTCAGGTGGAAGAGCGTGTTGTTGCCGTGGATGAATTGGCTGAGGCGGATGAAGTTTTCTGTACAGGAACTGCCGTTGGTGTTGCCCCTGTTGGAAGTATCACATACCGGAATAGAAGGTAAATGAATCGATTGGAAACATATATATTAGATACAACAGATGGAAAAATGATTAAGTTATAAGAAAGTAATGCATGTAAAGTACTCATACATAAGTCAAAATTTTCTCTGTTCATGTATAACTAACTAAAATTTACTATGTTGTTTTTATTGTACTTTTATGGAATAGGTATAAGAGTGTGGCATGAGTCCAAATTTTTCTGAAATATTGTTTTTATATATGCAGGGTGGACTATAAAACAGGTTCTGGAACTATTTGTGAAAAGCTGTACAATACCATTTTAGGATTACAAACTGGTAGTATTGAAGATAAGAAAGGATGGATCGTTGAATTTGATTAAGTGTGTACATAGATTAAATTATTTTGGGATTAAAATGGCTTGAGAGAAATATAATTTGTAAGATAAATTGTTCATAACATGCCATCCTATGTGGAAAATGGCCAAAATAATGTTCTATATCTCTAAGCATATTGTGTACAATGTTATGCTTTTCTTCATGGTGTGTAAAATGTTATGCTCAAAATGAATAATGAATATAACTTGGACATTATACTCTTAAACAATTGTGGCCGGAAGTTAGAATTTTATTGTATTTAGTGTGTCACCTTGCCGGTTCTGTAGCTTCATTGTCGTTGTTCCCTTCCCCAATTGCACGGCCTTCCGATCCTGTGATTGGTTGATGGCCACCGTGCAGTCTCCCATTACCTCCATCAGGGGGCATCCCCCTTCGGTTGTACTTCACCCTGTGTTTTACTTGTGTATGTTTGGATTCTACTTCTACCTCTTGTGCTGTTGTATGATTAGTCTCAATTTACACTATTGGTTTTCATGTTTTTTTGTTTAGATTTTGCCTAATAAATCAAAACTATGGTAACAAAGTGCTTTTTCTTTTACCAAGAGTAACAAAGTGTACTTACGGGAAATGGATTTCCTGACGCAGTTATAGTTGTGAGCCGTCCGATCTAAATCAACGGATAAGATCATTTAAATGTGTATTTATTCTGAACCATTCGATCTGAATTTAATGACTGAGATTAATTACCGTGGGAAACTTCTACAACGGTGAATCCTGAACAGTTATTTGTGGTGATATTGATATATGATGAGTTTTCAATTCATTAGTATATATTAGTATATGTTTGTCTACTAAGTTATTTGTATATGATGTATGTTTTTATCTTCTTCTTAGCATCATGTGTGTGCCTAATTAAGGGCATTATCTATTAAGTATAGTTTGAAATTAAAAGGAAGAAGAAAGAAATGTGAAACATGTTGTAGTCATAATCACAATTTGACTTTCACTATGTCAAGGTACATCCACCCTAGATCCCTGGGTCATGCATCAACCAATCCAAGTAAGTAGGACCTACATTTATCAGCAACTGATAAAGAAGCCACGTAGTATAACAAAAAGCAAATAGGCACTGTTCAATGCATCCCATTCCCAATCATACAAAAAGTCAAGTTGTTTGACTCAAGAGCCGCCCCCTTCATTTTCACCACCCACTCCTTTTTCCTTTGTCCATTTTAAGGAGGAACTTTATCAATCCTTTATAGTTAATCCGGTTTCATCACTAAACTGCTTCTCTCCTTCAATGTGGAATGAGTTGAAGAATTATGCGCTTAAAGTACACTTTTTTCACTTCTTTTTGTATCATCTATGTACTTCTTTTTTTTCACAAGCCTTCTCGTTTTTAGAGAAAGGGATCCGATAAGGTAGAGTTCGATTGCGAGATTAGAAAAGTATGATAAAAAAATTATTTTCACTAGGAATTGAATACAGATTCTCTCGTACGATCGGTCATAAAATCAGCTAATTAACCACTTGAGCTTAATAACTTAGTTTGTTTCTATATACACTTTTGTTTTCGTGTTATTGAAGAATAGTTTTAAGATGATTTTTTTTTAAAGAAGTTAAATTAGCCCGTAGTTTTAAAATGGTTAATAAATATTCAAACATATGTTGGTTAAAATTCAAATCAAGTTTGGAAGTTAATATGTTAATATATAGTGTACAATGTACACATACATAAAAAACCTAATATATTTGCTGGCTGCCCGAAATTAGCAGAGACTTCTATCTTTACACTAAAATTATTTAATTAACACAGTAAGAGTTTGTTTCTATTCTCTGCTAATTAATGTTTTCAGGGATTTTTTGTTGGCCATATTTTCGAGGCTTTTCTTCCCATTATCACACTTTTATGTATTATTTATGTGTTACTATAGGGATTAATTCTTCGAGTCAGATAGGTCTTTTTTATATTGTTTATATGCAACTATAGAGATTGATTCTGAGTCGGACAAACTTCGACGCTCCTGCATTCGGTTCATAAGACTGATTTTTTTGGACGGATGAAAATTAAGAAATCCTACTTGATTAAAAAAAACTAAGGTATTTATAAGTGGTTGAGAGTTTGAGTCGAACTTTTGGATCATGGGCCTCAACACATAAAACACAAGCTAGTCCATTATGTTTCCGCATTCCAATTGGTTGTGTGTATAAAGAGATTTGCATAATCTCATCCAAATCTTTATGGGTTCTAATTATCATACTTTCTTTCATCGCATATTTTTTCAATTCACACATGTACAACATTAACTTTAAGTCTCAAGATATGAAGCATGAACACTCCTCAGAGCAACTCCAGCGGTGGGATTTTCACCCAGTCCGCCAGCATGGAGTGCATCACTTTTTCATGTTCATTGTTGTGGCATTGCAATTTGGCATTACAGCATCTACATGTGGCATTACGGTTGCATCACAAAGCAACAACAATATGACAGTAACTTTGATTAAAACATGCATATATATGTACAGACAGTACAGTACATTCTAAAGTTTAACAGATATGTGAGTAATAGGAATAAATTATTAACATGTGATGTAAATTTGTGGACGTAATATGAGTTCTTTAGAGTTGCACCGTTGGAGTGAAAAATAAATAAATTATTTCAAGATGATATGGCTTTATTGGGACCCACAAAATACCATTTGTAGAGTTCACCATTGGAGGTGCTCTCAGCCGTGTTGACATTGAGACAACACCAATACTTATGATTACACTTAATTATGTCATTTTCTCGTCATTTTCTCAAATTATTATTGGTATCGACGTGTGTTGTGTCTATGTCGATACTTGATAGTTCAAGACTTGGTGGTTTAAATTCCAACAGTTATTAATTAACAGAGAAATTTGACAAAACAGGACAAAAACAAACTATGGAACTTTTTATATACCAAATCATTGATGTGAAATGTAATTGTGATAATAACAGAGCTGTTTGCTTCACTGGCTTGCAGCTGCATGCAACTGTTATAGAGAACCGAAGGTCGGTCAAGTCAAACCAAATGAATCATTTATAATTGTGGGGTTACTATAAGCTGAATCTTTCTTCATAATTACTGGTCATGACTTGTTCCATATGTTATGTTTTGAAAATTGAAAGTTCCATAGAAGAAGTATATGCAATTATTAATGTTGGTCATTTCATTTGTTCACCAACCAAAAAGTAAGAAAACGAAACATACAAATTTTCCACGTGATTTTCAATACCGCAGCAGTAGTGCTCTTTCTCTAATTTGTTTCTAGAAACTCTATAAGCTTTCAAAGGGTTGCTTGCATATGCAATAAAATAAGAGTGATTAGACATTTGATCAAAATTTTCAACGTTATGAGGTTTCTTATTTCCTTACTTGGGTGAAGTTTGGTGTGTAAATTAGAATTACTGACCCTACAAAGTTACTCTCTCTCTCTCTTGAATTTGGACTTGCACGAAGTAACAAACTCCATTGAAATCTTCTCACACACACATAATCCTAAGGTCTCGTGTTCAAACTTAGGTGAAGTTGTCTAACCTAACAATATCGATATTTGTCATGTTGAGCAAGAACTCGTGGAGTATTGTATGTCTTTTCTCCTTTCAAATATGGATTTATATATTTCTTAAGTTTCTCCTTTTCCATTTGTTTGTTTTCTCAATTCCAACTTCAATTGCCTTTCATTCAATTGAGTTTTCATAATAATTATATACTTATATTTATCTCGCATTTACTAATTTTAGCTTCCACGTCCCTCCCCATATAATCTTCATCACTTCTGCATTCCTTTTCATTAACTTTCTCTTCTCACACTTGAGCTCTTGTAGCCTTTGACTCAATAAATTCATTAACCACATGCAAAAGTTTCAACAAGACATATTCTTATGCCGCTACCAAGAAAAAACAACAAAAATTAATTATAGTTAACTATGTTTAAGTTTAATTTAGTCCCAAACAAAATAATAAAACTCAACAATTCTTAGTCCCCCCCCCCCCCCCCCCCAAAAAAAAAAAGTTATTTTAGTTACTCAATGATTTAGATGAACATAAAAGAATAGAAATACCCCAAAGACAAAATATAATCAAGGTAAAAAAACAAAACAAGAAATTTTTTAGGAATGAAAACATGTGATTTTTATTATTGTGACGAAAATTAAAATTCGCTAATTTTATAGGAATGAAAAACATATTTTACCCTTATTCTGTTTTTGTTTTTTTTGAAGACTACCCTTATTCTTATCGGCTATATATTATATCCCTTGATATATGTAATCAAGATTTTCATTATCAATACAATTTATGTATATTAATTTTCAATACAATTTCTCTTAACTATGTCTTCCATGAAGAATAACAATAGTAATGCTTAATCAATATATTAAGTATAGAAATAAAAATGTAAAATTGATAGGTCGGACGTTGTGACAGGGGTACAAACTTTGTTCCCACTTTTTGTGTGTGAGTTTCCAATAGCTTGTTATTTCATCTATGTGTCAAAAAAATAAAAAAAGGAATTGTATATAGAGAAATAATGATAAAAATTAATTAAAGAACTACTCCTTCCGTTCATTTTTAAATGTCGTTTTTGACCACTGTCCACTTTTGAAGATAGATTTTTATTAATATATAAAAACAAATGTTAGCAAATAAAATATTGTTCAACTTATCTCGATGAATATTTTTCAAAATATAGAATTTTCATAATGCCTACAACCATAAGGTTTGTAGCTAGAGTAGACATGTTGGTATATGGTTATTAATTGGACAGCAAGTGAGAGTGAGAATAGAGTTGAAAAACATTATAAGTTGGAAGAAAAAATGATTCGTGTGTTTAAAGAAAGACAACAAGAACAAACCTTATTCTCCTTCCTATTCATTTCTAGCAATACTAAATATCTGAAAATTTTCTATATACAAATACCTTACTTTTCTGCCACACCCTTATATAAAAATACTATAATTGGTTGATCTTCTTGGATTCATCTTTATTCTCTTCTCTCTCTCTCTCTCTCTATTATTGAGAAAAGGGTTATTCCAAAATCACAAACAAACCAACATGGGGAGGGCACCTTGCTGTGACAAAGCAAACGTGAAGAAAGGACCTTGGTCACCAGAAGAAGATGCTAAGCTCAAATCCTACATCCAACAACATGGAACTGGTGGTAACTGGATCACTTTGCCACAAAAGATTGGTACTATATGCTATATACCTAGCTATATATGGCTACTCAATAATTAATTAACCCTATTAGTTTATCTATGTGTCTATTTTTTAATCTTCCTTGAATCTCAAAGAGTTTATTTTTGAATTTTAGGCCTTAAGAGATGTGGCAAGAGTTGTCGGCTAAGATGGCTAAACTATCTTCGCCCTAACATCAAGCACGGTGATTTCACCGAAGAAGAAGACAACATCATTTGTAGCCTTTACATTAGAATTGGAAGCAGGTAAACAAAGTACATACATATATTTAGTGTTCTAATTGGTTTAATTTTAGGTCACATCGATAGACTACAAAAGTGTCGGTGCTACATAGCAGCAAAATATTGAATTCATTGCAACTATGCAGGTGGTCGGTCATTGCAGGCCAGTTACCGGGAAGAACTGATAATGATATAAAGAACTATTGGAACACGAAACTTAAAAAGAAGCTTTTTGGGAAGCATCGGAAAGAACAACAGTTGCAAGGACGGAGTAATAGATTATTAGCCGGTGTTAAGCATGATGAGAGAAATGGAAGAAAGAGTGAGATTTCTTCATCTGATTTGGTTTATGAAAATACTACTCAACATATGTTACATCCCTATTGGCCATCACATAACATACCGATGCATCTTCCACCATTGACATACTCAAATCAACAAGGTCATACTCCTCCTAGTTTCAACGATCAAGATTCTATTAGAAGATTGTTAATCAAGCTTGGAGGAAAATTCTCTGACGAAGATGATGATTGTTATCAACCAATCCTTAATCAAGAGTTCAATTTTCAATTCCCAGATATCGGAGTTCCTTCGACACAACAAATTCATGAAGAACATATTGGCTCTTCTTCCGGCTGCACGAGCTCTATAATGAACAACGGCCAATTAGTACAATATTTGTCTGATCAGTCTCAAAGTTATGATCATCAGTATTATGGTGAAGGACTAGCAGGACCAGAATTGGTGCAAGAACAAGGAAGTTTCACTGCAACAACGACATCTAGTAATAATAATTATTCGCAAAAGTTAAGCGGATTGGAATTCATCTACGGAGAGGACATGGACGGTACAATTTGTAGTAACTGGGGTGAGACTGAGCTTTAGTATCCAGATTAATGTGTTATCCAAATTCAAGAGTTTAATTTGTAGCGAATTAAAGAAGAAACAAAAGCTTGTATATTAATTTGATTTTCCATATAGATAGATAGATTATAAATTTCAGCTAGGTGTAGAATATGTGTGCTGAATCTTTGTCAATGAAGTACTTTTAATTTTCTGAATTGTTTGTGAATTTTAATATCATGGTTGTAATTTTGAGATATCATGCATTGTGTTCTAATTAGTGATTATTTTTCTGTAATAGTACAAACTACTACTATTTCACACAACTTGGTAGGTTAATCCTGTCTTAGAAAAAACGTGTGTTGTTAACTATTTTTATAAATTTGTTATAGAAAACAAAATTCTTGGCAATCGTAGGATATATAGCTAGGGCACTAGGGGATAGGGAGAAGGTGTATTGTATGTTATTTACAACAAGCTATATTCTGCACTGGATATATAAGGAGAATGCATGTTGTGCATACTGCATATATATATATATATATATATATATATATATATAGCAACATGCCTTAGCATATACTATTAACAACTATTGCCTCTTATGCATGTGGCTCTAAGTAAAGCAAATAAGGAACCGGTAGTTAATGGTTTGAAATTGGAATCTCCATCCGCAATTGTGGCCATAATATTGCTGATGTGGTAGCCTCTGCAATTGCGGCGTGGTTATTAATTACATGTTTGTCTTCATCATAACCACATTTGCAGCTGCATTTGACGATTTAGTCATGTATATATATATATTCAAATTTTCTAACCAAAAATTAAAATTAATTAAGTATCTCAAATCACTACTTTAGATCTAATGAAAACCGTCTCTTAACCGTGCATTTCAAGCACCTCATAATTAGTATTTACGAAACAAACTAATTAAGACTTTGCTATATATGATGGGTAAAATGTGTAGTGGCACGGTGGTGCAAGTTAATATAATTTATGAAAATTTAAAATTATTTCACACCGCAACAACCTCAATATATGTCGCAGCAACCGTAATGACCGCAACCAGAATTTAAAATCATGGACTAAAGATAAGAGTCAACGTTGTAGGAGTTTTAAGCAGAAGGTTCCGGGATCGATTGTGAAAACTAACCTAAATTCTCCAGACAAATTGCTCAAGCTCCTAGAAAGCAGCTAGGCTTTGCTCCTGCCAGAGCTTTGTGTTCTCTGCATTAATAATTTCTTGTTCAATTTAAAGTGTTAAAGTGGTAATTAGTGGATCCATAGGGTTATAATGTGGCAGGAACAGTAGTATTTCTTTTACTTGGTTTTTTTGTATGTTGGGTTACAATGTCTATGATGCTCTACCTTCTTTTTCTCCATTAGCACACTCCTATATGTTATCATTTTTGCTAGTAAGAAATAAGTATTTTTGTACCCAAAAAAATAATAATAAGTCTTTTTCCAATGAGATTACAAAATTAAAATAGTTTATTTTCACTGTTATCAATATTTTAACGTATTCAAAAAATTAAATTTATATTCATCTCTTTTTATTGTTTTGGATAGAATATATAATTAAAAAAGAAATGCAACATTTAATTTTTATTCCGATTATTTTCGGTCAATTTTTGTAAAGAATTGGATACTTTCTTACCAAATATCATTTGTCATTTAAAAAAAATATGAAGGATTTTTTCCTACAGATATTAATTTATAAAATAACATTTCTAAATATAGATTTTTCATTCGGCTATAAAAAATTAGCGCTAATATATGAATATAGGTAAGAGACATTATATACTTTATCTATCCAATGCAGCCTAACTACTGACTAGGCATGGCACACGAATCGAGGAAGTAGTGTACTCCCTTCAACATAAATTATAAGTAAAAATTCTCTTTTCTGATTTATTGACTAATCGATGTATGTGGACTTTAAGATGGAAGGGAGTACAAAGTGTTTTTTGTTTGAATTTGTGTGTACATGCATGTCCTTTTTTTTATAGAAAATTATCTCGTTCATGTCCACAAAAGAAGAGGTTGGTAGATCATTACATGGATCCTCACAACACAGGAAATATAGACTTCAATCCCATTTAATTTCTGATGACTTTCACTTATTCTGGCCATGTTTATTAGCTTCCAACTAGTGTGAAAAACAGAGAAATTATAGTACAAACCAATAGATTATTCAACTAAACATCATTGTTCATCACGTCTAGTACAAAATATTTAAGTCTATGTATCTACCGCTACCATTTTTGACTTACTGTTTGGTTAAAAGGTCAAAGAAGTCACGATCATATAACATACTCCTCCTATATATCTTGGCTCACTGAGTATATTATATGTAGTTGATTACAGTTGTATATTATTTTTGGATGAATTTTTTTGTTGACTTATCGATATTGTCTTGGTAAGCATGATTAGCTAATGATTTTGTCATCATTTAGTTTCAAACTTCAGCTCCTAATATTGATCTAATCATTTCAATAATCACATGGTTATACAGAATATTAATTCTCTCATCCCCTCTTTTTGAGTCCTCAACTTGTGTTCTGTGCCATCATGAAGAAGAGTAGTACTGTACTTGGCAAACAAAAAGGTAAAACCTAGGGATCCAAAGTGTATGGTGCGTGTGGGATTTCAATTTCCTGCAGGAACCTCAGCCGCAAGGTTTCAAATAAATGAACGAGATCGTTTAACATTAATTTATTGAGAATGTAATATGAATCATCGTATATTAAATAAATTATCAAGATTAATTATTGAATGTTACATAATTGCGTGATTATTTTACTAATCCGGAATTTGAACCTTAAATACTCCACTTATTCACTTTAAAATATGAAATTCTAGTTAATTGACGCAACACTTAACTAAACTAATTCTTTTATTTAATTGACACAACAAAAAACACCATCTCTTGATTCCCTACCGACATTAGTAATAACTAAACTATTATTAATTAGTTAATCACATTAAAACTGCACAAATTGAAGCAAATCGTAGAACTAATAAGATAGAGTAACTTGAAAGCGCTTATATGAAATAACGTGAATCTCATCTAATGTAACTAAAGTCATGAATTCGATTCTTGATTTGGTCATGCAACAACCTTAAAATTCTTTGAGAGACTTTGTCATCTTTGCATCAGTTGTACGCGGAGGATACCCAATTTACACCGGAAAAAAGAGAGTAATTAAGATATAACATCTCAAAAAGGCATGCTTAATAAACTATTAGCAATCAGTTGCTTAAACAACAATTTATTACAAATATGAATGATATGCTCTGTAAAGTACATGGGAATATCCCAAAGCCAGAAAAAACACAAGAGAACAATCCTACAACATAATACAAAGGAATTCAAAAACATGACTTGTTAGTTTGTTCATATACTTTACACAAATATAATAATGATTAAAATATAAATACCAAAAAATAAATAAATAAATAATGATTAAAAAAATTGAGCATGCATAAAACAAATTAACATCATTCCGTGATTGAAGCCCTATGGGCAAAGCATGCCATAACCATGACAATAGCCAAACGACGATTTCTCCTATCAAATTATTCTTTTTATAATAACAAGTCCCCTTCTATCTGGATTCTGATACTAAAAAAATTTAAATCCGTATCACATAATTAATTGAAACTTGGAATTGCCTAATTATTTGTTTATGGAATGATAATGACACTCACTAACATGATAATTTGTCAAACTTTAGTCCCTCCCTTGGACTAGACAAACATGTTTTATTCGTTAATTGCATTTCTTATATTGATTTCTTAAGAATGGTGCAGACAATATTTTAATCGACAATGTAGCGTTTCCAAGCAAAAAATATTATCGACCTTGGCCCACTCTATATGTGAGAGTTTAGCTATTAGGCCGTCGCATGACCATATCTCGGCTGATAGAGATATCATATTTTATATGCAAAAGTTGGGGTTTGAATCTCAAACACTCCACTTATTCATCTTTAATAAGGTGAAATTTTAGTCACTAGACTACTTGACCAAAAGATGCTCTGGATGATGCTTATTTTGTTCATATATATAACTGTTGCGTCGTAGTTGGGGTAGACGTTGCAAGTTCGTTCTCTGATATGCAACGGTTAAGATACTTCAAGATGACACTCATATCCGTATGTGCAAGCTACGTTATTTTAGGAGATGATATCGTTGTAGTTTCTACATCACAAGATTAGTTCCGATTTGAATATCTTACTCAATGTGTCTCTTATTTGGATAGCTATTTTGGATTTGACTTGTTTATGCATAGTGGGAATTTGACTTGCTTATATGGTCATAATTTGGTCATAATTTGATTATTCTTTAGTCTGAGTCTGTATCATTTTACACCAAGTTTGAATCTAGACTGTCTTTGATTGAACAATCATCAATATTCTGAATAGGGAAACCTAACTGCAAGGAAGCATGATATAGTATGTACAGAATTGTATGTTCTTTACTTTTATTTTTAGGATTAAATATGTATTCAACTTTTAGTGCTCAATTTTTTTTCATCTCCAAATATAGTCTTTATTGTTAAGTCAACTAACTTTTCACTATGTAAAAGAGACATGAATTCTTAACTAGTTTAGCTAAAAACCCCTGTCAGGCCAAAACTTTGATTTTATCCACCATCTCCATCACATACACCAACTTACCATTAAAAATGATATCGTTCCTCGCCTTCTAAATAGACCAAATTACTGCATGTCAGATTAACATCAAACCACGACGAGATTGTTTACCAAACCAAGAAGCCATCAATAGACTATAGAGAGAAAATAAATTCGGTAGGATGATGAGGACGAGAACCAACCATCTTAACATGTGATACTAAACATTGATCCCAAAATGGCAATGTAAAAATAGATAGAGGGAACTCTCTGAATTCCCTGCACACAGCTGACAAACAAGAGAGGCAGGTTGTGGAAGGGCACCTCAGCGTGCCAGATTCATCGAATAAGAGTTTTCTTTTTATGACTTATTGAAAAATTAGCTTTTGAACAATTATTTCATCTTAAATATTTGCAATTACTTAGAAAATATGACAGTTACAAAGATATTCACTATGTTGCACAATTAATCATTATGCGGAGATTCTTCTGATTCCTATAATCTGTACAAGTATTTGGATCGGGATAATCTAAATTTACATGTGTACAACCTCCATTTATAGAAATCACCATGATTTTCGTAAAATCTACAACCCTAACACTGATTTCTACAAACTTGAACTATCGATGAGGCCATGATATCGCTTGGATGTTGTTTTTGCCTAAAAGATAATAAAAAAAACATAGTCAAGTTGCCAATCATATCTTTAATTTTTTAATATAAAACTAAAATCTCCACCATTGAATAGATGCAAACCTGTCTCTAAACTTTCTTGACTCTGAAGTCTCTGAACACGTTCTTTATCCACTGGATAACTGAAACGTTCAGGATGAGTAGAGCTATTTTTGAATTGGCAATAAGCTGCATGCAATTGATCATAAATCTCTCCCATCCTTCCACAATTTTTATCTCTTGTATCCATGTCAATAAGAATCTAAAACAAAAATTATACTAATTTTAAATAAGAGAATGAGAAACATATAGGGTGATATAGTGAGGGTAAGAGACTATACCTGTGTTGCATCATTCTTAAATACTGGAAGAAATCGTTGTCGACAATATTCGTTAAATAGAACGGTACCGATCAACAATGGAATTGTAAATCCAGATGCAATAGTTGAACGTTTTTGTCCAAACACCCCAAGTGCAATAACTTGTGCCACAAGCATTGAAAAGATTATGGTGTTGTGGGCAATAGGCCAGAACTGTCCACCACCGTCATATTTTGTAATATACACATTGAGAATCTGCAAATGATAATATCAAATGCAAGCCCTTTTCAAGACAAAGTTCGGAAAAAAAATTAGAGCGACTAACATTTCTTTTTAACATATTTAGAGGGACTAAAAATATATTTAAGCCTAAAATGATACATGAAATGGTATGACTCAAATGATAGGTTGATGAATTTGCAATTGAGACCAACGCATCAACAAAACTCTAACAAAATCACCTCAAAATCTATCATTTCACAAAAGGACCACACATTGTGATAGATTGTAAAGTTATTATTATAGTGAAATTTTTCATTGAAAATATATATATGATTAGCTGCATAAATTCAAATGATCACCATGTAGATGTGCTCCTATGTAGAAAAATTAAGCACAATAAACTTCATGATGAACAAAAGAGCACAAAAACATGGTGAAAATCAAAATACTAACCTGATTACGATAAACGATGTATGCAAGGAAAAAGTAGAATAATAGAAAGGGCAGTATCAATGGTGCCAAAATAGAACATGTGAACCCAAGAAATCCAAATAGAAGGACCCTTGGAACTTCCGTATGGTATGGAAATCTTAGGAAGCCATTGTATGTATCTTCCCTAGAGCAGAGTACTAATCTTTGGAACCAGTTCCAAAAAAGAGCAGACGGTTGCATAATCTCAAAACCTAGAGCTGCCCAACCAGATGATAAAACATATGTTGTGAAGAACGTAACCTGTTTGCCATGAAAAAGGAACAATACTATAATTAATAGCAAAACACTTAAGATTAACTTATTATTCAACTCTTTGATGTCTATGTAATTTTATACAAAGGCTACATGGTTTTGTGAATTCTTCGGTACACATCTTATTTGGATATGTACCGGTACACTATTGAGGTGGATATTTCTGATTAGTTCACAAATAATGTTTATTAATTTTGGACCTATCAAAATTATTCACCTCGGTGGTATACTGATATATATCCAAATAAGATGTGTTTCGAGTGATCAGCACATAATTTACAACAGAAAATTGTCATCTTGGAACATGAGTACATCACCTGAGCTGGGACAGCCTTTGCTAGTTGGGCAGGTAGTTCTGTTATACTAGTAAACACTGAGAGTTGACTGATAACAGACCCAGCAAAAACATTGACAAAAAACACATTCCAAATAACGAAATACAAAACTTTGCAACATGCACTTTTTTTCCTGCCACTACGGGAAATTGGGCCTTCTATTGCGGAAAGTAACATCATCACTGGTGGAACACCCATTAAAAATAAAACCAAAATAACACTTGGCAAGTATCCAGTCACCAGTTGAGCCATAAAACTCCTGGAAAAAAAAAGTATTGTTTCACTTTACAATGAATTTATAACATCTTAAAATTTTGAACTCCTACATGATATTCTACATACAATGGATGAATAAATATGAATCATAATTTACAGTTAGATGGTAAGAGTAGTAAGTCGCATGCTATAAGTCGCATGCATCTTTTTTGCTCTTCTTGAAATTGATTTACCAAAATGAAGTTTCAATGCCTAATTATGGTAATCGTAACATAAACAAGTGTAAAGGCAAAAGAATAATGTAAAGGAATCTTAACTATGTTGACAACTCATGTATAATAGTCATCTAAAGCATATCGTAATCTTATAAAAATGAGAAGAAAAAAACCTGGAGGACATAGAGCGAACTCACCCATGGAAATTAAGAATAAAAAGTTGAGAGAGTAAAGATATGGAAGCAAGTAATATCTTACTTTTTAACTATATCTGTCAAGAAAGGGAACATTTTCTCAAGCTTCTCTAGTTGAGTCATGCCTTGTGTAAATGTGACAGGGATGAGGAATACAAGCACAAATGTGATAGAAGCCACCCATGTAAATATCTTTCGAATCCAAAGTTGATGGTACGGTATGCAAAGGTTGGACCAGTAAACATCACGTGGCTCAGGAGCTTGATCTGTCACCCATAACATAGGATTTGCTGATTGAAGATTTCGAGCAGCCATAAGAGCAGCATACCGACTTTTAAAGAACACGAAGGCAGCTGCACATTCCTGCAACAACGATACAACATTATTATGCATGACTCTTTGAACTCTTTTCAGAAGATCTACAATATGTGGTGCTAAAAAGTCAAAAGTGTCAAATATATGATTATCTTCATCTCTCTCCTACTTTTTACTTTATACACTTTACACACATTTTCAAATATACACACACAAAAAACACTCTACAACAAAAAATTTATGTCCAAACAACATTTCTATTGATTAAGGGAATAACTAAAACTCGAGTATAATTGAAGAAAGTTCTCTTAGCTATGCCAAATCATATTAAATGCCTTAACATCATATTTCTCTAGATTATAAAAATGAAAGATAATGTCATAAATCATAATCATAGGTCATAACATATAAAAATCAACCCAGCAAGAATATTGACCTTTTTTCTTGCAACCATATGCACGTCACTGTAGCTTGTTCTTATACTATCCATTTCACTAGCAATAATCTTAAAATTATTGGTTCCACCACAAAAGTAACACTGCATCATAGTTGGCTTACAACTCTGTTCCAAACCATCACCGAGTACCTTACATGCATATTCTGCATCATTCTAAAGGAAGAAGATGAAATGAAATAAAAATTTAAATAGTCGTTATGTCAACAAGGAGAAGAATGCTAAAGTTTTATTAAAACAAGGCTTTAAAAAATAATGATCATGAATGACAACCCAAAGAGCATAAAAGTAGTAAAAAAATTCTACAAGTACTTATGAAATCATCCATTAGAGTTCAAACCTCTGTTTGGGAACATCATAGATATTAAGGAATTTTTTGTGTAAAGATACAAATGAATGTTAATCAATAATTTTCCAAGAGATAAATGTAAACAAAAATTTCATAATAAGCCCCACATATAAAGTCAAAATACCTTTGAATCAAATAATTCCCTTCAAATTTCTACTACATACTTTTGACAATACTAAATGTGACAAAAACAAACAGGGCTTAAGAAATTGCACAAATAATTTTGAACAAGTGAAATGTAGTCTTAATATACATAAAAGTGGTTAAAGATAAGATGCAGACCTTCAGCTTCTGAACACTACCAGAATCATACACTATTTGGTGTGACAAATATGTTGATGAATGGTAATATGTGAAAAAGTTTTTCACAGCTTCACAATATGATTCATCAGCAGACCAAGGTATTCCTCGGACAAGAATAGTAAATTGACTTGGTTTTGGAGGCAATCCAGTGATATGTACTAGCCGTAAAGTAGTAATGTTCTTATATTCCTGAACATTATTGCTATCGAATTAGCTGGACAGTATGGGTCATATTTACAAAGTAGTAGAAAAAAAACTTGTTAGGTAACACAATAAAGACATGTAAGATCATATCCTTACAAAGTAAAGTAGAGAACAAGCTGTAACTGTTATGATGTATAATGCTAGACAATGAGTCCAAAGCCTGAAATCAAGTGAAAGAATGAAAACAAACATATAAGAAATCATCATAAACATTTTATATTTATATATTTTATTTTTTCTTCATTTTTTTCTGCTTCTGCACATTATTTTCTATTTGAACGACACTCACATGAGAAACACTTTCATCAAAAAATAAAACATTGTTCATACCATCTGGATCCTTCCATGACATTCTCAATGGTAAACACTTCTAGTGACTCTAAAGGTATATCTTTATGTATCCTGTTTCGGCCATAGTAATTCACTGGAAGCACTAAACTAGTGCAGATGATAGCAGCAACAGAAAATACTCGAATACTGAAGCAGAAAATAACAATATCAATAGTTAGTAAAACCACAAATGACCTATGAAGCACAGTGGTTTTAAATTGCGGTCCGCATCCGCAATGGCGGCCGCAATATTGCTAATGCGGTAGCCTCCGTAACCACATTGCACCGCAATTGCGGTGTGATTTTCGTTCACGTGTACGGCCGCATGAGACGATTTCGGCCATGTTCGTTCAAATTTTCTCGCCAAAAACTAAATTTTTTTAACCTCAAATCCTAATTTGCATCAAATCTAATGAAAAATCTTACTTTTAACAATCTCTCAACCTTGTATTTTAAGCACATTTGAGTAAGTGTTTATGGAATAAACTAAGACTCTACAATGATGGGTAAATAGTGTAGTGCCGTAGTAGTGTCATTTTAAATAGTTTGTGAAATTTCAAAATGAATTCACGTCGCAACAGCCGCATTGCGCATTGCAGCAACCGCAATGACTGCAATCACAGCAACCGTTACCACATCCGCGACCCCATTTTAAAACCACTCCTCAGATTAGGCATGTTCCAGTGTCCAACGCGCATCAGTGTCTGACACCGACATTGAATTATATTGTTTCAAATTATGATCAGTGTCGACGTGTCAGTGTCTATGTGTCGTGTTCAGTGTCAATATCCGTGCTTCATAGGAAATGACATATATATAACAAAGTTGAATTTAAGAAGAATTGAAGAACCTGAAGACAAGTATCCTGTTAAAAACCACAACATCCAAACCACCAATAGTAAGAAGTTCATCTTGAGTTGTATTCCATGCTTTCATTACCCATGTGGGAGATGGAACAAATCTTTCCAAGCTAAGATCAACGTTTTTCGAAGATAGTGTGGCTAGTCTTCTTCCAAAGTAAACATTAAAATTGCTAGGTTGTTTTCTTAATATTGAATAAAGTGAAAATAGTACCACACAGACGGCGATATTAATTCCAGCTGAAGTTAAAAGAGCAGCAATGTTCATCATCTCTGCCCACTAAATTGGTAAAGTTAACACCTCTCATTACCTAGTAACAATAACACAAAATCACATTAATCACCCCAAAAACAGTATATATTCAAAATAATTACACATGAACGAAACGTGTTATTCAATATTTAAATAACATTGTATTGTTATGCAAGTATTTCTCATGATATAAATAAAATGTAAGGTTTAATTTCTTTCTTACGTAAAAATTAACAAAGGGAAAAAAAATATTCAAAATGAAAATTAAGGAAGTACCTGAACATGTAAATGTGAACAAATTGTGAATGAAGAGAAATGAGAAAAATAATGATGGAAAAATCAAAACATTGAAGGAACAAACAAAATAGATTATGAATTAGATTCACAATTTGGGAGGTTTTATGTGATGATTTGAGGAAGAAAAAAAGGGAATTTGAAACCCTAGAAGTTTTGTGTTTTTGTTGTTTGTTTATGAAAATTGTGAAATTGAAAAGAGAACGATGAATGTGGAAGGAATGGAATCGCATGAAATGAAAGAATCTGAAATTTGAAGGCATTAGTTCTTTTTTCTTCTTGTTGCATTGTTGCCATCTAAAACAAAAATAGAGAGACTAACTAATTATTCCACACGTGGCTAACCCCCCAATGTCTAAAACCCAAACAAAAACTTTTCTCATACAACAAACAATATTATGATTATGAATTTATGTATAAACTCTAACGCTATTTGAAATAGAATATAAAAAAATGATATTTAATTTGATAAATTTGTTATCAAATATTTTAATTTTTAACCCTCTAATTTATAGGGAAGGGATATGATAATCGAGAATTTGCAAGATAAGTAAAATCTGACCAAAAATTATTTTTATTAGGAATCAATATTCTATACATGTTTTGAAATTGAGTTTAAAGATAATAGTATTATTGTCATAAAGAAATATAATATTACTTTTTAATTAAGACTTAAATGCAGTTTTGGTCCTCTATTTTCGATTTTTTGAAGTTTTGGTCCCCTAGTTTAAAAATCAACTTTTTTGTCCCCTATTTAAAAAAAAAATTGACTTTAAGTCCCTCACTCCAATTAGGAGTTAATTTTAATGATGTGGCAAAGTCAATTATAATGTGCCAAAAATAACATGCAGATTAAATAATTACATGTGTCATTATTATTTTATTTTATTTCAAAAATGAATATATTACAAAATATTTAATGTATTATTTAATAGATTTATTGAGGTGAATAATATTTTAATGAATGTGAATATTTTGTAAATTTTGTTTTTGAAAATATCATCAAAATTGACTCTAAATTGAAGTGGAGACTAAAAGTCAAAAGAAAATTTAAATAGGGAGACTAAAACACTGAATTTTTAAATATGGCGACCAAAACTTCGCAAAATTGAAAATCAACGGAGGAAAAATATTTATAAAAGCTAAAAACCTTATTTATTTTCAGATAGACATATTAAAAGGAGATTATGGGTACTCAAACTCAGATTAAGCTACCTCTTATTAACGGCTAAAGATTACAACTCAATCAAAGATTTGTAGCCGTAGCACCAAATAATGTGCAAGTAGTTTCTTCATTGTGCACACATTTGGGCCCTCATTATATATATTCATAAGATGATAAATTTAAAACTCATCAATTAGTAATTTCCCATCCATCCAATGTACTTATAATAATTGATCACATCAATATTAGTGAGAAATGGTTGTTTGATAGAAAACATGGTTGAATTTGAATCCATAAAGACCTTAATCCTTTGCATTGCAACTTGTAAAGTTTCTTGAGTCATATTAGCAAAACAAATCCTAAACCACCCTGGTTCAGAACAATTACAAGAAGAGCCAGGAGATATATTCAAACCAACTTTGTAAATAATCATTTTCCAAAGCTCTTTCTCAGCCTCAAAACTTGAAGAACTCAACAAATGTCTCATATCAACCCAACAAAACAAACTAGCATTGCTCTTTAAACACCGAATCCCGGCATTTCTTAAACCATTAACAATCATTTCCTTCCGTTTCTTCAATCTTCTCTTATTCTCATCCATATACTTAAAAATAAATTTCTTGTCACCCAGTAATTTTGCGACCAAATATTGAGTTTGCGACGAAATAAGTCCAAAACTTGACATTTTGGTAGCTGCAGATACAACATTTTTGTTATTTGAATATATCATTCCAACACGAAAACCAGGTATACCGAGGTCTTTAGAGAGACTATAAATAACGTGAACATGCTTCGAAATTTCATCATTTTTGAGACCTCTTTCGTTGATAACTTCCATGATGCTTACGAATTTTGGTGAGTCGAAGACAGTACCTGAGTAGATTTCGTCGCTTATTATGTGAATGTGTTTGTTTATTGCAAAATCTACTAGTTTGTTAAGCTCTTTTTTGGTCATGGTTGTGCCTAATGGGTTTGAAGGATTAGTTACTAATACCCCTTTCACATTAAGGTTCTTGTTTTTTGCTTCTTCATAGGCTTGTTCTAAACCAGAGGATGTGATTCTAAAACCGTTCGAACTTGAGCAATGCATTGGAATGATTTCAACCCCTGTTCGCCATTTAAGATCTCTGTTAAACCTGCCAAATTTTTATTAAGTCAAGAAAATTTAAGTGTTAGTTAGCAACTTACAATTAATTAAATTATTATTATGATTAAAAAAATGAATGTGTTAAGCTCCTAGTATTTTAAAAACATGTCAATATCGTCTATTCTTCAATTATTTGAGCATTTGAATTACAGATGTGTTGTGGTTCAAGTAGTTATCATTGATCCAAATGTTATCATTGTTGGTGCAAGATAGGATCAATGCACATACACTGAAAATAGGCGCAGCAAGAATTTCTTGTTTCACAAGCAATGATGAACACACACAAAAACTAATGAAATTGAAACTCAAATAATTACGACACTTATTTATAATTAATACACATTGTTTTGTTGGTAAAGTAATCTCAACACTTATTTATAGAAAATGTTGGAATAAAATACCATACATCAAATACATACCGTATGTACTGTTCACTGTACATACTAACTAATGTCCCTGAGATACTAGTGTTCCGGAGCATTAGTTAAAGAAATGAAAAATAAAGAAATTATCTTAAAATTTATTTAGTTAATATTTCTATAAAAAAAATGTTATTTTCAATGCAAAATATAGAGAAAAGGTTTTGTAATACAAAATTTAAATTGTATCATTACTTAATTTTACAACTTTTATAACTACAAAAATGTATGTTTTTAAACAGTTTTTCAATATATTTGCAAATGTCATTAACTATAACTATTTTATTAATTGAAAATGGAATAAAAGTGGTAAAAATATACCCAGGATAATAGGGTGTGGGAAGAATGAAAGCTTCCCCTGGATCAGCTAGACAAAACATGAGAATTTCATTAGCAGAAGTTGCGCCAGCAGTGAGGACAAGATTCTCTGAATCCAATTTTATTCTATTTCCACTTATTTTTCCCATAAACTCCACCAGTTCCTACAAAAAAAAAATATTGTAATGAGAATTATTTTTTAAATTTTTTATTCTCATGAAATTAAAGGCAAACTATATTATTTTTTTGGTACATAAAGGCAGCTATATTTAACACTAGAATACTTAGAAAAAATTGTACTCAAAAAGATATGTACAAAACAAAACTACAAAATATAAAATGAAATAAGAACAAGGATGTATAGACTCTATTCAAAGGTGGACTTTACTATATTTAACAAATTTTAATTAATAAAAATATTATGATCATGAGAAATTAAATATTTTAATTTTCAATACATTGAATCCATACATTTTTCTAAAAACTTACTATTTTAGATTGCTACATGTAAAAATTCAGGCTAAGAATTTATTTTGCTTAATTTTTACATGCATGCAACTAATCATGTCAACACAGCTAGTTAAAATTGCTTATTTATTTTTTTATATATATACGTAGAAAGAGACTGTTTTGGATGCAAAAGGGACTGCTCATTAGTTATGCCCATGTGATTGAATATGGTAAGATTGGGGAATAGAGACAGTTTTTTCTCAGCCGACTTGCAGCAATGGGTTCAGTTCAATTTGAAGGCTGAGGCGGGTCGGGATGCATGCATGCGGTGGAGAGACTACCGGTCATCAGTCGCGTCGCGTGACACGCGCAATAGTTTTTTTTTTAACAGCAAAAGAATATATATTAATATAAGAAAATGTAACAGTACAAGAGGTACTTAACCCAATCGCGGAGATAAGTACAGGTACTACACCCAAACAATACAAAAAGAGTCAAATACACTCACTAATCATCGCTAAACCCACTAAAATGACATTACCTAACTATGGTATTGGTGCAATATACGGAAGCACATGATAAGAGTTGTTTTATTTTAATGGCAAATATAATATATTGGATTTTCTAACCTATGCAACATTGCACAGAATTTTGCCCAGGATAAGGGGGTAATTAATCCACTTTATGGATTTCTCCGAACATAAATTACCCCCTTATAACTCATAAGGATATGTTACTTACATTTTTGAGAGCAGGTAAGCCGTGATAATCCTGGAAAAGAGCGAGTTCTTTAAATATGGATATTCCATCTTTCTTCATTTCCACTACATCAGAATTTCTTTGGAGCCATGATTCAACAAGCTCAAATGAAAGCTGCAAATTAATTTAAAAGATGTCAGCGATTTATGTTGGAGTATACTAATAGTACGTAGTAGTGCTATATAAAGTTGAAACAATACATTAATTGATCACACACAATTTCTCTCAAGTGATTGGCTTGATATAGTTGACAAACGTAGCCACCGTTACGTACAAAGAATATACTGAGTTTTTTTTTTTACTATGATATTTTTACGGTCATTAGCGATAATTAATCTCTATTGGAAAACTTGTGAGACACATGAAGTGAGTTCTCCACTCTCAACTGAATTTTTTTCATATGTATAAGTCAGGAAGCAATCCCCTAACCACATAATTAAAATGACCAAAACATTTACCACTTAAACCAATGTCTTGTTAGTTGATATTTTTTTAAAAATGACAAATATATACTAATATATTAAGCATCTAATATGGACCTATTTAAATATGGACCATATTATATTTTTAGTAATTTTAGTAAATATAATTTATGTTCTACCAAATAAAAATTATGTTCTCTATATTTTATTATTATAAAATTTATTTTTTTATTAAAATGAGTAAAGATAAGCTTTTAAACTATTTTTGAGAGATTCGTATTAGGGACGCCTAAATATATTTTACTCGACATCTTCAGATTCCTCAACAAAAGGAAACAATCTATATTGGTTGGAGGAGACCTCCGAAGCGATGGATCAAGCTTAATAGTGATGGTGCTTACAAGAGAAATAATGACATTTCAGGGTGTGGAGGCAGGCATTTTTCGCAGTTCAGACGGGAGGTGGATTAAAAGTTACGCCAAGAAGATTGAATCGTGCGGTTCTTTTCACACATAAATGTGGAGTCTATACCTGGGCTTGGATATGGCAATTAGAGAGATCATATCTCATTGTTGAGAGTGACTCAAAACTCTTGGTTTACATGATTATGGGAAATTGCATTATTATTGGAGGGGTGACTCCCATTTTGGTTAGGCATTTGTTTACAATATTTTGCCTCTGGATTGACAATTTCAAGTTCGTCACACATAAAAGGAGTGAAATAGAAGTATGTTGCCTAAAAAATAAATTTCATACTTGACAAAAAAAAAACGGATTTTAAGGGGAGATTGAGAAATTAATAAACCTGATTCTCCGCAAGTCCCATCTGAATGATTCCTGTGGGATTATGAATTGGATGATAGGGATTTTTCTCGTATTCTTGCCAACCTAGAAAGTAAGAAGAGTCTTGCCCATGAGACTCTTCACTAGCCTTCCTAGACAACATGTTTTCTTAACAAATACAAATATATTTATTACTTCAATTTGTTTTTTTGTGTAAGCTTAAACTTGAGAAATCTAAACAAGACACCGAGAGACTGATTGGTGCATGTGGTGAAAATAATAGCCAGGGGGTTGCATATTTATAAAGGTGTAAGACTAACTAGGGACACAAACCCTACAATGAGACTATCAACATCTATGTCTATATTATTCAAAAAAAAAAATCTATGTCTATATAATAATCCAAACACTTGTCAAGTAAAACATCAAAAGTACTACTCTAAAGTTCCGTCACGGGAAAAGTAAAGTTTGGCAAAAAATTATTTTCATAAGGAATCGAATTTGGATGCTCTCAAACAATTCGTTTTAAGGGAAGCTTATTAACCACTCGAGTCCTTTCATGTGATCCTTTCACTTTTCCATTCAAAAAAAATAAATTGAATTCAATGTTTTAGTTATATAAGCGTTCATCTTTGAAATAAACTCAACAATAAAAGTTCCAATGAACTACTAAAAATATTGCTTATATATATAAGAGTCTGAATTCACTGCGAAATTTCTTAGTTACTCGCCTTAATTAAGGTGAATTTCTAATCACTACTAAGGTGAATAATAAAGACTATCTACTATTGTCATTTAATTTTCATCTTTTAAATTTCTCCTCTCCTTTTTGAAGTTCTATCTCATTTGATAAATATTGATATTATTAGACCGGACATTTTCATCTAAGTTTGAATTTGAACTTTACAGATATGTGAATTTTAGTTGTCCTTATCAATTTTTCTATAGAAAAAAATGTTCCTTCTCTCATTTGTGTCGCTTTTTATGGTTGACCTCTCTCATTTCATTTGGCCTTCATTTGATAATGTTATTTTTTTTTTTTTTGATGATAATGAGGGCCTAAGCCAAAGAAAAGAAAGATTACACGGGAATCATCCTAGGGGTAGTTATCCCCATGACATCGGCTAATAACAACTCCTTAATCTCTGATGGACAGTCATTATAATAAATAATTTCCTTATCCAGAGTGCAGCCAATAGATGCTAGAGCATTTGCACATTGATTAGATTCTCTGTACGCATGAACAATATTAACTTCCCAGTTAAAATCCATCAATCTCCGGATATGCTTTACCAACATAGCTCCCACAGGGCTCTGCAGAATGCCCTTTGTTATAACATGAACCACCGTGACTGAGTCAATATTTGATAATGTTATTTTGTTTGTTTCTTAAACGAATATTTAGCTTTTATTTCTCTCGCACTTTCTAATATTTCATTATAAGATTTTTTTCCATCGATTATTCTTTATGTATTTTTTGTTTGATATAGATTTTTATTGACGCAATTGTTGGATATAGATTGGAATGTGACACTACAGTGCTGAAGGGGTCAAGGGTACAAAACTGTAGATTTTTATTAATGGTAATTGTTCTTTCTTCCATCTGTACGTTTAGGGATGAAGCCAGAAATTAAATTTAAGGGAACCGAAATTAAATGTATAATTTAGTAAAAAAATTAAATTTTATAAGCGTAACATATATAAGAAATTATAAGATAAATCTAATGTTAATATTGTGAATTTGTATTTTATGAGCCATTTTTTTTAGTTGAACTTTTTGCCCTCTCTATTTTCATATTTATTGAAATTGAGCTCAACTCATGTATTTTTCCATAAAAATTGTGACTTTTGCGTAAAATAAAAAGTGAATTTTAATCTTCAAAAAGATATTTTGTCATTAAATTTAATATTAGTGTAATAAATCACAAATTTTGTACAAAAAAAATGTGATTTTTAGGGGAGAATCCATTTGCTAAGCTCAACTCATGTATTCTCTCTCATATGTAACGCTTCCACAATATTTAATGGCGTTAAAATGCGACATTGATAAACAAAATGAAATACCAGTTGGATGTCAATTATCATGAAAATTCAATAACAAAGAAAGTATTTTTTTTTTAACTACCAAAGTATGTCATTTCTGCTCAAATTTCACAAGGAGAGAAGTGATAACAACACACTTTCTAACGCACTCTTTTCAACACACTCTATTTAATTGGTTGAAATTCAAATGGATCCCACTAAATCATGTAGACCCCACATAAATTTGGTGGAACCCATTTGAAATTCAACCAATTAAAAAGAGTGTGTTGGAAAGAGTGTGTTAAATGGTGTGTTGCTAGCATAATTCTTCACAAGGATTATTTCAGAAGGATTTAGGTTCGAAGTATTTCAATGCTAATATGAAAATCCTTTTTTATAAATATATAAGAAATAATTACACATGAACCAAATGTAGACATGCAACATGCTGCGTCGCTAAACCTTTCTGTATAGCAAAACTTAATCTTAAGACTACATTCATAGACCTAGGCGACACAACATTACTGTGGATGGCCTTTTGAACTCTTTTCAAAAGGTTTACCGCCTCTGGTGCGAGAAAGCCAAAAGTGTCAAATGCAAACGATATAAAAACGTGTTGATTATCAGAGCACGCTTTCTCATGTTTGTTCATCTTGCTTGAAGCAACTTTGAGGGCTGTTCGTCCCACAGTAAAATCTCCGACCCCCAGCCCCACGAGTGGGGAAACTCCAGTCAAATCTACACAAGCATGTTTCCCACCTACCCATCCATACACTAGAACATCCGTTGGGCGAAGTGTCGATTTCTCTTCTTGTGGGTCAGTAAAACAATTCACAGGTGCCTCTTTCTTCTCAGAAATTTCCGCACGCCTAAAAATATCAAAAAGCACATTTCTGACCAAGTCATGCCTGTATTTGAAGTCTGGAAGCTCCCGGCAATGAACTGCATGCTCCCCAAAAGTGTCGAGACACGCTTTACGACAAACAGGGCAAACTTCATCCTTAGGGAATAACAGAATCATGAGGCGGTGCCTAAGGATGGTGCAATACTCAACCGGAGACATGTGTTGGCCCAACCCATTAATGGGATAGCGAAGAGAAAATCTTGAGCATGTGCCGCTTTTAAACACCTAAAGACTGTTTTTTGTCTTCTGTTCATGACAAAATCAACTTCTATATTCTGAACAATATTTAACTATATTTATCGGTATTCCTTAAATCTTGACTTTGACTTTAGTGAATTCAAGACTTATATCTCACCTAAATTTTTTATTATAAAAAACAAAAGAAAATTAATGAAATAATATACAAAATTTATTTCTAGAGTGGATATGTTAGTTTTTTTTTTTTTTATAATTGTGGATATGTTAGCTTGATAGTGGATCTTTGGAAGAATACCCTATGAATGGAGGAGTTATTTGGTCGAAATTTACGGTAGAGATAATAGGGCGCTATCTTTGATTATTTGGACGCCATGTGAAAATAGTTAAAATATGCCTAAAAAAAATGCAAACAAAATAAAATAAAATATTTTAAATTTTAAATAACATCAATACCATTAAAAAATAATAATCATTGTCATTAATATAACCAAGTCAAATCTCTTAGGTAAAACAAAAGTCAATCTCTACTCTACTATATATCTATCCATTTAAGAAAACTATGGTATGTCAATTAGGCTTTGTCTAACATGTACCACTTGATTAAGTGGTGCATGTTGCACAAGTTATCAGTTATATCATAAAGAATACGAATTTTATAAGACTCACCGTTGGATTAAAAGTTTATATTATATAGATCATTCATGAAATTTTTTTAAAGAAATTGAAAATCATTTTATGTGTTATTGAGATGCATCAAAATTAACGATATTCAATAAAAAAAAACTCATTAACTGTTAATTTTGATGGGTCTCAATAACACATAAAATTATTTTCAATTTTTTTTTAAAATTTGTATGAATGATCTAAATGATATAAACTTTCAATTCAATGATAAATTTTATAAAATTCGTATTCGTTATACTGTTATCGACAAATGGTGCACCGTGCACCACCTATTCCACTTTTTCATGATAGAACTCGCCTGTAACGTCTCTCGATTCACCATTTGTCCCACTCTTTCATCATAGAACTCGCCTGCAATGTCTCTCCATTTGATGTCTCTCCACATCAATACCCACCTTTCTTCATATTGCACACACAACAAGACCCTGCAAAGTTAATGGAATGTCAGAATGGGAGAAATAACAAACACAAGCAATTACTTGTTGAAAGTACATTATTCAAAAGGCTCATTCCATTCTGTTTGAATTTTTTTTCATACTACTTTACAGTATATCCTTATCCCCTGTCTTTTCATCCAAAAGTACGTGAATATTTAAACTAACACCAAGACATTCGTGTGTGGCATCTTCTTCCTCTTTTGTCATTTGTTATGTGTACTTTCTTTTCTTTTCAAAAGTTTTGACATGCATTATTTGTGGTGGGTTCTTTTTCTTGTCTTTTCTTTATCTTTTTTAGATGAATTATATATTCTTGAAGCAAATTATGAAGGCAAAGACCATTTCAATATTGCCCCTTTTCAGGTCTCCAAATTTGAATACATTTACTTTTTCTTTAAAAGGTATCTCCAGTATTAATTTATCTCATTATTGTTGCGAAATTGAGGTCAAGGAGGTTCTTAATTATGAAAGGTTTTAACACATGCATTATCTAAAAAAATGGTTCTAACACATGCATTGCACTATTAGAGTTTGCTAACTTGAAAGCTACATGTAATTAAGAATATTTTTTCATGAAGAATGTTTAGTTAACAATATTTTTTTTTGGTAACAAGTTAGGATCGAGCTACTCCTATTAAAAATAAGTTAAGAACTTATACCATAGAAACGTGCAAATTATTAAATCATATCTAACCTTAAGGTTCAAATCAAATAGATACTATGACTTAGTTCTAAGTAAATTAAAAACAAAATCTTTATATTTCTTCTATTTTAGTGCTTTTTATTTTTTAATTTATAAATAATTTCAATTGTTTTGTCATAAAATTCACACATAATAAATTGCACACGCATAAATAATAAACTTATATAATAATATTTGTAAGGTGCGGGAACATTACAATATCTAGAAGTTGATATTTAAATTTAAAATTCTCTACTTATTCACTGTAAGAAGTAAAATTTTAATAGATAATACAAAGTGAGACTATGTTGATCTAACTTTCTTCTTCATCTTCTTTATAGTGTGTGTTCATAAGTTTATCTTTTGTTCCAAAACCTCCATCATTGTTCACCACATTGCGGTGCTTTGCTAGAACCAAGTTTAGGCTTCTTCCGCGCCTATGAGTGTGTGCAACATTGTGTTCTAATTAACAAAATTTTGATAGATAATACAAAGTGAGACTATGTTGACACCCAAAAAATAAGGACTAGGATTGCCTACGGTCCTATTATCATGTTGTTTCACGCAATAAGAAATTTGGGTTGTTGATTAGAGATCAGACGGTTCAGATCATTTACACAATAAATCAATCTCAACTATCCATTTAAATCGGACGGTTAAGAGCCATAACCGTGTCAGCAGCAAACCCTTTTCCAAAAAATAATACTATGTTAGGGTCTAGTTTTACTACAAAGTTGTAAACTAGAAGTGGTTTGTTATCTGCCAAATGTCCTCAACTCAATATAGGACCACCTAGAACTCTTGCTTTGAAAGTGCATGTTGGAGTACTTGACCCTACTCAACAGTCAACTCAAATCTATGTCGGCCATTCATTTTGTCTCTTTGTTTTTGCATCACATGCAATTTTGAGTCTTGCCTTCTTCAACCCCCACCCTTTGTTGGAAGAAATGAGGCAGTGTTCAATAATTCATACATATGCCTGAGAAGATAAACTGGAACACATGTTAACATCACATCTGTAATGCTTGGTATAATTTCATCCAATTTGTAATGCTATAGACATGTCTAGAATTTTTGTAAAAAGTTACATCACATGATGGAAATAATTAGTGATGTTATGTACGAAATTTCACTTCAATGTTTTCCTAATGGATCAATGCTTTAAATTTGGTTCTCAAAAAATGACAGATGGAAATAATTAGTGATCGTCTAATTTCATTTCACGCACACATGCAAACATTTACTTTTAATCATACAATGTTGTTAGGATCTTTTGTTTATCATCATTTTGTCAAAAGTATACATTTGAGTGATTGAAAAAGTTGGATTGTTCAATTAATATACTAACATCTTATTTTAATAACATGATGATTTATTTCATACATATATATATATATATATATGGGTTTATGTAAACAAGTTTTACACCGTTAATCAATCATAATTGTCTCATTATTATAAATGTTTGTCTTTAATTTGGTGTTATCCTTCCAGATTTTAGGGAAAGGAGACCCTAACAATATAGAATTTGCCGCAGGATAAGTAAAATCTGGCTAATAAATTGTTCCATCTAAAATCTGACCCTAACATGATGATTTATTTCATATATATATGGGGTTAATGTAAACAAGTTTTACACACCGTCAATCAATCATTATTATAAATATTTGCCTTTTATTTGGTGTTAACCTTTCAGATTTTAAGGAGACCCTAAGTAATATGGAATTTGCTGCAAGATAAGTAAAGTCTGGCTAAAAAATTGTTCCATCTAAGAATTGAACTCGAGTTCTCTCAAACAATATGTTTGTCGTTAACCACTTAATGAAGTTCATTAACACTTGAGTCCAATAATTTAGTTAAATGTTTGTCGTTTTTCATAATCATTTCTTAAATGATACACATAATTGGTTGTGAAATACACACCGTATAAAACCTTTTACACCAACAAGGCATGAAAATTAAACTCAACTATTTTCTCTATCCCAAAATATAAGGGAAAATTGGTCAAAAAGTTGATGTATATCAACTTTTTTTTGACCAATTTTCTCTTATTATATTTTGGTTTGGAGGGAGTATTGTTTTTGTATGGATGTCAGCTAACTTTAAGGGCTTAATTTGTCAATAGATTCTTGGTTTTGTCCCGATCATTCTAGGCCTGCATTTCTTTAGTTCAAAGTGTCAATTCCTCTTATCTTAGAGGATAGTGGTGAATTGAGTACCTGCAAAGGCACCATGCTCAAGTCAACATACCATTTGTTGTTGGAGTAATAAGTGATTGAAATGATGCATATTCTCAACTTAAGTGTGTGTTTGGTTATGCCATCACAAAAATTTGGTTTAAATGAATTGATTTTATATAAAAGTGATTTTTTTACAGTGGATTGAATGTAAAATAATTTATGTTTAGATATATTAATTATATAAACGTTAGTTGAAAAATAAGTTTAAGACAAAAACAATTATACTTGATATTACTATTATTGATAGAAGCCATTGATAAGAAAAAAAGTAGAGAAAAGTAAAATGAAAATTATAATGATAATGAGAGAATAAATTACATCAAGAAGAATATGGGATGCACTTGGATTCGTTACACTTTTTTTTCTCTCCAAATAGTGGCTTATAATTTGGAAAATGTAAAGATTTTTATGCTTTCCACAGGACATTATATCCTCTTTTCAAATTTGTCTTTGATTGTTAACTAATTAAGTGAGGATAATGACACAAATAATAAAATGATGTTCTGCTCTATTTTAAGGTAAAAACAACTGCATTCAATAGAAAAAGCAACAAACATTACAAGCGTGGCCGATGGCAATATAGGAATGAGAATCCTGTCAGATTCATATATACGAGAATGGATTCTCTCAATTTGTTTTTCTCATTTGTTCATCAATTCTTCAATCTCTATCTCTCAATTCACTTTTTTTCACTCTTCTTTTTCTCTCTCCTCCCAAATCAATATAAAATTTATCATAAATCCACACGAGAGAATCCTCTCTCCACATATACAACCAAGAGAATAACAAGAGGAACTAGGGTTTCATTAGAATGAGCAAAACTTGAATACAAAGAGTTACTCTTACGATATATATATATAATAAGCATAAAAGGTTAAACTAACTTAAGCCCAAATATAACTAAAGGCCCAATTATCTAACAAATCCATCGTCTATTTTCCAAATCTAATTACAAAATTCAATGATTCTCTCTCTAATTCCAAAACCTCCTATTTATAAAAGACAATCATAACTAACTATCTATGAGGACTACATAGATAGAAAATTAAAATTACCTTCAATCCTGCTGAGTGCTGATAGAAATAGAAATAAAAAACAGATATCAAAGTAGGATAAGATTATGCAGTCAAAGGTGCACAAAACATTTAAAATGCATATCTAAAAAGCAAGCAATATGAGACAGACTTTGTACATATAGGCAGGGGCGTCCCCGAGTTTTTGGAGGCCATATGCAAATTTAAAATGTGGCCCTTCAATTAAAAAAACTTCCTCAAAAATTGCAAATAAAAAAAAAAACATCATTGTAATTAACATAAAAAATATTCATATCTTAATCAATAAAAATAAAATATTTTTTAGTTACTTAAACGAATCACGTCGATGTTTCTGTTTTATGCTACTTCTTTTTTCTTTATCTCTCTTCACACAACTATGATTCGTTGCAATTTATTAAATTTTACACCTCTAATTTACTAATACCACTATCTCATGTATTTTTTTTTTGAGGCCCTCATTTTCAGGAGGCCTTATGTCATCGCACATGTGGCACATGCATCCGAGCCTCCCCTGCATATAGGCAATGAGAAACTGACAGGTCTCCCTTCTTTGCAATGTGCTTTGGATCATATGAAAACACTTTCTCATGTGTCTTTCCGATTCACAAATAAATCATATTGGCTTGCTGGTGAGCTCTTTTACAATTTTGCTACTCTAGATAGAATGTGTCAAGTGTAAAAACGTTATTATTTTCTTAGTTTAAGGTAAAAAAAAACTTTGACTTAAAAAAATATGTATACATTAACATTTATCTGACTATAAAGAAATCTGCATCCAAAAACATTAACATTGCTCGAACTCAGAATCTAGTAAATATATTTGACTAATTCAGAATCTCCAAAATACCTTATCAATTGTAATTCACCACATAAAAATTGATGAATTGTATTGTGTGAGATGTAAAGAAGTTAATATGTGAAGTCTATAACTAAAAACTACAATTATACTTCCTGGAAAAGAAGAATATATGGCATGCGTCATGAAAATTAGTTACTATTAATAACGGTGGTGAAAATTTTAACTTATATTATGATAACAAAAAATAATACTTTTACACTTTTTTTTGTTGAAGTGAATAAAATTTTACTTGAGTTCATTATCACTTTTTTATTAATTGCAAAAAGAATTTTATTGCTTAAAAGAAAGATGAAAAAAGTATAAATGGTACTTGCTATAGTCACCCTACCTTTCTTTGTAAGGGGTCTGGGGAGGTCCTCCCTTTGAGTAGTAATCCCAGGTGATATAAAGCTCTTGTGCTTTTTTAAGCCTAGCTATAGTTGTGAAGTATCTAGAGTCAATCAACGAAACCCATAAACTATTATAAAGTACAAGTAGTATTAAATTCAGAGAAAATGAAGCGGACGAAACTCTAAATATTATATGTAAAATGTTTATTTAAAGCAGAAGAAAATATAAAATGTCATCAAAAATTGTAATTCACGTAACAAATTAGATTCCAGCATAATAAATTAAGGAAAATGGTATTTAGTAAGAATTTTTTGATGCAAGAAAGAGAAGAATTTTATCTGGCAATTTTTGATTGATCAAATTTTAATCACTCTCTCTCCATGTATGGTTAGCCAATTTTTGATTGGTCAAATTTCCTAATTTTGTAGATTCTTCTCTTTCTTGTGTAATTTTTTCTTACTAAATAGCAATGCTCATAAATTAATGTTCAAATCCTCATTGAAATAAGTGCATATTGTTTTTTTTTCTAAATAAAAGTGTATATTGTTTTTGGTCACGAATTTAAATAAAAAACCATCTAAAAGAATTTAAAATTTATTTTTTTCCAGTAAAAATATTTAAAAAATTAATGAGAAAATAAAATTTACCGGAAAGGATAAGTTATAAATATCTAGATTTCCTTTCCCGGTCAAAAAAGTAAAATAAAAAAGAATATCTGGAATGAATTAACATTGAACAAAACAAAGAAAAGATTCAGAGAGGGTTTGTAAACAAATAAACAAACTTCTGTAGTAACTTTGAATTACAAATCGGAGAATAAACGCCAAGTCGAAGAATTGATATGAGTTTGGGTTCTGAAAATTCGTTCTATTATTATTGAATGCTAACTTTATTAACGAACAAGAAATGAAGAACAAAGACGGTGATAAAGATAATTCCGATGATCCAAAAATTTGGGGTGCTGTTCTCTTCGGCTTAATTGGCGCCACCGCCACTACTCTCATCGTAAGCTTCAATATTTCTGTTTTTTCTAATTTCAATTTTAGGTTTATGTTAATTCGATTATAATTTTTTCCTAATTTCAAATTTCAGTTCGGTCAGGTGCGAAAAACTGTTGAATGGTTCTCTCTTCAGGTAATTGGATTCATTTACACTTCAAATTTAACAATTTTATTTAATTTCTAATTTCAAATTTTTTTTTTTTTTTTTACTCATGTTGTATAATTGAGGAATCTAGGTTTTTTAATTATCAATGGTGAAACTGATTTGTGTGTTTTTGAACTCTTTGAATGTAGGTAAGTAGGTCTCAAGCATGGAAAGGAAAAAGTGGTAGTTCTTATAGAACAGCTTTTCAGGAAGAGGCGTGGAGAAAGCATAATAAGCGAATGCAAGAGGAGTATGAGGAGGAAATGGAAAGAGTAGTAAGTTTTATTATCCTCGTTGTCAATTATCGTGATCAACTTTATACTGCATTATTATTGTTCGAATTTTATGTTCCTGTCTCCTTAGAAATCAAGGACACAGCAGTAGGGTTATATAGAACAGATCTTGTTGAAGTAGGTCGTATTATTGTTCGAATTTTAAATGCAAAGATTTGCTCTAGTGTAGCTTAATTTTGTTAGAAAGACGAATGAGTGTTTTGGGATTAAGATAAATTTTACTGCTTTATTGTATGCTAGAAAGAAATTAAATTTTTAGCTTGAGCTCCGGTGATCTATAACAATAAACTTAGAAGGGACTACTCTGACCAGAAAAATAAACCTAAAGTATTCTTAGGGCAACGCATTAGCTCTTACTGGGTTTTAGATACTGATATGAATTGGTATTTTATTAACTAGCATAGCCTTGTCCTCTAGGCAAACATAATAATAAACTAAAATAGTCCCCGCCAAGGTCCCATTGTAGCTAGAGTAAGATATCAATTTGGCGTGGATTGAGTCCTTTTTAACTCTCGGCACTTGAAAGGGACTAAACGAGGTATATTCTATTAAAACAGAAAACAAAAGATCTTGTATCCCCATATCAGCCTTTACATTTATGACCAATTTGTTCCTCACACAACTTTGTGCTTGGCGTAATAGGTCAAAGACCTATGTGTTGCCTCCTCCTTCACGCTAATTTGGGTGTAGTTGGCTAGTTGCCTGCATTGCTTCCACCATTTATACTGCTCTCCTTGTGTACTCTGCACCAAAAAAAATGCGGCTGGTCTAGGCATGATTTATTTCTAAAAACAATGAAAGAATTCTAATAAGAGAAGGAAAGAAAAAAAAACCCTAAAAACAACATATTAATTCCTATATAATGCAGTAATCTATAAATGTGCCCATCTATTCTGCATCGCTACTCACTAGATGATTTTCCATCTGCTCGTTGTAGGAACGAATAAGGCGTATGCAAAACGTGTTTAACAGAGAAAGAAATAAACACAGAAGAGGCTATGAAAGCTGGAGGGAACAAAATGGTACTGGCCAATATCATCAACATTTCCAAAGAGAAGATTGGTATTGGAAGACTGATGCTTCATACAGAGACAGGAGGACTAATTATCAAGAAACTCCAAGAGAGAGTGGAAACTATGCATTATCACATCACTACTCAGTTTTGGGTCTTGACAGGTACTCACAGAAATCTAAGACAATTGTCCATTTAATTTGTAGTTTTAGAGGAAATATTCTGCTTTGTTTACATATATTACCTGGGGATGTACAAGATAACTGTTTTCATTATAGATTATAGAAAAGAAAACAAAGGAGAACTGTATTGATGAAGAAAATTCCTTATACTCTATGGGTTAATACATGCTTATATGGTAAATCAAGAGCCGTCAATTACCTATGTAATTTTGAACAGTATGTACTTTAAACCTAAAGAAGTACATGCGAATTTGGTACCTAGTAATAGTTGCAACTTGCACGCTCAGTATTTGTGAATGAGAGTTCCCAAATTTTGCTTAAACTGTAACTTTGTAAATGCTTAAAGACCTGTACATGATTGTGTGCTATCTGTAAATGAAGTTAGCATGCTTGTTTTTCTTTCAAGATTAGCCATTTAATTTTAGCTTTCTGATGGATTTCAGGTTTAGGAAAGCACCATATTCAGATGCTGAGATTAAGGTAACTTTATTTTCTCACACTCAATTTAGGTTTCTGTTGGTATTTTTCTTTGTTTTGTATCTACCAATTGCTATGTGCATCACAATCATCTTGATACAAGTGTTCATTCCATTTTACTTTTGGTGTTTTTTATATGACCAGAATGGAAACTTCTATGATTTACTGCATAGATTGTGTTTGATCACTATTCTTGAACAACTAGTTTCATAATTATTCCATTGGAGAGTAGTAAAACCATAATTTATGTACATATTACAACTATTCGCCTTGCTAGAGAGTGCAGTGTTCCATCTTACTCATACAGTATTTCAGTGACTTCTATCCTGATTTGATGTCCTGTAGCGTGTTTTCCCTTCAGATTATTAAGTATTCTGATATTGTTGATACTGTTTCTTATTGCTCTCGTTCATACATTCCCTTGTTACTTTGTTTTTATTTTGTTTGTTAATTATCCTCTTACTTTTGCAGTCAGCATTTAGGACAAAGGCAAAAGAGTATCATCCTGATCAGAACCAGGATAATAAAGGTAGGTCTTGACTTATTATCAGTGTATAAGATCTTGTAATCTCAAACTTTGGCATTATTAATCACATAATCATGTATGGGAAAATGCCAGACGTTGCTGAAGCTAAGTTCAAAGAAGTGATGTCTTCATTCGAGGCTATAAAACTGGAAAGGAAGAACCACAATCAGTAATTGTCAAACTCTGCCCATCAATCCCTGAACTCGAAAGGATGTAAGGTATTCCAAGTAATTAATAGAGTTCATTATTTACTCATTTAATTTTCATTCAGATAAATTATGAATTTGCTGCAAATAAGTTTTCAGCAATCATTAGAGATTATTTTTTATTTTTTATTGTGTTTTGGGAATTCATCTATTTAATATATGTATTCCTGTCAAAAAAAAATTTAATATATGTATTTAATTAATTAGAATTCCAATAACCTACGTAATACCTCTGTATTATGGTCTTAGTAGTTATCGCTTAATAATTCACCTTCTGTACGCAGTTGGAGTTCTTCATACTAGTCAAATTATTTTCTCACACAACTGTCATTATTATTGCTACACATAATGTTGGATACAATTTGCTTGCACAAGTACTTTCTTTTGTCTCACTTGATGTGTTACATTTCTCACACTTTGTTTGACCAAATTGTTATCCTGTTTTTACAAGGTTGGCCTTTACCATGAGCGCAATGTTCATTTTAACGCAGTTTTCCTTTGGATTTTAACTGCCACCTCTATTTATTGTTTGTTACTGAAACCAAATATTAACTAGAACTAGAAAAACTACCTTGTACGATCTTAGAAGTGTTTTAACTTATGTGTGTTTTATGCACTGATTATGTGTGTTTTATGCACCTCTATTTATTGTTTGTTACTCATAGCTTTATGCTTCAATTAACAGAATTGACAGATAACAGATATGTAACTCGTCTGAGATGTACAAAGAAAATCTCGGAATAATATTACATTGTAGTCAGCGCAACTTCATTGAGTGGCAATGTCATTGCCATGTTTGAACGGAGCAGGCAAACATTCAAGGTTGAATATGGAAGCTATAGACAGAGATGGACACAATTAAGTGCTGTTTAGAAGAGTTTTTTTATAAGATTATCTTATGAGATGAGCATTTGTATAACATAAGTGTTTGGAAGAACTAATAAATTAGCTTATGATATGCTCATAAGCAATTTTCAATTTATTTTTATGAATTTCCCAAAATAGTTCATAGAAAATTTATACAGGGCATGATTTTTGTGTTTGATTGTAATTTTGTAAAAGTGTCATAAATTTAAGCTCTTATATGATTAACATTTTGTAGAATTAGTATTTAATTACATTGTTTATCGGAATATTATATGATGTGTAATGTCCCTTGTTGAATATTGAATTTAAATTAGTTCTGAAATTCTGTAGCACTTACACTTTGCTAAAATCTTATTCTGGTCTTTGTACGATATTCATTTTTCATACTAGTTTTGTAGTTTTGTCATACAATAGTTGCATGATTATTGGTTTATAACTATATCTGACAAGATAATTTGAAGTTTCTATCAAATGACGAGGAAATAACAACCAACTATATCTTGTATAGTTGTCGACTCATCAACTGTTTTACACGTGTAAAAATATTTGTAACGTTCAAAACACTTCAAGAGTTGTTGCATTTTAGATATTTTACCTCTAACATCTTTTTTTAACTTTTGGTGCGCATTGTAGATTTACTTCATTAAAGTCTTACTTTCTGGATTTCGCTCTTTTACTACAAGAAATTCATGTATTTCCAAGGACAAATTTCCTAGGAAATGAGCTAAAATTCGTGGGAAATGATTTTTTGGGCCACTAAATTCCTTGTCAACTCGTTGACACATTCCTTCTTCTCCGATTTTAAACGTCCCGCAAAAATATGATCTTCTAGGTTTTTTGACAACTCATGGTTATGTTCACCACACATAACACTTAAATTTCATTTCTGTAATGCCGAAAAGTAACATAGCAGCCTGAACGAACACTTAGATTTTCTCGTAGTTGTGTCTTCTTTCTTTAATTTCCTTGTCCTTTCTTTGTACACACCGCCTCTTTCGCAACTCAATACAACTTCTGATTTCTCAATGACAGTAGTAAATTCAGTTTTTGCAGCCTCTTTGCGACATCATTCGAGTCATCTCACACCTTTTACTTTTTTGATGAAAAAAAAAGTAATTGGCAGTGTTAACAAAAACATTAGCCTCATCAATATTGGGTTAAACAACATTAGTTTGAGCAATGGCAGGTTCCACAACATTAAGATTCAATTCAACTAGAAGTTTCGCCATCCCAACACCTACGTATATCAGCCAACACAAGCACAACAAATCAATAAAGCTGTCACGTTTGGAACGTAGGTTTCGAATCTATTTCGGAATATAAGTTTTGAAATCACTTCGGATTGGATTTTCCAAAACACAGTTTGACAACAAAACCATGAAAACTCAAAACACAAACCGTTTAAAGCACACCCTACTTGTTGTATGACTCTAAATGAGTGTAGGATCTCTCTATGAGTGAAGAAACGTTGCTTTGAAGGCATCCAAACGTCACAAAATCGTCCTAGATCACAAAAACTCCAATTGAGTGCTCTAGTGGTTATGAAAGTACAGTTTCTATCACCTAGCCTATATAGGCATACTTCGGAAGTTAACTTCCAAAACATAGCATTTTCGGTTCGTATCTTCAGAAACGCTGGAATTTTAAATAAAAAAATGCTTCGTAACTTGCATTCCGAAAGCATGTTTTTATGTGAAAATATGATAAACAACGTAGCCTTACCCATGCCCCGAGCTTATTTAACATAATTTAATTAGTATACTCTGTCAATGTATAATTATTATACACATACATCCAATTATGTGTTGTCACTTCAATTAATGAATATGAAAGACACATGAATTGTCATATTCATTAACTGAAGTGGCAACACACCATTTGACGTACGTGTATATAATTGTAGACCGACAGAATATACTAATTAAACTCTTTTTTTATGTTAAGTAGTGGCTAGAAACTCCACCTTAAAGATGAATAAGTGGAGTGTCCCGGATTCGAACCTGGGCTCCTGCACATATAGTGCGATAACTCAATCAACTGAGTTAAACTCTATTTAACATCATTTTGGAATGTATAATTCAAAGTAATTGCCGAAATCATTATAAGGGCAAAATGGTTACAACAGGAGCTAGGGGCCTAAAAAGCAAAATTCAAATTTCTTGGGTGACAAAACCCTAATTTCCACTCTTGTTAACAAAAAAACCGTAATTTCCACCAAGCTCAAACCGATTTTTTCGTACCGTTCCAGCTTCTCCATTCTTCTACAATGGCCGTAAGTATCTTTCTCCTTCCATCATCTTCTATGAAATCGATTAACCTATTAAGCTACTGTTACAGTGCCAATTGCTCTACGAAAAATTAGATTATACGAATTTAATTTATGGAGGAAATTTCTTACAATCTGATTTATTGTTAATTGATGTTTTGCAGACCATACCTGTTAATCCGAAGCCATTTTTGAACAATTTGACTGGGAAGCATGTTATTGTCAAACTAAAATGGGGAATGGAGTACAAAGGTAGCTAGCTCCTTTAACAATTACTACATGTTTCATTTCAATGTTGTTTATTTGGTGGGGAATTAATTAGTGTTTTTTGTTTTTATTTTCTAGGTTATCTTGTTTCAGTTGACTCCTATATGAACTTGCAGGTACAATTTTATATACACTCATTCATTGCTGTCTATTATAACAATTCTTTTTTTTCTACTGATTTTGAATTTGTTGCTATAATTTGTCAACTTTTGTGTAGTTGGCCAACACTGAAGAGTACATTGAGGGAAATTTTACTGGAAATTTGGGAGAGATTCTAATCAGGTAATTTGCATTTTAACTATTGTATTTGCTAGTGGTTTCTGTGTTTTTCCGGGACATACACACATCAATACTACGCCATGAATATTGATTTTGTTTTGGTAACATGATATAAAAATATTCACTGTGTTTTTAGTTAAACAGTACAAGTTAGGGGTGTACGTGGGCCGAATTGAGTTGAGTTTGGCCAAAACCAAAACCCGAACCACATAGGGTACTCCGGATTGGGTCCAATAAAATAACCACCCGTTACAATATAGTGTTGTATTTCTGGACATGGTCAAAACGTCTGGCTGTTATATTGGAAATCAAAATAAAACAGTGTTCTTACGTTAACCTTCTTTAAGAGTGTCATTTGTCATATATGGTAGTCAAATCTTATTTCATTGTTTGTATTTGTAGATGCAACAATGTTCTCTATCTTCGTGGAGTACCAGAGGATGAAGAAATTGAAGATGCTGCTGAAGACTAGAATGAAAAAAAACCTGATAACTGTCAATTTATTTACTGTTTATGTATCTTCAATTGAATGCATGTGTTTTTCTTGTGTAGTTATGTGTAGAGATTGGAATCAATGATACCCTCAACAATGGGGTGTATACATTAAAACTGTTCAAATTACATGGCGTAATTCACCGGATGATGTTTAGACTCTAAATAGCATGTACTTGTAGTTTGTGGTTGTTACAGATGGGAAGTCCTAACAACCTACTAGTACTAGTAAGTGTCTGGCAAAGGCAATTGAATTACCATTGTTTATGCTTTAGTCTTTATGTGTTTTAGTTTGTCTTGAAGTGCTTAAAATTTGATTTAACAGTTTGCAGTAATACTATACTACACCTAACTAGCAGTGAATTTTGCGTCAAAAAAAAAACTAGCAGTGAATTGTTTTGTTGCACACTTGATTTAATGTTCTGCGGCATTTTGTATCCATTCATGATGCTGCAGTTGCATATGCAGATGGTGTAATTCATTCGTCTTTGTCACACACGCGAACTTAATTAAGTGACCGTGACCACCAAACCTTCGTTAAGTCTTGCAGTTAATTGCTTTCGCAGAATTTTGCCAGAGTCCGCTTTAGGAATAGTGTCTGAAGTAGACTCTGTCTATTCTCTTGTAAAATACGACCTGCCAATAGCACTCCAATAACAAGAAAATAAATCTACTAATTTTGTACTAAAAATTAAGAAGAGAACCTGTTGTGAAATGTATTGCTTGATTTCATCCTCACTGATCTTTGAACCATTTGATCTTACAACAAATGCAACCGGTACTTCTCCAGCAACTTCATCTTATTTTGGTCTTTGTACGATATATTCATTTTTCATATTAGTTTTGTCATACAATAGTTGCATGATTATTGGTTTATAACTTGTCTGACAAAAAAATTTACGCCACTTAAGATTATGACTTTGCTTCTTGCAAGATTTTTTTATATTGAAGTTTCAATCAAATGACGATGAAACAACAACCAACTATAAAATGTAAGACGAAATTCAAACAGAAAAATATAAAGCAAAGAACCCTGCAATTTAATATTGACTCCATAAAGAATCAAAATTAAAAGCCAGAATGTTTACACATTTGATATGTCACAATCAAATTCAATATATTTCTGGTTAAAACAATGGTAATTCATCTTGAAAACACCTTGACTTTTAAAGACATATTTACTGAATACAAACTTATGCAGCTGGAGGAGTTCTGTAATAAGCTGGAACAGTTGCAGGGAAGAACATTTGACGAACTCCTTCTGCCTTAATTATGGGCAAGATGATTCCTGATGCACTCTGCCAAAAAAAAACAATGGTTTTAGCAATTAAAGTTTGTTTTCCAACAATTTATTCAAATAAAAAATGAATCTCAAAAACTTTCTACTTACAGCAATTAATCGGACTCCAATCCATATGCGTTTAGGGGAAGGAAATGGTAACAATAAACGTCCAACACCATATATCGCGACGGCGAAGAAATGAAGAACCAAACTCAGGGGGCGTGGATTTAATCCTGAAAGCAAAGAGACTGGTCCTTCTGAGAATAAACCCCCAAGACTCAGATAATCAAAGCAAGCTTGGCGCATTTCTTTCCTTGCTGGATCAGGTGATGAGCAAAAAACCTTGTAAAGTGCTCCTGCCAACGTATTTATGGTGGATGCTACTGGCTGTATATTCAAAGATTAAGATACCTTAGGCATTCAGCAGAGCTAAATAGGTTCATTAATACGTATGCATCATTTTTTAATTCAAAAAGAAGAAAAATTAGGGTGAAGAGGTGGTTGCGTCAGTTTAAGTCATTACCTTACGCAAGGTATAGAAGGATTCAAGGTATTTGCAAAGGCTAGGTGCATCATTCAGGTCTCGCAAAGGCTTGAGGAGATTTCGCAGCACTACTATATCAGATAATGCCACAGTCATCCCGCCACCAGTTAGGGGATGGCGCATGTTGAATGCATCTCCCATCAAAAGGGCTCCTGGAGTAGGATAAGGAGCGGCTGGCATGCTTCTGTTAGGCATTGTCCTTATGTTACCTTTGTCCACGGCAGCTATGAAAGCATCATGAATCTCAGGGGGAACCTACAATATTTTTACACGTAGTATCAGCTAACTCTATTAGCTAAGGAAGGATGTAAAATTTAATCCTGCTCTTACTGTGTAAAGTAATTAAATGTCGAGCCTAAAAAACAAATTGTACTTGTAGAACCGAAAGTATGGTACCTGTGGAGCTACCACTGTCTTCAAATACATTGCCATTTCACCATTAGAGATAGATGGAACCTTCTGACCAGGAACATCAACCAGACAGCGAACTTCTGTACTACTTATGGGATAGAACAGAACCGGTGAAGGATCTCCTAGAATGACGTGACCATGATTTGCACATGGAAGTTCACAATTTTCCAAAACTAAGCCAACAAAACAAGACGGAACCTCTACCTGCAATCATAGAAAGATTAAAAAAATAAAAATCAGTGACTCGGAATTCTACAGACTACTGGTTTTACAAACACGACCGACTGGCAATAATAGACGCGGGGAGAAAATCATGCAAAATGTGATATTTATGGTTTTATGGATGGATGCCTATAACTTCATAAAACAACAACCAAACCTTATTCCAATAAGGTTGACTACATGGATCAAACGACGTTATGATATTCTATCATGGACCATATCTTTATCCAAATGTCCAAATCATTGACCACTAAGTCTTTCTTGATAGTTTGACCTATAGTTTTTCTTGGTCTTCCTCTACTTCTAGCATTTGAGCTACCCTCCATCTGATTTTACTCTCTTTACTATGAAATTTACAAGTCCCCTCCACACATGCCCAAATCACCTTAGTCGATATTCAACTATCTTATCTACTATAAATGCTACCCGAACTCTCCAATGCTATCATTCCTAATCATATCTCATCTAGTATTTCCACACATCAAGCGCAACATTTTCATCTCAGTGACTTCATAGTAGAATGAAAACTAGATTATATATAATAAATATATTTAAGCTGAAAATTTTATCACCTTAGGATTACAAAGAGAACGGCGCAAGTTGGAGAAACAGCCATCACAAACAATGGTAAGAGGTGCACATGCCGATAATTCCTGAGCATCTTTCGTTTTGTACTGTACACCTTTAATTATACCTTGCTCTTCAAGCAGGGAAGTGACTGTTCCTTGCTCCAATCGTACACTACATAATATAAGATATAAGATAATAGGAGAAACGCTAACGAGTAACAACTGGAGAAATAAAGTAAAGAGTGTTTAACGTTAAAGAAAACATTTACTGTATTGGAAACAACACTATTATCTAATAATTGTGTTTTAAAGATTTAGAAGTATTTAGTATAGTTTATCTTAACCAATGGCCTTAGCCTCTTAGGTATCTCGTTAACAAGATCCTTAAAATATCAATCCAAGTCAGCTTAATTGACACCAGTAAATTGAAATTGAAAAGAAAAAGGTCAAATGAAACATTTCACAGAAAATAAATCCTGCGTGTAATGTAATGTAGAGTCATACGAAGGTAGAACACAGTAGCAAGCCGAACTTTATATCCAACAAACAAAGGACTGTGAAGTAAAGGAAGAAACAAATACTTGGGAAGGGAGGAAGCCTTCTCTCTCATCCTCTGAATAAAACGCCCATTGTGAAAGCTTCTGCCGGCGATATCTGAGTGAAACTTTTCCAAGGGATAAGAGAGTCGTGTGTGTTTCCCGTCCTTGAAAAGAGCATACCCGAACACTTGCTGAGCATCAATTTTCTCCACACAATCTGCAATGATAGACAAGCCATGATCATTCTCCATTTTGTTGTAAGTGGAATTAAAAAAGAGGAAACATAAATCATGTGTACTCCAGCACTCAAGATCAGCCAGAATGTACAAGTTGAAGAAATAATGTATCATATACACATATTTAAGTTTGCGCTTTGCAGTACCTTCAAGACCAAGCTCAATCAACTTGAGATAGCCTCCAGGTTGTAGCAACTCTCCAACAATTCGGTCCGGTTCATTCAAATCACGTTCAATAACAAGTACTCGACGTCCATCCTACAGTAGATAATAGTTATACTATCAAAGGTTTATGGTGAATCTGTTTTAGAAAACAGTACTTAATTAAAAAATTCTAATATGTCATGAATCAACTTGATCAACACAAACAAAAAATGGGAGACAAAAAGACAGGTAAAAGGGGAGGACCACACCAGTTGTGCTGTACTGCAGAACCTTAAGACCAAAAGTAAAAAGAGTCAGTTTTCGAGTTTTCCCCTAAAAAGAATATGGAAAACTAAATCTTAACTTCATTGATGAACCCCCAAAGGGACATTTATAAGGACAAAAAACAAAGAGGGTAAAATACCCTCACAAGAGAATTAACAAACTAAAAGAAACAGCCTCAAACTAACTAAAACTGACTTCAACTGATTATCAATAACTGATTAACATTACAATCATCCAATATCACCTCCAGCACACACAGAAGGAGAAAAAAAAGAACAAAGTTACTGGTTGACTTTCAAAGGTGATGTTACATGTGCTTAGAAGAAAAACATTTGCTTCAAATACAAGAGTTTTTGACTGTTAAGTTTTTAATTACATAACTACATATTGTACTTAGAAATTGCAAAGTGGGGCAGGCACAGGTTAACAATTCCCAACTACCCATTTGGCCACTCCTATGGGTGAAAATCTCATGTATCCATCCACCACATGTAAGACTTTACATTCTTATTCAAATTGCAATGAAAATAAATTTGACAGATATCCATAGATATCTATTGATAATTAGAATATGGTATGGATACTAAAATTGTTTAAAAAAATCATAAGAAAATTTAATTTGAAGTAACTTTATGTAATACAAAGTGATTGACATTACTTGAAACTAAAATATAATACTGCTAAAAAAAATTATAATAACAGCAACATGTTATTCTGCTCAAACAAGTACCACTGAGTACCTAAACTGAGAGTTATGACATAAATTGAAAGTTGTAGATGTAACTGGACAGGATGCATACAAACATAATAATGGATGTCTCAATATCTGTCCCTACTGCACTTATAAGTGGTAGAGAAAGAGTTTCGTATACTGTCAAGAAACCTAAATAAACCTGACCCACAACAGGTTTAACCATAGATATCGACATCTACAGATACCGTTACTTTTATCATCCCTATCCTACCCCTTCCCCATCAACTCTGCATTGTGGTAATTCATAGTAACACACTATGAACCACAGCCAGAGACACTCTTCGGATTAGACGTGTCTCACTGTCGAACGTGTATCAGTGTCCGACGCCAACACAACACTGACACTTATAATTATATTGAATAAAATTATTATTGGTGCCGACGTGTAAGTGTCCATGTTGTACCCGGATTTCGTGTCCGTGCTTCATAGGTAACACACGCTAATCGATCATTCCATAAAACCAGATGCAAGCAAAGTATTTCAAATTGAATTTCAATATGAAGAAGATAAACATATCATTCCTAATCATTTTCTCCCAAACGTTAGCAACAAAATTAATAATTTTAAAAAAAATTATTTAAAAATCTGAAGCAATGAAGAAACTAAAAATGAATTTAAAAATCAATAGAAGAAACTTATAATAGACAAACATAATATTTTAAATTCTGAAGCAATGAAGAAACTAAAAATGAATTTAAAAATCAATAAATTAAACACTCCTTGAACAAGTGAAACTCAATTCTTCTATCAAATTAAGCAAAAATCAAAATCCATAACTACTATTATCAACTAATCGAGTTTCCAATTTTCCATAATCAAAGAACAGAAACTATGAAATGAAAATAGTAAAATACCTTGCCGAGAGTGTAAGCGAGAGCGGAGCCAGCAACACCGGCACCAACAATGATGATATCAACGTCGCCGTTAGGATTAAAAGATCTACATTCACCGGTGGCGGTTGTAATATTCTCGGTAGTGGTTGAAGTGGTTGCTTCAGAACGATTCTTACGAGAGAAAAGGAAATTGTAGAGTGAAAAGATGGTGATGACGGAGGTAATTATGAATCCGAGCGCGTAAGAGTCCACCATTTCAAGAACCTCTTCGCGACGGAGAATATGGCGGTGCGGTGTTGTGCTGTATTTTCCCTCTCTCTTTCTCTCTCTCTGCTTCGCTGGACGCAATGTGGATTTGAAAAGGATGGGTACATGCAAACATACATAACGTTGTTTTTTGCTTGCGTGGCTTAATAGAACCCAAGAAATTTTATCAAATATTATTTTCAATTAAAGTTTTTTTCAAAAATAAAAAATAATTTCTTAAAGTTTATTTCGCCTTAATTAGACGTATTGAATTTGGTATCTATACTATATATAAAGAGGATAGATGAGTTTAGGGTGATTTTTTCATAATGACAAGATTATTTTTCACTAATCTATATTTATACTATATATAAAGAGGATATAAGTTTAGGGTGACTTTTTCATAATGAATTTATACTTACTATATATAAAGATGATAAATGAGTTTGAGGTGACTTTTTCATAATGACAAGATTACCATTTACTAATCTATATTTATACTATATATAAAGAGGATACATGAGTTTCCAAGATTACCCTTAACTTCTGCTTAAAATAACACAATAGTAACTGCACAATTTATTTTCTCTACTAACTACCTCTCTTTTTAGGCGCGTAAGTTAGACACAGATAAGCCCGTCACAAGCAGGCGCCTGCCTGGCTCGCTAGTTATATATATAAAAAAGAGTATATACATTGAATTTGGTCATGTAAACTTAACTCAATTGACCGATACATTATATTATCGGTCTCTCTGGTTCAGCTTTTATGTAATTCGAAGAATTCATTTATTTATTAAGTTACAACCCTAAAATATTTAATTAAAAATTAATTATTATATTTACATCTTTAAATACAGCACATGGTATGCTGATAAACAAATTAGCACACAGGTTTGGCTTTCTAAGTGCATCATTGATTGGAAAATTAACTAATTGCAAATTCAATTATGTTAAGGTGCTATGTTTTTCTTTTCTTTTTTACAAATGAAAAATTGCTTGTGTGATCGAGTTGTGGGATTTCTTTTACCCGAATGGTAAAGAATCTAGATAGCATCAGTGTACATTATTAGGGGTTAAATCCCTCTATTTATCCAACATGCATCACTAACAGACGCTTATTAGTTTTTCTCTAGTTTAATTAGCGTGAACTGCCATTGAGGAGTATTCCATCCAACTCATACAACACTTGCATGTGAGTTTTCATTAATATGGTCCATGCAAACTGTATTGCCATATTTAGTGTTATATTTTTATCACACTTGAGTTATGAAGTCATATTCGCTCGTAATCTTTACTTGCAAGAGGGATACTCAAGGTTTGCTTCTGATTCAATTAAGATAGAAAATGGATTGACTCAATTACATAACAGACTAATAGTTCAAATAAACAACTTTGATTTTGCTTCATTTATTTATAAAAGAGATTTACACATACAAAAGTTTTATCCGACCCATTCCTGGAATTCACTTGTTAAAGGATATCATTAATCTATCTTTTGAAAGAAATTATATCTCTTATAAATGGACAAATAGTGAAAGATAGTAAATGGAGCAAAGTCACACTCTATTTTTTTATTTTTTACCATAAGTATTCGGTCCACGGACCGTCTAATATGATTCAGGGGTCAATTCTAGCATTAAGTGGGTTTCAGCTTCTTCCATATCACGGTTGCAGTAGGATCAAACTGTAGTCTTTCCTACAAAGTCCAACGTCATTCGCCACTGATCCAAGTAACGATTGGTAAAGTCACACAATGATCGAGGAGAATACATTGTATGGTCATAAATACAAATAATTTGAATTTCGACCCATACATAAATAATAAAAAACTAGAAGATAAAATAATTAAATTATTGTTGTTATTGATATAATAATTTTTGTATAGATTTTATTATTTGTGAGTGTGCATAACTCCAAAGTATCTGTGTTTGTGACGATACAAGTTTTTCTCATATTTTGGTTGTCTTCTTAATGCTTTGCCATGAAAAACTTGGAGTATGCCAATGTATGTCCCTAAGGAATTTTCTACTTTTACTTTTTAAATATATATTTTTCAACTTGTTGATAAAAAAGATAAGACTCTTTTGTCAAGAAAAGAAGATAAGGCTCTTGAACTGTTGTAATAAGAGAAGATTAAATACTTGTTACTTTCGCAAATAACTTTTTTTCTCTCCTCTCCTAAGTTCTAATCCTAGCCGTCACTTTTTTTTTCTTCTTCTTCTTAGTTTATCAAAGAGGGGTGATTTCAAGTCAAATCTTGACCTAAAATCACCCCTCCAAATTGTTTTTTCTTTCTCGTTATTAAATAAGTGTGATTTTTCACATATTTGTTTGGTTTTGTGTTATTTGTTATCCCGTCCTTGTGCGGTGTATTCTGTTGTGCCGTCTCTGTGCGGTGTATTTTGTTTTCCCGTCTTTGTGCGGTGTATTTTGTTTTCCCGTCTTTGTGCGGTGTTCATTTGTTTCAGGTTGAAGGATTAGATCCGATCAAGTACAAATCTATCAAATGTCGACTTTTGTGTCATCAACGCTACAGATCTGGGGGCATGAACATTTCAGACACTTCAATATAGTCATATATGTAGGTTTATGTAATTTGCCGTTTTATGCTATTAACATGGATGCTGTGAGTTTGTTTGCAGATTCATCCTTTTTGTTTTTAGCGAATTTGAATTTGTATTACATCGATATACTCTATCAATTTGAATGAATGAATATCCTTTATTTTTAGTCCAAAAAAAAAAATACTTGTTACTTTCCGTATTATGAATAAGATGTTATAAGCACTTGAGAGTATACAAAATGTTTTGGCAAGTGTGATATGAGTTAAGTTCAATATTTAAAAAAAAGTGGAGGTTGAACATTTTATAAGTGAGAGGATTTATAATTTCAATGTCTTAAAGTTTTAGGTATAAGTGTGGTGTTCAACTCACTTGCATGGTTGCTCTGAGTCCAATGTGGATGATCATTCGGTTGCCCCTCGTGAACCAACAGTCGTATCAAAGTTGATGGTTCGACGATGGGTTCAACCAACTCTTTGTATCGAAAGTCTTTCTGACAAAGGTGGTCAGACAGCGTGTAATAAATTAATGACTCACACTTGAGGTGGTAAATTGTTGTGACAATTGTGAGGTGAGTTTAGTCCCACATTCTTTAGAAAGAAGGAGGTTGAAAACTTTATAAGTGAAGTGATCAAATAAAGTTAAAAGTCTGATTAGATTTCTATTTAGAATTAATTAATTAATTAGATATATGCTTAATATAAGTGGATGTCAGGATGATCCATTTTGGAATAACGGGAACCCGAATTGACCATCACCTTATATATAGAGTGTTTAGGCATAAGGAGTCCCGATTGAGGAAGAACCACAAGTCAACGAGCGATCGTCATTCGTCTATCGTGTTTCAGGAGTCCTAAAAGCTACAATCAACGATTAGTTCATATAATGGATTCGTCTAATCAGGTATTCCTAAAACTAATATTTGGTAAATCAACATGTCGTATATCCTGGTTTATATACATGTTCTAATGCTTATTTGGTTTCCGCACTAAAATAAGATTATAGGTTTAATCTTTATTGTCGAGCATGTCTTGTATGATTAATATTAAATTAATTCCAACAAGTGGTATCATAAAGTTAATGTGAATTATTTAATTATTTTAGGGTTAAATATGTTTTTAGTCTCTATATTTTGCGAAATTGTTAAGAATGATACCTACATTTTAAAAATGGTAAAAAAAACCTATAAAATTTTGCACTATCAAGATTAGTCCAATCTATAGAGAATAGTCCCTACATTTTGCAAAATTGTTAAGAATAGTCCCTACCTTTTAATATTTTTAGTCCCTATATTTTGGAAAATTGTCAAGAATAGTCCCTACCTTTTAATGTTTTTAGTCCCTACATTTTGTGAAATTGTCAAGAATGGTCCCTAAAGGATAAACGCAGGGACTAATCTTGATAGCGGAAAATTTTATAGGTTTTTTTTTTTACCATTTTTAAAATGTAGGGACCATTCTTAACAATTTCACAAAATGTAGGGACTAAAAACATATTTAACCCATTATTTTAAACATATTTAAATTTTAGAAGAAAAATATTGAAAGGAAAGTTTAGAATAATTTTGTCTCACGAGTATCCTTCCAAATTTTTCTAATTGGTATAAAAAAGTACTCCTTTATTTTATTCCATTTCTGCATCCCCCAATATTATAATAGCTTACCCTACATCCCGCTCTCCATGTTTCAAGAGCTTCTTGTCATATATGATGTCTAGTATTGATTTTGCAATTTCTCACACAAATTTCTTTGCACTGTCTTTAAAAGGTTAACACAAGTTTTGGGTACCTATTAAGGATGGCAATGAGTGTCTATGGGTGAGAGTTTTACACTACCCAAACCCACACTTAAAACAGTCACCCAAACTCAAATGCTTATGGGTGGCAAATCAAAACTCACACCCATTGAGTTCGGGCTTTTCCACCCAAACCCGCATAAAAAACACGCAAAATTAATTATTTGTCAAAATTCGGCCCAAATTCTTTTTGATAAAATGCAAAATGTAGCATAATAATTAAATTACATAGTTCACCATAAGTAATTAACATAGTTCAAGCGGTTGGGTGAGTGATTCGTGTGAACTGTGAAAGAAAATGTGAATCCTAATTTTGATACTTATATATACTTGGGGTTAATTATGTAATTTAACATATATTCGGGTGAGTGTCTGAGTTTCGGGTGTGGGTTTGAGTCTACGTTGCCTAGATGCAGGTACGGTACCGGTATCCGATACAGTACCGGTACGGGGTACGCCATTCTTAGAAAAACTAATATACGTGTATGGACATAAATTAAGGTACGAATATGTATCCGATACTGATATGGGTACGTACCCGGTACCGGTATTTTTCCTCAAATGGAGTACCCATGCATTTTGAGTGATACCCACACTCATAGTTTCGGGTGTCACCAAACCCGAACTCAAACCCAGTCTACTCGGATTTCGCCCGTTGACTTGGGTTTGGGTTCGGGTGAGTCTCCTGAGTTTGAGTTTTCTTGTCATCCCTAGTACCTATAGCTATAAATATCGAATAAAAAAAATTAGTTTTACTAAATATTTTCAAGTAAATTTTAGTCTTTTTAAAATATTTTATTAAGTTTTGATTACTACTTCTTAGAAATTTCCTGTCATAACATTTACTCTCTCCTTTTAAGTCAATTCCTGTCTATTTTTTAAAATTTTGATTTGCTTTTAAGTAAATAAAAATTTATTTAACCCATTTTTAAATGTCAACACTTATTATGCATTTTTGGTAAAAAAAAAACGTATTATGCATTTCTTTTATGAGTAAATAAACTAAATATATACCACATCCAAATCACAATTAACTACACTAGTTATTTTTATCTATATATCTATTTTTATCTTCTGCATTCCTGTCTCAAAGAATCACTTATTAGCTATTTTGTCTCTCTTTTACAATTATTTTTCCTTATATTTCGTCTCCACACCTATATGTCCTTATATAGAAGTAGAAGAATATCTATCACATTGATTGATTAATGGATAATTGATGGCTTTAACTAACCCCTATTTTTAACCAAAGAGATAAATCTGGTTAGGTGTGATTTTTGCCATATTGAGTCCAGAACCATCGGCTTTATTAAATTTGTTAGGTTATAATTTATGCCATCAAACTTATTGGTCACGTAGTAGATTTAGCCATAAAATTATATTGCAAAAATAGCAATTCAGAAAAGTGCTCGTCACTAAAATTTCGTGATAATATTAATTAACTAAATAATTGATTAAAAATAAGCTGATTTGGAGCTTGGAATTAGCGTTACTATGGGAAAGTAAGTAAGGACCTGGTCAGCCCTAAAACGGGGGACGGCTACGGATTTTTCAGCACCACTTTCACATTCTCCACCACTAAGGTTGAAATTAAAACATAAATAATCCATGGAATAAAATTAGTTTGAATTTTTTTCATAAAAAAGCAGTCTGAACTTAGGAAAATGAGTACTCCTACGTACATAATAATAAAAGAATAAAAAAAATGATGGACACATTTTGGATTTCTTAGGCATTGGTTTGCGCATGATAAAATTTTAGGAAAATGTTAAGTATAGTGTTTATTTTAAAATTTGTATATTAATGTCCTTTTTTTAGGATGAAGATGGAGATTGAACACGTAATCTTTAGGATACCATTCAAATCTCTCATCACTAAATTAGATCTAGTGACTTTGTATAATTAATTTAAAAAATAAAAACATTGTTTTTCAAAAATAATTACGGGAGGTAGAAGACACTGCACACACTTTCTTCACCTGCACTTCTGCTCGGTCTAGTTGGCAAGTGTAACCCCTCAAATTGCTTTCAGGATGATCGATTGATCCCACAAACCAACACGAGTCTTTTCAACGAGCTTTGTTCTCACTTGCACGCTTTCCGAGAAACTTCCCAGAAGGTCACTAATCCAAAGATTACTCCGAGTCAAGCACGCTTAACTGTGGAATTCTTATGGAATTAGCTACCGAAAAGAAGATGCATCTTGTTGGTATAAATAGTACCCGTGAATCCTTATAAGTCTTCCTTCAACTGTGCAGTCTCAAACTTGCACAACCTCGTGATCCCTCTCATTCTGATTTGAATTCGATTTTTTGCCTAGAAGTTGTCAGGAGCCGCACATTGTTGTGCCTCGCGCACCGGCGACCACTCCTTGCGCCCTTAAATCAAGTAGCCGGATTGTCATCTGTTATGGTTTCTGTAGTGTGTTAGCAAGGTAGTGCGGCAGATAGAGTGTTTGCATTGTGCCGAAATGAGGATTATATAATTTTGGAGTATATGGCACAACTGAAATGATAAAATATGAAGTGATAATGTTAGAAGGCCAAGTCAAGTTAGTTGGGTTGCATTTGATCATTGAAATGAGTGGTTTGTTGTTCATAAGATGTGAAGTAATGATGATCATGATGTCCTGTTTTTAAGCAGATAAGTGGAAAAGCCTCGTATAAGATGGTTAAAATGTTAAAATGCAATGTATATGTAGTGTTTTTGTCGGTTTAGGAAGGACAACGTTGTGTGCTTGTTTCCGTAATAATTTTGGTGAGTTTACCGCTAGACTTACACAATGGCAACAACTAACTTTATCCATTATTGCAAAATGAAGGTAAGCATAGAAGTTTTGAACGAGTCCAATTCGAAAGTGATTCCCAAGTATTGGTTGAAGTCATTCATACAAAGCGATGAGACGGTTCAAAATTTCTTTCAATCATTAATGATATTATTTTTTTATGTTATCATGTGCAAATTTTGAGCATGAGACAAGTGAACTCAGTTGCTCATATTTTAACTAGGGCGACCAATTTTTATACCAATTTTCATATATTTGAAATTATTTTTTCATGTATTGAATTTTTGATAATTAATGAAATGTATTAAATTTGTTTGGTTTGAAAAATAATAATAAAAGTTTGTCAAAAACTTGGTCAAAACTGATTTTTTTTTTTGTTTTTTTGTTGACAAAATGGTCAAAAAATGATTAGTAATAATAAACAAAAGTTTTTGAAAATCCTATTTTTTGTCCCACTGGCGAAGAAAAAGACCCACCACCAGAAGGTAGAAGGATCCAAACCCTTAACAAACTATTGCAAAACTAATTTTCAAAACCCTTAACAAACCATTGCAAAACAAAAAAAAAATTAAATAAACAAACATTTCCTTCATCCTCTAAAATAAATTTCCAGTTGTCAGGTTGTTGTAAATGTTTATTGAAAATTAAGAGTAGTTGGTATTTCTTTCCTCAACAAAAAAAATAAAAGGAAAAAAACGGAGTTGGTGGTAAACAAAAAAAAGGAAAAATCGTGTGTTACATGATTTTGTTACACTTTTATCAATTGTACCATTAAGTTTTGTTGTGTTTGACGGGTAAAAAAGTGCTTTTCTGGGTAATAATATTCTTGTTGGATTCGCTTAAGCTTAATACATTTTTTTATTCAGACAAAAAAAAATATTCTCCCAATCAAAACCATAAACGTGTTGAGCTGTTTCCATTTTTCTTGTTATTATTTAGGTTTTTGAAACCCCGTTTTGTTGCAAGTTTGGTGTTGTTTTTGGACTCATCCAAACAGGTCATAGTGTTCTTTCTTTCTTATTTTCTCTTTCTCTTTCTATTTCTATATTTCTCTCTCAGCAATATAAACAAACAGTTTATCTGCGTATAGATTTCCTCCGAATGTCACAATTCTTTTGCGACGCATTGCTCTGCTTTCTTCCTCCACGCGTCTCTCACCGTCTTCATTTCTCGTTTTCATCTCATTTTCTGACAATGAGATCAAACTTGTGGTAGTAACATAACACTTTTTCTTCTTCATCTTCTTCAATTTTTTTCCCCAAAAAAAAAATCATAAAAAAAAGGTTCTGTGATTTGTGAGATCAGAGACAAAAATGGCACCTATGTTCAATTGGGGTGTGAAAGAAAGTCATAGAGGAACACCAGTTGTTGTAAAAATGGAGAATCCAAATTGGTCTATGGTTGAACTTGAAGGTCCATCAGAAGAAGATTTACTCATAACAAACCCTTCTTCAAGAGACAAAGGAAGAGGAAAAAACGCTAAACAACTCACTTGGGTTCTTCTCCTTAAAGCACATAGAGCTGCTGGTTGTTTAACTTCAATTGCTTCTGCATTGTTTGGTTTTGTTTCCGCCGTTAAACGCCGGGTGGCTTCCGGTAGAACAGACGCCGATATCGACGGTGTTGGTGTTGGTGGTGGTAGGGAAAAGGAGAACCCTACCGTGAAAATTAGGTTCTATACATTTATAAAAATGTTTCTTTGTTTGTCGGTGTTTTTGTTGTGTTTTGAGGTTGTTGCTTATTTTAAAGGTTGGCATTTTAGTGCTCCACATCTTGAATTATGGGCACCAGCATTTGGGGTTAAGGATGTTTTTGATTGGTTTTATGCTAGATGGGTTTTGATTCGTGTTGAATATCTTGCCCCTCCTTTGCAATTTCTTACAAATGCTTGTATTGTTCTTTTCCTTATTCAGAGTGTGGATAGATTGGTTCTTTGTTTAGGTTGTTTTTGGATCAAGTTTAAGAAAATTAAACCTATTCCTAAAGGTGGTCATGGTTTAGATCTTGAATCTGGAGACAAGGGTTTCTTCCCTATGGTACTTGTTCAGATCCCTATGTGCAATGAGAAAGAGGTAAATCACAATTGCAATCATTTTTTTTTTTACTTTCACCACTAGTTTAATCTGGTTCGGGGGTCAGTTCTGACATCAGGTGGTTTTAGCCTCCTCGCGATTATCACAATTGCAATTATTACAACAATGGTTAAATTGGTTTTTTTTTGTTGTTGTTATGTTGATGTAATTAATGATTTTTTTTTTTGTTGTTTTTGTGTTTTTTAAGGTTTATCAGCAATCTATTGCTGCAGTGTGTAATTTGGATTGGCCAAAGTCCAAATTCTTGATTCAAGTTTTGGATGATTCAGATGACCCAGTAACATCATCATTGATTCAGGAGGAGGTTCAAAAATGGCAACAAGAGGGTGCCAATATTTTGTACCGACACCGTGTGATTAGAGATGGTTACAAGGCTGGTAATCTGAAATCTGCCATGAATTGTAGCTATGTGAAAGATTATGAATTTGTTACAATTTTCGATGCCGATTTTCAGCCTACACCTGATTTCCTTAAGAAAACTGTTCCTCATTTTAAGGTACTACTACTAAATTGATTGATGATTTTGATTCATTGTGGTTTCTTTTTATCTTTTGTCATTGTTTGTTGAATTATTAATATATGTTGTCGTGTAGTTTCAAGAAATTATGGTAGTTGTGTCATGTGTTTTGGTATATAGTTGGTAATTAATTAATAATTGATTGGATTTGGATCCACTTGGTGATGATGCTACAGGATAATGACGAATTAGGACTTGTTCAAGCTAGATGGTCTTTTGTGAACAAGGATGAGAACCTTTTAACAAGGTTGCAGAATATTAATCTGTGTTTCCATTTTGAAGTGGAACAACAAGTGAATAGTGTTTTCATTAATTTCTTTGGGTTCAATGGTACTGCTGGAGTTTGGAGAATTAAGGCTTTGGAAGAATCTGGTGGTTGGTTGGAGAGGACCACTGTAGAGGACATGGATATTGCCGTTCGAGCTCATCTTCATGGATGGAAATTCATTTTCCTCAATGATGTTGAGGTAATGCAATGCAAACAACACACTGATTCACACACCAAATGTTTGTTTTGTTTGTCTTGGCTTGTTCATTTTCTGATTAGTTGTTAATGCTTCTTCCAGTGCCAATGTGAGTTACCTGAATCTTATGAAGCTTACAGAAAACAGCAGCACAGATGGCATTCTGGGCCAATGCAATTGTTTCGTCTTTGTTTGCCTGATGTCATACAGGCCAAGGTATGTGTATCTCAATTCTCAAGACTCAAAGGCCCTCTTTTTAATGGAAATTACCTCGAAACATTTTGAGTAAACAGTCACTTTGATCTTTAAATGTGTGAGATGCTGTCACAATTTTCCCTAAATGCATCAAAATTGTAACAAAAAAAAATACATAAATGCGTCTTTCGTTAGTTTGTTTGGTCCTCGAATATGTCTTTCTTTAATTAGTTTGAACATCGAATGTGCATTCCGTTAGTCCATTTGGTCGGTAAAATTAGCATCAAAACACACTTAGGAATGTTTAGGGACTTCAATGATAACGCCTCACATATTTAGGGGGGAAATTGACTGTTTACTCTGCACATCTTAATGTTACGGTTGATCTTATTATCAGTATGAATTGTGCATTTTTGCAGATAAGCATATGGAAGAAATTCAACATGATATTTCTATTTTTCCTTCTTAGAAAACTAGTGTTACCATTCTATTCATTCACCCTATTTTGCATAATTCTTCCCATGACAATGTTCGTACCAGAGGCCGAGATTCCTGCATGGGTCGTTTGTTACATCCCAGCTGTCATGTCATTTCTCAACATTCTTCCAGCACCAAAAGCTTTTCCCTTCATTGTACCTTATCTCCTATTTGAGAACACCATGTCAGTTACAAAATTCAACGCCATGATCTCAGGTCTATTCCAGCTTGGAAGTGCATACGAATGGGTTGTCACTAAAAAATCCGGCCGTTCATCGGAGGGCGATCTAGTTTCATTGATTGAGAAACCAAAGCATCAACGAGGGTCATCAGCACCTGATCTTGAGGAAATGAAAGAGGAAATTAGGAGACAAGAGGAAAACGTGTCTAAGAAGAAGAAAAAACATAACAAAATGTATATGAAGGAACTTGCTTTGGCTTCTTTACTTCTAACAGCTTCCGCAAGGAGTCTCCTTTCAGCTCAAGGAATTCACTTCTACTTCTTGCTATTTCAGGGAGTATCATTCCTTTTGGTTGGTCTAGACTTGATTGGTGAACAAGTAGACTAAAAAAAACAGCAGCAGTAATAATTGGACTATGTACAATGTAGAGATACACGCACGAATTATACACATCGAAAAAGCAAGGTTGCACAACCATGGCGCTATGAATCACTGGAGACAACAATTTATTCGAGAGCTTAAAGAGTGTTTCTTTTGCTTTTGCTCATGCTCGTCACTCCAGGCTCGTGAATTCAATTCAAAATCAATATGACACTACATTCTGTTATGATCATCATGGACTGAAAAGAAATATTTTGATTTGGAAAGTTGAAACGGGTACAAATTGAAGGCTTTTTCATTCAATGTGTATGTTTGTTTTACCCTTTTATTCTAATTCATTTATGTAATTTTATGTGGATTCTTTTCTTCATGGATCATTCTTTTTTGTAAGAAAATTTGTGGTCCATAAAATTTTATGGACAAGAACATGAGAAAACAAACAATATTCTCCTTGCCCTCATCATCATGTTTCTACTTTCCCTCCACCACTTTGATTTTTAAATAGGCAAATGTTAGTTGTTAATTTGTTAGTAGCAGAGATCGAACTCCGACCTCTACATAACACTCTTCCACCCTATTGTATGTGGCAACTGGCAATGTAGATAAAATACTTTACCAAATGAAATTTATTACTCTAGTCAGCTTTTAAAAATGGTTCTGTCTACTGAATAAAAAATTTGAATTGTGGAGGTGTATATGTAGATAAGGAGGCGCCGATAGCAATTGAATGTGGTCCTATATTCACTAGCTTTTATTTTTCTACTAGTGGTTTGTTGTACACATTTACTTGAAACACAGTGAAGCTTTGATGGTGAATGTGTCAGTAATGTGTACTCTATCTGTATATGAAAAGGAAAATTGAAGTATAAGTTTCAAAGATTAATTTGAAAGTGCACCGTTTCAAAGGGACCATGCATATTTTTGGTTCTGCTAGAGAAATGTAGTTTGAAGACAACCAAAACATGTACCTTGTGTGATAACAATAAATAGATAGATGATGATGATGTAGTGATTTCGTGCATGCACGTGGATGCATGAATGAATGGTTACATAATAACTACAACCACGGTTTGGTTACAGTAACATCCTAAGGAAAATCCTATGTACCGGTTGTTAGATTAGATGACTGCTTTATCTTGTCTGGTTGAGATGTGACGTAGCTCATGGGATGGTTTTGGACAAAGTAAACACATGAATGTATCATACTCACAGCTAAATCACATTGATTTTAATTTAATGTTGTGTTGGGTTGGTATGAGTAGGGGTGGACAAGATTTCCCGAACCGATTCGAATCCGACATAATCGATAAAAAAATTGAATGTTGGGTATAGTGGGTCAGGTTGCGGGTTAAACGGGTGAATAAAATTGGGTTTGAATGGGTTGAGACGAACGGGCTCGGATCTAAAATTTTCATCCATTGAAATTTAAAACCGACCGAAAGTTTAACAATACTATTTTTATTGGCGAAAATTAGTGCACATGATCTTAGAAGGAAGAGATTGGTAGCATGAATATTTGTTTTTTTTACTGCTATTTTTAAGTTATTAAAGTAATTTCTAACATCTCATTCACAAGTATATTCACAAGTCAAAATTGTGGAAAAACTTGAAACTTTTGTTCTCTTGTTGTACATAAAAATTGTGGATTTGTTTAATTTTTTGTACTAGATTTTCAACCGATTCAACTCATCTGACAAACCATCGAAACCGAACCCGATCAAACCGAAAACACCACATGGATGGGAGTAGGTGTGATATTGTCATCCGTGGGTTTATACGGATCAAGGTTTTTCAGACCGATTCCGACCGAATTCGACCGTTGTCCACCCCTAGGTGTGAGACGGTAAAATCAAGAAAAAATTATATAAATTGATTTATACTATGTATATTGATAACATGCATATTTTTTTTAAAATGCATGTTCTTTTTAGGAGTTTCGAATATGAGGATTTTTTATAAGAGGGAGATCGTTAGACTAAATTACAACGGAACAAACTAGATTAAAATAAACATCAAAGTTACGGTGAGTTATCGACGCATTGTATGATTTTGTGAAGATTCATTCAGACATGATGCATTTAGTGGTGTTTTTCTTTTGGGAACAATAATTAAGTGTTACTATGTTGATGGGTATTTCAAGTTGAGTAAGAGTTTTATACTGAATGGAAAATGAATGTTTGTACTTCAATTATAAATATAAGCAAATTTTGAGTCAGAGTTGATGTATTTAGCGTAAACTTTTATTAAATACGTCAACTTTTTTGACCTAATTTTTTATTATATTCGAGATTGAACGGTGTATATAAGTGGAAAAAATTTTATATATCTATTGTCTTAACTCTTAAGATTCAATTAAAATGTAATTAATATCTCAATTTCTCTTGACTCTCATGATCCAACATATTTTAGTATAAGATTTGTGTTATTTGAAAATCAAAATACAAATATTATATGGGACTCTGTATATTTATTTTTATATTTCTTATTTTTCGTCTCATATAATATAACTATATGCATGTATTTCAAAATATATGACATCAAAATTTTGATGTGATCACTACTCTTTAGTATAAAATACAATTCAACCAAAATTGGAAAAGTTATCAACTCATTTCTTAATTGGAAAAGACGGTAGGTAAATGGGATGACTTTGCCACGTTTTGCTATGTTAAACTTGAGTTCCAATCGTGCTTAAAGCTCCTAGTTCAAATTTGGACAGTTCCTAGTTCAACAAATAAATTACCATCCAAGTAGCTGAATTATTTTTATTTTTTTTTAGTTTTCACCACCAATTTAATCTGGTTCAAGCTCAGTTCTGACATCAAGTGGTTACAGCCCCTCCCGATTGCAGTTGCGGGAGATCGAACTCAAGTTCTGGCATCACCACTGAATTGAACCAACTAACGATTATTCAAGTAGCTGAATTTCGGTTCATGTTTATTTTTTTTTTTTTTTTTTGACAAAAACAAAATGATATTCGCTCATCCAAAACGATACAATACATCAAATACAATCACATATTCAACATCGCTAAAAACATAAAATGATGAATCTGCGAACAAACTCACAGCATCTAAGTTAATAGCATACAACAGTCATTTGTTTACTACAAATAATATGATAAAATTATAGTCACCGGAATATCCATGCTTCCAGATCTGCAACGTTGTCCAAATCATTGATTGAATCTGCAATTGACTGAAGTTGATCTTTCAATATGAATAAACGAACACCTCAACAATACGAGAAATCAAATAACGTCGCACAAAACGACTACCAAGACAACACCGCACTTAGACGACTACCAACACAACGTCGCACTTAGTTGACGAAAACACATAAAAACAAAAAAAAAACTTGAGATATGTGGAAAGTCACTTATTTATATGAAAAGAAGAGGAAAAAAAAGTGTAGATATGTATTAAATTAAATTGCCCTTATAGGTCACTTAAGATGGTAATTGGTAAGTCAATTTTTTAAAAATTGAATCCACAAATTTAAATAAAATATTTTATATTTATTTCTTTAACATATGACTTAAAGTCTATAATAGTAATTATGAGTCAGAGTTTATTTTAAAAAATTGATATTCTGAACTATAAATATTAAATATGGTTATAAGAAAATTGTGAGCTAGAGACCATTTTCCAATTTGATTGAACACAATTGTTCCTTAATTTTGTTGTGATTCCATGTTTATTGGAGCACTTAATTAAGATGTTATTTATAAGACTATGTGCAATGGGTGTTGAATTGAAGGTATTGAAGGTGCCATTAAGTGTTGAATTCATTGTGGGCATGTGTTGAATCCATCCTGGCGGAGAGAGAAGATGAAACCGTTCAACACATGATGAAGCCTGCACGGGAGACGCGTGGCAGCTTCTGGTTCGTCCATTCTGGCGCGTGTGCAACACGCGCGGACAGAGAGCGTGAAGCGCAGGTCACGCGGAGAGAGAAATCCGTTTGGATAAAAGGCAGCCACGTGGCTGCTGCTGATTGGGCCGATGAATTTTTATGATTTTTATCCTTTAAACTCAATTATCTCATTACAAATTAATTTTTAATTTTTTTACCAAAATTCATGATTTTTTTTTCTCTATAAATAGAGACTTGGTTCATTTGATTTGGACACAGAAAAAAAAAACGCATTTTTTCACTATATTAATCTTTTTATTAGTGTTAATCTTGAAGTTTTAGTCTTTTTTTAAGTGAAATGGATCCCAATAATCCTTTGAACACCCAAAATTCTTCTAATTATCCCAATAATTATCATAATCCCAAAAATTGTCATCGGGAGTTTAATTTAATTTTAATCGATAATTATAATTTTATTTAATCATAAAAAATTAAATTTAAATTTAAATAAGAATATGAAATAGAAAGTGGTGGGTAGAGTGTTGAATGAAAAAACTATTGGAGTGGGTAAAAGTTGAGTGTGGTGTTGAATGATTATGCGGATGAAAGAAAAAATGATGTGGAGTGAAAAAGTAGATGTTGAAGGGTGTTGAAAGTGTTATACCATTGTATTCAATTGGGATTTCATGGCATTTTAAAAGACTTTTTAAAAATAAAAAAGTCATGTGGTATTCAATTAAGACTTTTATTAAATATAAATAAGTCAGGTGGTATTCAATTAAGACAATCAAGATTTTTTTTTAAGGCAACGAAATCTGTTAGTATTCAATTAAGATTTCTTTAGACTTATAAAATGTCTTTTGGTATTCAAAATTATATAGTTTGAAGGATTCTTTTGTGGAATGAATTTTGTGAGACTTTTTAGTTAAAATATAAATACCAAATTCATTCAACAATCTCACACAAACCTTCAAGACTTTTCATACTTTCCCACAAACTTTTTCTGCCGTCAGGATCGTTTTCTTTTTTCACCGCATTCACTGCTTGCTATTCTACATCAATATGTAAATGGCTATGAACAATTTTTCATAGACGGATTAATCCACTTGCTATTGATTCACCTGGCTATGGACAAAGTTATCGTTTTTCAACTCAATATATACCTATTAATCCACTTTGCTTGATAACGTTTTTCAAGAGAGATTATATATACACCTATTAATCCTATGAATCCACTTTCACTGCTTGATAATCCAATACTTTTTCATCTCTTAACGTTTTTTTCATTTATTGCTTTTTTTGTTTATTTATAGTGTTTTTTCTTCATCTTTATTTTATTCAATCAATACAAGAGAAGGAACAAGATGATCACTAGTTGAGTTACAAATTTGTGAAATAAATATATATTATTTTGTTTTATGTGAAATAAATATATTATTTTGTTTTATTCAAATTTTATAATTTATTTATTATCTTTTTTATTCACCAAAAATTGATAGATCATAAAGTACTTTGAAATCTTAAAAATCTGTGGTATAAATCCGTTGAAATCACGAGTTAAAGATTTTGATTGTAAAAAGTTTTGTATAAAAAATCTTTAAAATCTCACAAAATCAATATAATCCAACAAAATCTCTTAAAATCATCAAGATTTTTTTTGCCAAAATTGTCTATTAAAATTCCAATCCAATATACTCCCTAAGTTTGGAACTAAAATTGAAAAGCAATTTGATGCGTTGAAAGGCAGGTAGCAAATAGCATGCGTTTTGTGAGAGGTTGGTTGAGCCATGTTTGCTTGCAGGGGTCCACTCTATTTATATAAGTAGTAATTGACAGCATTATGCCAGCTCCACACATCCACACTTTTCTGGTTTTCACTAGCGGTATATATTTGATTTAGTGGCGACAAAAATTGATTTTAAATAAATTAGTTCTGTAAAATTGATTTTTATTAAAGTTGAGTTAAATGTAAAATGATATTTGTTTTGATATGTTTGTGTAAAGTGAGTTGAACAATAATGTTATGAGTTTTAAATCGAATATATCAAAGTATTCAATATGGTACTTAAGTTATAATGCTCTTTCACTTTTTCTTTTGACTAAAAAAACAAAGATATTCATCCAATAATCGATAGAGTACATCAGATCGATGCAAACATAAATTCAACATCGCTAGAAACAAAAATAATGAATATGCGAACAAACTCATAGTATCAAAGTTAATAGCATACAACGGCATAATGCTTACAAGTAATATGATAAAATTAAAGTCACTGAAATGTCTATGCTTCCGGATTTGCAACAATGATGTCCAAATTATTGATTGAATATGAAATTGATTGAAGTTGATATTTCGATATGAACTAAACAAAACACCGCGACAAGACGGAAAATCAAACACCGTACCAATGACGATGACCAACACAACGTCGCACTCAGACGACGATATCACAACAAAAATAAGAAAACCTAAAAGACTTAATCTATGTGAAAATCACTTATTTAGATTAAAAGCGAGGAAAAAAAAGATGCAGAATAGGTGGTTTTAGGTCAACGTTGAAGGAAGAAGAAAACTCAAAGTAGAAAATTAGGGCCAACGGGGTGGACCGTGTTTGATAATACTCTTTCACTTATTGAACTAATCTTTTGAATTGTACTCTCTTCATTGCTTAAGTCTTAACAAATAAATTTAAGTGTAAAAATTAATTTTAAAATTAGAACCTACAATTTATAAATTTAAATTAAATTGATTTTCTAGAATCAAAACCAATTTTATTCGAGCAATTAAATATATCAAAATCAATTATATATCTCTCATTTAAAAGCTAAACAAAACCTGCAATGAATATTACATTTTTCTAAGTTCCAATTCATGAAATACTATTTCATTTGTATCATTAAAAATAAAAAATCATTTGTACTTGCATGTTAATAATAGGAATAAACAAAGAGTTTAATTGATATGCACTGACGGTGTAAAATAGTTTTACACCATCGTGCAATAAATAATCATCATTTTGCCATGTCATGTCAAGAAAGTTGGGTAAGTGAAGTGATGTGGCGGAAAATATGGTTGGTATTGATTGATATATAGTGTAAAATTATTTTACACCGTCGGTGCATATATCAATTAAATCCGTAAACAAACGTGTCAAATAAAAAGCAAAAGCAATCATTTAAAAAACAAACATAAGTAATAATTTGCCTCCGCTTTTTGCCGGTTTTGCTTTCATTTGCTTTTGCTTTTCAAAATAAAATATAAACCAAGCCTAAAATCTTAATGATCCGTTTGATCCGGAAAATGTTAGTATCGAACAGAACAGTACAAGACATAATAGCACAGTACAAACATTTAAGGTATTGAATAAATTTTGTGTTTTTAGATGTTTGGTGGAGAAAAACTTATTTTGGTACTTTAGACAACTTGTGCAGAGGACAAAATGTTGTCTCGTGGTTTAGAGGGGGACAATAATTTCAGTTTTTGTCATGTACATTGAGCCCCAGTTTATCTAATACCAGAAACAGTTTTAAAATCAAATATAGTACAACTGAAGTTGTCCTGTCCTATCACACTAAATAAATAAAAATATAGTTAAATCAATACGATAAGTCGAAACCATATACTAATTTCTTTCGGGTAGTAAATTCAGGTCCCCAAGATATGTGTAGACAATTTGTACATTAATCTGAACCGTTGATTTTATCTGAATGGTTAAAAAATAAAATTTATTCCTTCACCCGTGAGTCACCTATCTCTCTCTCTGTTTAACAAAAAGAAAGTTAGGGTTTTGGTAATGGTCTTGAAGCAGCTTCCAGAATGATTCGCTCTTCCAATAGCATCGTCAGGCTCCTTTCATCTCATCTCATCCGTGACTCCTGCAAATCCGTATGCCATCCCTCTCTCTCTATCTCTCTCTCTCTCTCACGCTTCTTGATTTGTGTTTTAACTTTTCATTGGTGAATTTCAGATATACCAAGGAGTGTTCCACAGAGTTATCGGAGGAGGAGGAGGTCCTTATTCACCTTTTATAATTTTCTAAACAAACATCATATCATCATATTAACATTTGTTTTATGTATCTAATCTTTTACCATTGCAGTTGGACGACTCCATGTTATTAATCTCAACAACCAGGTGCTACCAAATACATCAATTCGTGGCTTAGGTATTATAAATGCATTTGAGTAGTAGGGATTTCAAATTCATGATACTTTACATTCTTTTAGTATTTACCATTTTCCATATATATATATATATATATGCAGCATACTTGTTTGATTATTGTCCTTTGCATGTCCATCACTTTTGTTTTCCCCTTTCAGCATCAATGCCAAGAGATGATGATGATGATGATGAAGATGATGATGTTATTGATCCTAAGGGTGATTATGCAATTTACGCCGAAGAGGATGATGTTGATGATGTCATTGATCCGGATGATGATTATACAATTGATGATGAAGGTATGACTGATGAAGAACGTTTTCAGGTAGGTTTTAACTAGTTTCAATTTGCATGCATGCATTTTTATGGCAAATACTAGGGCCGGCGACCTAAAGGTAAGAAATAGGCCTAAAAAATTTCAAAAAATTATAAGAGAAAAAAGCCTCTTATAAGTCATAAGTTCATTAGTTTATAGCAAAGAAGTCTCGGAATAAAGATAAAAAGCCTTCGAAAACAAAAGATAGTTTCTTTCACGCTACAGTATAAAATAATGCGAAACTTCTTATTCTATGAAAAAACCGAACAAAATATTTGAGTCTTTGTATTACAAAAAAAAACTTATTTGTGATATAAAAAAAACTTTTTGTATTGTTTGTTTTTTGTGTTCATTTTTGCACTTGATCGCATTTGTTTTCTGAAATGTTTCCATGTGTTCTATGCCTTAACATTGTGAATACAAGCTCACTGAAGCGGACTTTCAAAGAGGGTTCAAAGATTATTGCAAAAAACGTGGCAAAACGTTCTCCTCAGAGGAAGATAAACTCAACATGTTCAAATGGTATCGTGCACATTATATCTACGCTCGTGATTTTCCTTGCAATCGGGGATGGAAAAGTCGCCGGGAAAAGTTGAGGTGTGCAAATTTACTGGATGCAATGTAGACTATGCACAGAGAAACTTGCATAAGACTGAACCATCATTTCTATCTTTTTATGTTCTTTTTTTATCTTAGTTTGCTTTCCTATCATCTTATAATGGTAGCTTTAAGTTAGAGCAATAATAGGGATTTTTTCTTAACTGCCACAGTTTAAAAAAAAAATCCCACAGTGCCACAGTTTCAAAATTATATAGCAAAATGTCACTTTTAATTTGCTTATATATTACAGCATACTATGTGGCGGTATGCTACTACTTTCACTTTTAAGTTGCCTTTTTTTTTTCTTTTTCATATAGTCACTTACAGTGGCGGTATATACCTAATTACCAAGTGATGAAATTAAAGAAATACCTAATTACCAATTTATGAAACCAAATAATGAAAAATGAGAAATTGAACATGGATTTTGAAGCTTGATTGAAGGTTTAATGACGCTAAAGCTAAATATTGAACGAATTTGAAGATTTGGTTGAACGCACGAGTTTGAATCTCAATGAAGGACAAATTTGAAGCTGAAGACGAAGATGATGAATCCCAACGAAGGAGAAATGTTGAACGATTTTGAATCTCAATCAATTTGAATATGAGTTTGAAGAACGAAAGGTTGAATCGTGAATTTGTGTTTGATGAAGATGAATCTGAGTTTGAGCAAAGCTGAAGAAGAATCTGAGTGTGGACGAAGCTGAAGAGGAATCTGAATGTGAGTGAATTTGTGAGAGTTAGGGATTTGAGAAAAATGGAGGGATTTGAAATAAAATCGCGGGTTAGTTAAGAAGGCACGACAGTTTGAGTTGAACGGCCGTAAAAGCTTCAAAATATATGGCGGCGACAATTTCTATCAAACAACTGCCACTCTGTTAAAGTACAAAAGTAAGTATGTTTTTATTGTCTCCACAGGGACTTGTGCGATATCGATGTCGTTCAACAATTAATATAATTTTAAGTAAAGGGTTTAGCAAAGTTTCTTAACGAAAGCTTGCGAAAACATGAATATAGTAAAGTTGAGTAAATTGACAGAGAGATTAAATTGCTGGGATTAGACTCAATTAACTCATTCGTACATATTTCCTCGATCAGTTATATAGATTCTAGCTACTTACAATATTATCACGTATTTACTCATCGAACGTTTCCGTCCCCAGATAACGTCGAGAAATCTATTATACCAATCAAACCCCGATCCCTCGGGTGCTTAATCAATACAATAGCATTAAGATCCAATACTTTAAGTGAATATATTAAATCTAAGTCTATTCCTAGATCTTAACTTTTAATAGATTTTATCCTAGATCAAGATTCAAAAAGCATATTCATATGTCATTTCAAATCCAAAGATTAAACCATAAAAACAAGGACAACATCAATATTGATTAGCAACTAAAAGCATAAATAATGCCATGATCAATATAAACACATATTTTTTTTTTTTTTGGTCAAGCAATAAAAACACATATTAATAGAGTAATTTACATCTAATCCCAACAATTGAGAAATTAGTTACCCATAGTTATGATAACTTTTGCAAAGATGAGAAGAAAAGAGATGAACAAACATTACAAGTTGATTCCTCAAACAATTGTTGTGTATCCACCTTCAAATCTCCTTCAAAATTGGTTTCCTTGGCTTCTCTCTGTCTCCTGGACGTGATTTTAATGTGTAAGAGTGGAATTCTCTTTGTTTTGCAGCAATTGATAGCTATTTATACAAGTTAGGAAAATACAGGCTCGCTAAGCGAGGGGTGTCTCGCTTAGCGAGACAGCCTTTCTTCATCAGAGGGTTTGCTGCACAAACCGTCAGGCTCGCTAAGCGAGACCCCACTAGTAGAAAACGGGGATACAACTACTGGCCAAAAACACATTCCACTACTGTTGGCGGTCAGTAGTGCTTGCAGGGGTAGTGGTAAGTACATGGATACCACTACGGAAAGTCGTGTTTCCACTACTGATTAAGTTCCACCCGTAGTGAAAAGTTATGTTTTAGCGTGTTTTTATTTAAAAAATAAAAGATTCTACTACGGTTCCACTATTTTCAACCATAGTGGAAAGTCATGTTTCCACTACTGTTTAAGTTCCACCAGTAGTGGAAAGTCCTGTTTAACGTGTTTTTATTTAAAAAAATAAGAGATTCCACTACGGTTTCAGCATTCCAACCGTAGTGGAAAATTGTGTTTCCACTACGGTTTCATCATTCCAACCGTAGTGGAATCTATTATTTTTAAAATAAAAAAAATCTTTTTGCTGCTTTTGCTATACTATTTTTTTTTTGCTGCTACTATACTATCAACTCACTTTTAACTAAAATAATTGTTTCCGATATTAATTTTATAGTCCAATACAAACAACTCCACTAACACTTGGAAACCAATTATCTCAAGAAAATTCACAAAAACACTGTACACAAATGTATTTCTAGAATATATCTCTTGTTCTTGCTTAACCTAATAATTGCTTAAAAATGCAATATCAATATCTTCTATATATCAACAATAGCAAACAATAACCTACAGGCTCCCTCACATTCAGATGGTGCAACTGACTAAGAGGTGTTTTCCATGCTCTGAACAATAACATACAAGCTCCGTCACATTCGGATGATGCAAACGGGAGAGATTAGAAACTATCTCCATAAAATCGTCAAACAAATTATTGGGAAGGATAGATGAAGCTATCTTCTTCATAGCAAGAAGCTGCAATATTTTCAGCAATAGAAAACAATAAAATCAAAACCAATTTATATGCAAATACATATTTTCTTGTATGAGTTGTAATTAGCTTCTGCATCTCAATTTCTTAAAAAGCTCTTTTATTTAACTTCTGCATTAACACTTATAAGCTAATAATTACATACACGAATGCAGGCATATTTTCATTGTACAGAACATGTTGATTTAAATACTAAAGGATGAATTAAATTAGTGAACCTATGGAACCACAAAGAGAAAGATACATGCTTTATAAAGCTCAATTAAGTCAGAGCAAAACCATAATTAAAGCTTATGTTATGAGAAAATCTAATAATTTGTTCTTTCCAATAAGCACAAGTAACAATAAAATGTGATCACGATTCAAGTAAAAAATTGGCATACCAAGGGATAAAAGAAGCAAAACTGAGTGGATGATTAGAGCTATCTCAACATCGCACAACTCTATCAAACACCTTATGCAGCTGCCCATTACGCTTCTTTGAGAAGATGACATTCTTCAAACTTGTGGCACTTCAAACCAACTTGATTGACATCACTAACATACATCTTCAACAAAACAAAAAAATTAGAATAGAAAATTACATCACTAATATTTGGAATTTACCAAATTTTAGGAAACAATATTGAGAAAGAAAATTGAACATAAGCTACTATAGTAATATGATATAACATTATATAGTAACTCATATATACATCTTCTCCTATAACATGGTGCAATATAGTATTAGAATTAGTCCACTATACTCTTTATCATCAACATCATAACAGTAAGTGTAATGAGTCAGTCAGTAAAGACCTTGTGATAGATGGCATGGTAGCTACAATCACAGCACACAAGTATATAATTGGAATGAGGGTCTTGGGTTTATTCTTTCTGAGCCACATCAAAGATCCTAGTCCGACGAGTGATATGCTCAAAACCTGTACAAATATAAGTGCAGAAGTCTTTAAAATTATAGATAATACATACAAGACAAACTGCAAACAAATTGTTATTTGTTAAGTGTTTTCCACTATACCAAATAACAACATTGACAAACTGTTGCATCATTTCAATTAATGTTGAATTATAAAAAGATCCACTCCAGGAAATATTACAGACCAAACTCTATAGTTTAAACTGTCTGATTCGGCAGCCGCAAAACGTTATCTGTGAGAAAAAAAAGGACTTTTACTTAACAACGTACCAAATTTGCATTTGCCTCTAGGCCCTGCAAAATGTACTCCCAAGTAAATTCTAATCCTCTAGCACCCACCCAAAGAGGAATATTGAATAGTTGAAGCAATTGAATACCTTATCATACTGCACCATGTACCTTATATAAGCTGAGAAATATATCCAGTAAGTAAAAAAATTAGATAGAAATGAGACATATTTAAAGGGATATATATAAAAAAATTACTTACGCTGCCGTCAGTTGCGGCTTTGGCAGCTCTATTCCATTTGTCTTGCTCGCGACGTGTCAGTACCAATCTGCATTTTAAAACTCATAATTCTTAATAGAAAAAATGTAGTAATACACTTTAAAATTCATAATAATCGAAATGAAATCTATACACTTACATCAAAAAGTTACAAAAAAATATTTTAAAACTAGGAATTATTTTGTGCCAACAAGCTTCACAAACCATTTTGGCTATTGATAGAGAAACTACATATAGCAATCATAGTATGACACAACCTGAATAGGCAGAGATTAAACACATAAGAGTCCAATTATACAAAGAATTGAAAACAAATTTAAAAAGAATTGAGCTCATATACCAAGTCAAAAATATAACTAAATAGTTTTTCTCCTCTATAAACAAGTCTGAGAATGTAGAAATTCTGAGTAATTTCATAAAAATAACAATTCAAACAAACAAAATTATAGACATTGGGGAAGTAATGTGGGGAGACAGATTACTTTTCACAGCAGGACTTACCACGTTGCCAAAGTGTCGATCCATAGTGTCAACCAAGAGATGGATAAATTCCAAAATAGCAAGCTTATTCTGCAAAGTTATCCACATAAGGTAGAATGAACAATCATGAGCAGAAATTGAAATTATATCATATTTATCAAAAATGAAAGTGATACATGGGAAATTTTGCTGAAGCTGAAATTTTTAACAAGACTAACAACTTCAGGTTTCTCAGTTTTACAACAAAAGATCCTCTCCGATTCTCGAGACAACCCAATTTGCGCTGCTCGTTTCAAATGATTCACCGCTTCTATATGAAGCAATTAGAACGACAAATATAGATAAAACAAATTACCTCACCATCATCAACTCCAACTAGGAAAAACAAAGATGCATAGCGCCTATATACAATTTTGTAGTTGCGATGCTCGACGAATGAACACTGTCCATAACAAAAAATGTATCAGCTAAATCAGCTCTATGGAGAAAAGAAACAAGTAAGACAACTCAATCCCAAATGTTTTCGGGATAAACTAACAAGTCAATATGAGTAAGAAAGTTGATAAGCCTCATAGGCAGGGCTAGAATCTTGATAAAACATTTAGAGCACTTAGTATTTCAATATATAGAAGAATCAGTAACTTAAACAGGTCATCTCTTTTACTCTTACTCAATGTAAGAATGATAAATAAATGAGAAGCATAATTTTACAGTTCAAAATGAAGGAACAATAATAACAATATCTTAGGTATAAGTGTAAAACATGATGATAGAGGCTTTAGATGATTGGAAACAAATATTTGAATTGGTCGCTTCAGCAAAAAAATCCATATATACAAACAGAACTCAAATGAACACAAATATGGTCATTAACAAACACAAACATGGTCATTAACAAAGAAATCAATTTTTTATGTTCCAGACAAACACAAATCTGATGAAAACAAATTAATATGCTTAAACCTTTGAATCCATACAAAGAAATAGAAACTAACAAATAGAAAATTGATTTTGTACCTTGCGATTTCAGTGATGAAAAAATTGAAAATAAAGAAATCAATTTTTTATGTTCCAGACAAACACAAATCTGATGAAAACAAATTAATATGCTTAAACCTTTGAATCCATACAAAGAAATATAAACTAACAAATAGAAAATTAATTTTGTACCTTGCGATTTCAGTGATGAAGAAATTGAAAATATAGATCCAGAGATTTAGGGTTCACGACGAGAATGGAACGAACTTGAACGAATTGAATTGAACGAACTGGAGATTTAGGGTTGACGAGAATGGAACGAACTGGATGCGCAGAGAATGAAACTGGAACGGTAAGCGATTTCAGTGAGATTTAGTGTGAGTGGGTGATTTTAGTAAGATTTAGGGTTGACGAGATTTAGGGTTCACGATAACTGGAACTGGAGATTTCGTGTGAGTGAGTGATTTCAGTGAGATTTAGGGTTCACGTAGAGGAAGAAGATGATTCTTGAGATTTCTGCAGTGAACATTGAGTGAGTGAGGAAAACACGCGTATGTGAATGTGATATTCTAAAATCTCAAAGGTAATGGATTCCACTACGGTGGAACAACATATGGGTAGTGGAATGTGTTAAAACAAAATTTCATAGTATTTACAAGATTGCCACCGCGTCTACTTATCACTACTGATATGTACATATCAGTAGTGGTATCTCCTACCCATGAATATTTCACTACTGATATTTGTATATCAGTAGTGGAATCTCTTCCTCAATTGTATTTCCCAAAACCAAATGTCTTTTTTCTACTAGTGCCCCTTGCTTTGACCTGCTGCAGCTTGCTTTGAACTTTTCTTCAACTAAAAATCATTCTCTAAACTTAAAACCTTCAAAAAATACTTGGGATTAGTCAAAGTAGCACACATTGATCACTTAAACATTTAGTATTTACATAATAATGGGAAATTCTATAAGTTAATTTGCAAAATAAAGTTAATAAGTGCCTTAAATATATATTTAAAATTACCGCTTTTTAGCACTTGTCACACTCTTCTGTCGCAATTTCCTATTATTTTTGTAGTGTATTCTACATTCCCATTTTTTTATAGTTTTTTTTTCTTTTCATTTTTTGTTTAAAAAATCCTTACTTAATAAATTTATAAAAAATAAGAATTGGGAAAAAATTAATCTCAAATACCTTATTTATTTGATAGGCCGGGCTAAATTTTGGCAAGTCTCAGTAGCGAGTGACATTATTATAACTCAAACCCAATGTTTACACACCCTAGAATAAAAAATACTTGAAAAAATGAGTTCGCATTCTAGAATGCGAACTTATTTTGCAGTTTGCTATCTAGAAAGCGAACTCAATTTACAGTTTGCTATCTAAAAGGCGAACTATTTTTTCATGATTTTTTTCATTACCACTCAACCAATTTCTGGCACTGTTTTCTCTCATTCTGATCAAAATGAAGTCGATCTAGCAATAATGACCTTAAACTTGTGGAAAATGTTGTGGGCCAACATCTCATAACGTTGTAGTATTGACAAGATGAAAATTAAATACTGAAAACATGTTTAGTTTAAGTTTTAGATTCCAAAGTCATGGTTTTATCAAAAAATCCAAAGTCACAGTTTGGGTCAAAATTGCATGAAACTATTTTTCGCCTAAATCATTAGTTAAGACTTTCTATTTAAACCCTACTTATCAATGATAATTACTTCATAAGCCCTCATATATAGACTATAATTCGTTTCCAATTTGTTTGGGCAATGATGAAGCGGACCAGCCCAAGTGGATTTCTTTTCCCACCCCCACGCAATGAGAATGGACTTTAAACTAGTATTACAAGATTGTAGTTTAATTTCAAACACTCAGCATCAATAAACAAAAACTACACCAAAATACAACGAATCTAAAAATGAAGACGTTTAGATCATAGATTTTCAAAACAGGCGGGGCTGAGGTTGGAACCCGCTTATCCACCTTAAGAGTGGAATTTCCGGTGACTAAACTATTCGACAAAAAAAATTAGTTTTATAAAATTGAGTTTTATTTATTTATTTTTAAAAACCTCACTATAAAATATATTTTGAACTTCTAAATATGTTGGGTCAGATTTATCCAACTATTGCTTAAGGTTTAAAAGCAAACATTGAATTTATAAGATATTCGGTTCATTAACTTAATGTCTTAATGTTCGAATGAAAATGCGATGTCTTATTCTTTTATGTTTCTAGATTATTTGACTGGATGTTTTTTCAGAGCTCTTTTGGACTCTATACTACACACACTCTACTACCATTTCCATTGATCGATCCATATGCACCTTGTGAATGTATGAACAATTGAATTGCTCGTGCTGGCTTGCCTTGTATGAAAGAAATACAAGAATGAGCAATGTGCACCCCACAAATTAAGCAACTACTACCCCTCAATCATGGAAGATTTTCTGTGACAAAGGGTAAACTACAAAAGGCTATAGATATTAATGGGCCGCAGGTAATTTTGACCTATGCATCTATACAATACAACTTAACTGTCTCGAATATGAAACATCCTAATTCCTAACTAGCTTCATCATTATTTTTCTGAGTACCATATTGTTCAACTTTTATTATTTTCACATTCAAATTCAACTACCACATTCGCATTATTTAATTTCACATCCTATTGTCAAGTCCTTTCAATGCAAGTACTATATCCTTGTTGTGTAGATTTATTTGGAGTTTCTCCACTTGCGGGATTAGGGTTGTTGCGGGAATGGGGGTTGTAGATTTTATTGTGGAATAAACAACTCTCAAAGTTGTTTAAGTAAAATTGTCAAACATGAGAAAATATGTTCTGACAATCAACACGTTTTTATACCGTTTGCATTCGACACTTTTGACTTTCTATGCAAGTCAAAAGTGTGTGTTTTGACATGTATAGTAATGTTGCGTTGCCTAGGTCTATAAATGTAATTTTTCAAAAAATGAGTTTTGTTATACGGAAAAGTTTAGCGGTTTTATTTTCTATCTATCTTTTGTTTGTGTGTGTCTATATATATATATATATATATATAGTAATCTTTTAGTACTATATATATTATTAACCAAGAAAAATTTCTTCACTAATTAAGTTTTGAAATTCTTATATAAGCTACCTAGCACTATAAATCAATATAATCCAGCTCATGCACAAGTGCTTTTCCAAATATGTCTGTCTTATTTGTTTATGTGATGAAGCTGTCCACAATAATAAAATTTGTAATCATATTTGTTGACTATAATTGTCTTTTGATAGGAAAAAAAACAATAGAATTGAAGTGGATCTTACTTTTTTGCCACTGTGAAGAGTGAGTGAGGTGTGCATCTTTAACTTTCCTATCTTTTCTATGAGACTTGTTAGCTTTTTGACCATCAATTGTTTTTCATGCAATCTGCATATTGTTGTGTTTCACTTTTAGACATTCTCCCTTTTCCTTTGTCAAAACTCAAAGCTACTAAGGTTTCACTTTTAATACAAAATATATACTTTAATTTGGATTAATCAAGTAAAAAAGATGATAAATAATGTCTTCTCATTTTGCACCGTTTTTATGTGGAAAAGAAAGAAAGATAAGCTTACCGCCAAAAGAAAGAGAAAGAAAAATGTGTGTATTCGGTGGAATGTTTGGTCTCCCTCTCTATCTTTTATAATTTTGTACAACTATTATTACATTTGTTCTATGAGAAAATTTATAAATTAGAAATATAGTAAAAAAATATAACAAATACATTTTCTTTAACTTTTATTATTAAGCAGGTCTCTGCACAAGACGAACAGAAACCCGTAAAAGACGATTACAAAACAAAGGTCTTGTATATAAGCGGAACACCGTTGAAAATGCCAAAACACACACTACCTAATAGATATCTACTTCTAATTCCCATTTTTGGAAGACACTATTCGGCTTCCAGACCACCAGATAAAACAACACCCGATCTCGAATCAAAAGTGATCGGCTCATCAGAATCCAAAAAACAGTTCCTTGAGTCAAAAGTTGATGGAGCATCAGTAGAATAAGAACCTAGGCAGATGAGTCTCAACTCGCAAACCGCCTCCAAACAGTTAACACCGGCGCGAAAAAGGTCAATTCTAAGAAGGATGTTAACAAGACAAATTCCAAAAAAGTATTTATAAATAACAAAAATACTTGATGAGTTAAGTTTTATATTGCTTAAAAAAGGTTAAACATTTTATAAGTGAGAAAACTCATAAATATAATATCTTAAAATTTTAGATAAAAATATTATATTCAACTTACTTATAAAGTTACTCTAAACTCAATGTGAATGATTTTCCGATTATTTCCCGTCATCCAATACTTTGTGCCTTAGACCTTAGTGCGTTTTTTTTCTAAACGGTGCCTTAGACCTTAGTTAATCTAATGAATTTTGACATTAAAAAAAAATTGCACTATTTAATATTTTGGAACAGAAATCTGCACTGTGCCTTTTTATTTTATTTCAACTAACTTTTTTTTTACTTATCTCAATTAACTAATTATAGTGGCAAATGCGGTATGAACAAACAGTTACTAATACCTAACCCATCTAATATAATTTGATGTGGCTGCACTACTTTTATACAATTGGTTAAGAAAACAACTTTTTAAAACAAAACTGTATCAATAAGGTAGCTGGATTCATTAACTTGATCAATGTATCATTAATCCACACCCCATTATAAATCAATCACTACAACATGTCATTTTCTCTTGTTAATTAAAGAAAGTATTAGTATAAAATAATTTAGATTATGATTATTAACACATTATTATAAAACATACTACATAAGAAACAGCTATTCACCACTTCAATTTCAAACTACAAGTTTCCATCATTTCCGGCATTGATTCCTCGTTGTTGTCACATAATATTGTTATAGTCAAGAAATAAAAATTTTGCAATCAAGCACAATTGACATGCACACGTAGGAAACTCACACACACGTGGGAAAACACTTGATAACAATATGGACTCAAATTTTGTTAAGTCTTTAAAGTATATCCACACAAGACATGAAATCACTTTTACCTTCCAATAATATAAAAATTATTATATTTCTCTATTGAATGTGGCACTTATAGAATAAAAAAAGTTAAAGAAATTTTTTAACCATGAAAGATCTTTTCTTTTAAAAAAGAAAATACAAGTGTCCCTAGTTAATCATCAAAATTTGGTCACTTTGATGTAAGAATCACTTAGTTATCCTTTTTGAATAATGAATAGAAAATTTAGTTAACTTTGAATAAAAGCTAAAAAAAGAAAGGTTTATGTAATGATAATGTTATGGAGATTAAGGAGGTATTAGTAGCTATAAAAAAGAACATTATGATGTGGTCAAAGGCAAGGTGTTTTATACTTTTATATGCATTATTGAGAAACAATGAGTTGGTTTTGTACTTAACAAGACCAAAGTAAAAGTTTGCAACTCCAAAGGAAAATTCAATTATTTTAGAGGGCCACATTCCATATTGTCAAATATCATTTCATATAGAATTTAATCATTAGTGTCACCTTTAATTAATTCCTTTTTCCCTCCAATATGCATATTCTCATTCATTCCAACATATAGCCAAAAGGCTATGTTTGTAAAATGTCCAATGTTACCCTTGTGTTACATAAAGAAAACATACAAATTGGCCCAAAGTCTAAAACATTGATTCATTAACTAATTAATCCCCAATTTCCCAATCTACCCTTTGGAAAAATAAATATACCCATATGATTTTTCAATACATATTTTTTTTCTAGGCATCGTTCCATGCAGCAAAAACTGGAAAATGTGACAAATTGATAGAAGAAGTTGGCCTCATTTGATTTGTTACTTGTGAAGGAAACCAAGAACTAACACCAACACCATTAGTAGCAATTTTTGATTCCATTGAAAGCTTTGGAAAAAGTAGAGAAGGACCAGTTTTATGATCAGGACTAGCTTCTCTTGAAGAGCTTAAACTTGTCACCAATGAAGATGGATTTGAAAAATGAGTCCCAATTTTGTTAGAATCATCCAACACATGTTGTTGGCCAGAAACAAGGTCTTGTAAAGACATAGAGAAATCAGAATTTTTGTAACTTCCACCAGAATTCACATCGTTTTTTCGGTCACAATTATTTGATACCATCTTCCATTTAGAATCATTTTCATTGTTTCGCACTTGAGCAGCTTCTCCGTTGTTCTGGCTTGATACGTTAGTATCGTTGTTATATTCGATAACATCGGTTCTTGCAACAACGTTATCTTTGATTCTCCTTGCGTGTTCGCCGGACAGAAGAGTATTACTAGCCATGATCCTTTCAACATCATATTTAGAGATGTCAAAATTTGTGACAGCATTCGATCCGCGGAATTTTATTGCTGCTACATCATATGCTTCTGCTGCTTCCTCTTGAGTGCCTAAAATTTCATTTCCAAGAAAAATTAATTCTTTTGAAAAGAAAAACCAAAAGACATTACAAAATTCAAAACTTTCCTTACACCATTGTATTCAAGAATCAAGATACACTTTTCAGCCTTAGAAAAAGTGGAATTTTGAGCTCAAAGTAGCAACATTTTCAGCCTTATAAAAGCATTATCAGGCACTACCTCACTAGTGTTTTGGAAAAGAAACAATTGAAACAGAAATTACATAAATAAATTAAAGTCTTATGAATGAATTAATAAGCTAAAATATTTTCTTAAAAACTTAAGACATTTTTGGTAACAATGTTTGAGGAATCTACTTACTGAATGTTCCAAGGTAAAGATCTTTGTTACCAGCAACTCTTCCAATCCTAGCTTGCCACCTACCATGTTGATGGTGCCTGCATAACAAAAAAACAAAAACAAGAATAGTGAATTTAGCTCAAATCTCAAAACAAACAACAGTGTTGTTAATTGGAATGAAAAAAAAAAGGGACAAGAGAATTGAATAAACCTTGTGACTCCTCTGTACATTGAAGCACCCCTAGAGAAACCACTGCTTTTTCTGCAAAAGTAAATAAATACTAAATCATCATGATTATCATATAATTTTGGTAACTTTTTCACAACATAATTGAAAATTACAGTAAGAGATTTATTATGTACCTTCTCAAATGTGCAACATATTCCTGCCTAGTCATGTTCTTCATTTCCTCAAGTTGAGTTTGGTAATTTTCTAACTGCAAAAGAAAAACAAAAAATGTGATATATTCTTAGGCACATAATAATTAATACAAGTTCTAAAGCTAGCAAGAAAATGCTAAGCAAATAAAAATGTACCGGGAAGTTTATATGTGTTGAAGGTCCCCAATACTTAAGTGCTGCTTGATCATAAGCTCTTGCAGCTTTCTCTTCCATATCATAACCACCTTAAGTTAAAAAAATAAAAAAAATTAATCAAGTCAAAATTAGAAATATATAGTAGCAATAATGTTGAAAATATTGTTAAAAAATAAGACTTACCCAAATATACTGCAACATGCATGCAAAGTTTGATTTAATCATCATCCAAAAGCATGAACACATAACAAAAAAGTTAGTATAAAATTTAAGTTGAAAAAAAGTTGTTAAAAAAATTTGATTATTGATTTTCCTTACTAACCTTGTCTTCCTTTTCTAGTTTGTCCTTCTTTCTTGCAACTGTTATCCCATAAATGTGCTTCATATCTACCAGTCCATCTATGCCTAATGAAGAGAATAAACTTAGAAGAGTTAATTATTGACATTTAATTTGTTATAAAAAAAGTTAACACAAGAAAGCTTCAAAAAGCATAGCACAAACATATATATTGTACTATACAAATATGATATGATTAAAAATCACTATTCTTATCAAATAATAAAAATCACACTATGAGATAAACAATGAAAATCAAGAAACACTTACCTTGTGACACCTCTATACTGTGAAGTTCTTTGTCCAAAAGTGTCAATAGATTTCCTATGCACAGGTTGCTTCTGTCCAAGCTTAGAAGCTCCTCTTTTTTTAGCATCCATAGTCACTGATTCTGTTCCAGTAGGTGAGATCTGACTAGGAGCAGTAACACAACTAGATTGAGAACCAGGACTCATTGAAAGGCTTAAAGATTGTAACTCACCACACCCTACAGTACCAACAGAACCACCACCATCACCACCACCAGCAGCTCCACCATTGTTCATTTGTTGCTCCAAAAGCTGAGAAGCAGAAGAAGAATAATCTCTTGATGACACCCAGTTTTGAGGCATTTGAGAACTACAAACATCAACAATGTTTGTGTTTTCCTTTGATTCTACTACCTCTAATGGTGTTTGAAACATTCCATGATAACCAAGTGCTGCATAATATGGATGTGATGATGTTTGTTGTCTAAAAGATTCTGAAAGAAGATCAAGAGAATGATCTCTATTAGCTTGATGAGGATCTGCATTTTGTTGACCATTATAGTAAATACTATCCAAGCTTAAAGCCATTGCTTCTCTTTCATGGCTACCATATTCATCATGAGTTCCCATTGTTGCACCACCTAGAAAATCCTCTAGTTTTGGAGATGATGATGATGATGACACCATCACTACAACATAGTGGAAACAACATAATCATTAAAGGCCCATAAACAATATTAAAAAGAACAACTTTTAAAAAAAGAACATTTTTTTATGACCAACCTTGTGATTGTGATCTACCAAGAGCTTCCATGATACAAAGAGACCCATCTGACTTAAGAGGCATAACAGTTAAAGGTGAGTGATAGTTAGCATTTTCAGGAACACCATAGCAGATAGCAGAGTTAGTGAAATGAGAAGGTGAAAAATAGAAAGATGTAGGAACAGTGTTGGAAGCTGAAGAAGGATGAGTTTGTTGTTGGTAATGATTATGAAGAGGAGAAGAAGAAAGTTCATCACCAATTTTGATGTGGGGTGAGAGAGAGAAACCTAACCAGTTGTTATTGTTGTTATGATTGTCATCAGAGTTACTGTCATTCATGGATTTCATCTTGAAAAAGATTTCAACTTTGCTATTAGTATTACCTAACAGAATCTATTTATCTGTTACTACACAACAAGATTTCAAACACTCAATCATTGCTCAGAAAATAAACTAGTAATGTTGAAAAAATGTTGTTGGATGTTGCTGTGTTGGTATACTATGAAAATGAAATTTGTTGGATGAATGTGTTTGTGTCTTAGTATGAAACACAAGAAAAGTGGTCTCTTTAAACTAAACAAAAGGAATGAATAAATTATTATCGGAGAGTAAAGCAAAGTGTGGAGAGAGTGAAGCTGGGTGGGGAGCACACACATATACACACACACACACTAGTATAGTTCATTTCATTCCATAGGGATCTGTGTTATGAGAAAAAGACCGCGTCTTTGTTTTCTATTTTGTATTATCTTCTTCTTCTTCTTCTTGAAATTAAGATTAAGTAGAATAAGACACTGGTTAAGTTATGATTATGATAAGGATATTGTTAAACCTTTGTTAAACCCAGAATATAAATACTTAGTGAATGGGAAAAAGGGCGTAAATCTCGAAAAAGATGAATGAGAAGAGAGAGAAGAGACGAGAATGTAAATGGTTGATTAACTATTTTGGTCAGCTAGTGGGGCTAAGCTATGTTATGTATCTGTGACTCACTCTGTTCTGTTTGCATTGGAAACGACTGTATGTAATGTATGCTGCAAGCTGAAGTATATACTAGCTGAATCTAGTGAGCATCATTCATAGATACGATTAAATTATACAGTATACGTTCCAAAAAAAAAATAAAACTAGATACTCCTATATCATCATAGATATAATATGAATAATGTACCGTATATAAGAGAGGCAGAAGGGAGCAAAGCCACCGTCTCCCCCGTTGTCTATGAAGTCTAGATATATGATAGGATATTGATACGATACAATACTGATGCAGTGATACTGAAACATTTTCACAATTTACTTTATGATATGATATTTAAAAATTAAAATATATAAATGCACATTATATAAACATAACTAAAATTGTTGGTGATAATAAATTCACATTCAAATTATTCAAAATGAGCAAACAAGTAAGAATTACATATTTTAAATTAAGTACTACCCAAAAATGACTTAATTAGTACTGCTATCCCAAAAAAATCATCGGTACTAGTGTACTACCCAAAAAAAATAGTTAGGTATCCGTAAAGAACATCATACTCTAACATTCACTACTACTCAAGAGAAAACACATAAAATAGTGAAACAATGATTGTATCAGTCTCCTCTTATTTGTTTCCGTCATCAAAGAACATTAATTGTCTGATACTTCTCCGATACGCATATCAAAGAAGTATCTGACACGTATCGGTCATTTTTTTTTTAAAATAATGTTAATTGTCTGATACTTCTTCAATACACGTAGCGAAAAGTATCGGAAAATATCGGTATCGGATACATGTCGAACACGATACTTCACTATTTTTGGAGTATCGGAGCTTCATATTGCATTCATCCTTGTTTATTTATTTTTTAAAGTAAATTTTTAAAGAGAAGGGAGGTAAAGGTCCTCTCGCACTATCTTCAAATATTGCACGATGATTTTCTAATTTTTCTTGTGATAAGGTGTGTCTTGTTTGTTTAAAGTGTTTTGGGATAGATTTTGGGAAAATGTAGTTTATTATCGAGAACATTCAGGTTTTAAATAGAGACATAATTTTGTTTAGAATGTCATTTTTGACGTTTTCAAGCGTGCAAAAGTATACGTGAAGAAAGCCACGTCTCTGAACTTCTTGACTGACCCACTGAAAGGAAGATCTACCAACTGATGTTCTGGTGTACGGATAGATAGGAGAAAAACATGCATGTGTGGACTTGATTTGAGTTTTCTCACTTGTGGGATTGACGACAAAGGATTATACTATCGAACAGACGGCGCTAAAAGCTACTTCAATTAAAGTTGCCAAATATAAGAGAGTGTGTTATGACATTTAACATACATTTATATCATCTGCATTTGATATTTTTTGTTTCCTAAGTCTCTAAATATAGTATTTAAAATGATTGATTTTTCCATTCTAAAAGAATTAGTGACACAATTTATCATCTGTTTGTTTTTCATTCGAGTTAATGATCTTGCATAAATACTGTTATATTGAAAGATAAATGTGTATGTTAAAATGATAAAAAAAAAAAAAAAAACATTAGAAGTTTTTTTTTTGGTTAAGTACTATAGAGGTTAAAAATTTCACCTTTAAAATGGATAAGTGAAATGATCATGTTCGAACCCCAACCTCTGAAAAATAATTAGAAGTTGATTACACAAAATATTACTCTTTCTGGTCTTTTCATAAGATATAAAAGTATTCATGTTTTTAGTCCTTTTAATAATAAATTGGTGTTTTTTTTTTAAATATATTAAATGCTAAATATCTTTGTCACCTTATTTATTAAATGGAATCAACTTTTTTTTAAAAAAAATTCCCTAGTCTTTATATAACTAGAGTAACAATTTTCTTTAGGCAAAATGCATATATATAGGTTTTTTCAGTTTTACTTTCGTATCATACGGGTCCATTAAGTTTTTTAAGTATCAGTTAGGTTCTTTAAGTTTTAATCTGATACTTAAAAAAACTTAAAGGACTTATTTGATAGAAATGTAAAACTTAAAGTATCTATCTAATACTTAAAAAACTTATCTCATACAAACATAAAACTTAAATAACTTATAAATACATCTTACCTTTTTTTATTTAAAAAGTGTTGAATAAAATAATGATGAATAAAATATGTGTAACATAAGAATTATCACTTGAGTACAATTACTAAAGAGTTTAAATAGACTATGTTACACCTAATGGGCCTAACTTAGAGGCTAAGTAAAACTAAATAGAATCTATAATAATAATATATTTACAACACTCCCCCTCAAGCTGATTAATAGATATCAATCATTCGAAGCTTGCAAGCGCGCTGGTTGAATTGCTCTGTTGGTAAACTCATCTTTATTATCGTAACATAACTTCATAGGATCTTCCCATTGTGGTGAGAGTTGTTTATAAGAAGCAAAATTAGAAGTAGGACGTCTATATATGGAGGGACATGATCTCTTTTCTCTTCTCAAAGCAAGAGGTACATCATTCGGGTCAGTATCAGAAATATGAGAATTATCAATAGGATGATCATTTTCAGTGCTTACCACCGGTTCATACGATTGAGTTTGCTGTTGGAGCGGAACGGGTTTACTTCTTCTTTGATACCCCCGAGTTGGTCCTGAAGGTGTTGATTCCTCCAAAACAGAAGACATTGAAGGACCAGGAACACTTGTAGGCTCAGGTTCAGAAGTAGGTACATGAACATGTGTTCTAGGGAGGCTGGGACCCAAGACCAGAAAATCGGACTCAGACTCTAAGTCATTTACATTCTCCCCCTGAGACTGAGGACGAGTAAAGTACGACACATTTTCATGAAAAGTGACATCTTTGGAGACAAAAAATTTCCGACTGGGAGGATGATAACATTTGTACCCTTTTTTGTTAGGAGCATAACCTAGAAAGATACACCTGACTGCACGAGGATCCAACTTGTTGCGATATTGTTTATGAACATGAACAAAGGCAACACAACCAAACACACAGGTCTTAAGATTTTGTAAAATAGGAGCAGAAGGAAAATGTGAGAGCATGCATTTAATAGGACTGGTATTACCTAAAACACGAGATATGACTCGATTAATCAAATAGACAGCGGTAAGGACTGCCTCTCCCCAATATGAAGTGGGAACAGACATTTGAAACATAAGACAACGAGCAACTTCAAGTAAATGACGGTTTTTTCTTTCTGCGACGCCATTTTGTTGAGGGCTGTCGACACATGTGAATTCATGGAGTATGCCATGTTTACTGGTGAAGTCAGACAAGGTATGATTAACATATTCTTTACCATTGTCTGAACGAAGTCTTTTTATACCTTTCCCAAATTGTGTTTTTACCATATTATAAAACTGGATAAATAATTGCGGTACTTCTGATTTAGTATTCATCAAAAAAACCCAAGTTAATCGAGTACAATCATCAATAAAGGAAACAAACCATTTTGCACCAGAAACATTAGTGGTAGGGGCAGGTCCCCAAACATCAGAGTGAATAATATTAAATGGTTCATCACTTTTATTAAAACTAGGAGAAAAGGAAACACGGTGGTGTTTTGCTAACTCGCAAACATCACACTTAAACGACTCAACAGAATGTCGTGAAAACAATAACGGATACATAGACTTAAGTATAGAAAATGGGGGATGACCAAGACGCTTGTGTTGCAACCAAATTTGTGAGGCAGAAGAGGAAGATTCAGACTGAAGAGAGGAAGACAATACCCTCGGACCATCTGGCTCATCAGAGAAGTAGTATAACCCTTCCTTTTGTTTAGCAATTCCAATCGTCTGTCCCGAGGTCAAGTCCTGAAAAACACAATGAGAAGCAAAGAAAATTACTTTACAATTTAGATCACGGGTAAGCTGATGGATAGAAATTAAATTGTTGGAAAGTGTAGGAACATGAAGCACAGATTGCAACTTGAATGAAGGTTGCAAGTCAATATGTCCAATGACAACAACACGAGCATGAGAGCCATCGGCAACAGTGATATAAGGAGTACTCGAAGGTGAAGTATAAGAGGATAGTAAAGTAGAATCAAAAGTCATATGATTAGTAGCACCAGAGTCAAGAATCCAAGCTTTTTTTGGAATAATACCACAAACAGTAAAGGATCGGGAGTACACATTCTTACCAGTAATTGCTAAAGACCCAGATCCAGAAGCCATTGAAGCAAAAAGCAACCGATCAATGAAATAATAATAACGTCGAACGAGATAATAAAAATACCTAAAATTTAAGTATCTCAGAAAATTTATTTGAACACACCAATGGAAAGAGCAGGCCGAGACGAGAAAACTGACACCGGAATCGTAAAAAACAGATACTTCTAGGGCGGCGCGTGTACAACACGCGCGGGTGACAGCGTCGCAAGTGGTCGTCACGCGCCGGTATAGAAGTGGCGCGTGAGGGCGCGTGCGGAGGGCTTTGGCGGAATTTGTTTCGGCTTCGGACTCGTAATATGGAGACGGTTACGATGGTGTATATGAAGTTTTGATAGGTTCACTAGAAGTATGAGAAACGAGAATGACAAGTTAATGGTTGTTTGCAAAGAAAGAATGGAAGAGGAAAAAAAAATTCAACTATGGCGGCTAGGGTTTATGCGGAAGCGTTTCCCAAAATCCGGAGCTCATGATACCATGTTGAATAAAATAATGATGAATAAAATATGTGTAACATAAGAATTATCACTTGAGTACAATTACTAAAGAGTTTAAATAGACTATGCTATACCTAATGGGCCTAACTTAGAGGCTAAGTAAAACTAAATAGAATCTATAATAATAATAATAATAATAATAATAATAATAATAATATATTTACAACAAAAAGTTTCGGGTGAGAAAATAATACTTCAGTTCAAGATAGAAAATAACCTTAGAACATTAATACTTTAGTTGTTTTATAAAAAGTATGAGATACTATATATATTATGTGCATATTTGGTTTCACTTCTAAAAGGTGAATTCACGTGCAATTTAAAAATTAATCCCTTGAAAGTAATTGAGATTTATTTAAGAAATTAACTTCTTTCAATAAATACTTTTTTTATACGTAACAACTGAAGATTAAACACTGGATAAAATAATTAAGGAACACAAGTATCTTCTACCACTTATGTCACATTATATAGATGAAAATCATTTTACCACGTGTAATTTTTAAATTAGTGCTTCGCGACAGTGATACTGATCAGCATATTTCATATTTGTTTACTGTGTAAACAAAATATTAAAGTGAGCATAGAGGAGTGGGGTCTGAGTGGGGAAATGAGTTTTCAGAATGATCTGAGGATAATAACAAAAATTGAAGAAGCCTTTATTTATGAATCTGTGTTATGTGTTACAGTGACAACGTAGCTGTGCAACTTACATTTTTTATGGGAAGGACATATCTGCCCATGCGGTCATCTCATACAGTACTATCATTCTGCACCACTCTCTGCTTTCTCTACACTCTATAATTTCAATTCACATTTAATCTTTTTCATTTTCCCATAAAAATCTTTAACGTTTACATTAAAAAAAAAAAAATCCATGTTCCAGTATTTTAGAACTAAATATATAAGGCATGTTTATTTCAGTTTTAAAAAAAATAAATTATTTTTTTTGTATTTTTTAAAATGGTTTTTTAAAATATTACACTCTATAATTTCAATTCACATTTAACCTTTTTTTCATTTTCCCAAAATATCTTTACCGTTTACATTAAAAAAAAAAATCAATGTTCATGTTATTTTAGAATTTTAGAACTAGCTATATATTTGGGTTTTGCCTTCTTTTGGTATAAAAGAAAAAACTTCCATGTTCCAGTTTTTTTTTTATTTAAATAAGTGATATCCACATATTTTTTAGATTTTATTCGAGTTTTCTCTCTTGGAATTTTTTCATCCGGTGTTGTTTTTGATCCCGTCTTAGTGCGGAGTATTTGTTTTGAGTTACCGTCTTAGTACGGTCTTTGTCATGACTTGGTACGGTGTTTGTTTTTTTCTTTTCAGATTTGCAGGTTTGTTACGATCCAAATTCAGTGCAGATTCAATGACTTTAGCATCATCAACGTTGCAGATTCGGATACAGGATTATTCCGGACACTTGAAGTTTTTTATATCAATTGTAAGCTTTATCATAGACATCAAACTATTTTATGCTATTAACTTGAATGTTGTGAGTTTGTTTGCGCATTAAAGACTCTCAACTCATGTTATTAACCAACATTCCAATTTCAATTGAAAGAAGTACTACGTATTTACGACATATGATAAGATGCCATAAATCATGTTTCAATTAAAATATAAAACCATAGGTACATTCAAATTTAAATAATTATAGTGACTTTTTTCACATATACACTTGGAAGTGCTTAACGAAATAATTTTTCGTTTATAATACAATAAAATATCATAATTTTCTATTAAATCTATCAAATAGATCTATTTTTATTTTTAACGATTTTTGAAGTCATTTTTTTATCATAGATATTTTAAGGACATTAGTAACATTTGTAATTGTTTCGATTTATGATTTATATATATATATATATATATATATATATATATATATATATATATATATATAACTACACTTGAATAGAAGGCAAACGGGCAACAAGCTGCGCCGCTTCCCCTTTTTGAATGACAAAACCAATTCTCTTAAATATTACATCTAGAGACCTATGAGACATCACATTGTTATGCATGACTTTTTGAACTCTTTTCAAAATATTCACAGCATTCGGTGCTAGAAAATCAAGTGTTAAAAGCAAATGGTATGAAAGCATGTTGATTGTCAGAACACGCTCTCTCATGTTTGGTCATTTTGTTTGAAGCAACTTTGAGGGCCACCTGTCCACACAAATATGTTTTCCTCCTACCCACTTGTACACTAGACACTACAAGAAACTTGACATACAGCTACGGCGAAATGTTGTTGCTAAAGGTATAAAATCCGTGGGTATAGGCCATAAAACCTATACCCACGGGCGTTTTGTTCCGTCTACTTTATCTCGCAGTACCCATGGCAATTTGCCGTTGCTATAGCCTATAGCAACAACATTTTTTGGTGTTGGACTAGCCTAGGAGCTATACCCACAGACATTACAAACTATTATAAATCGGTTTACCCACGAATTTGTCCGTTGGTATAGGTTTAATTTTTTATTTTTTTGCATTTTTTTTTACAGATTATGCATTTTTTTAAAATAATAATAATAATAATAATAATAATAATAATAATTTTCCAATATGCATGTTTTCTACACACCAAGTCAACTATAATTATATTGATTAAAAAAACTAATAAGTCTTACAAACTAACGGAGTACATGAAAACACCAAAACAATGTCACCTAGCTAAACCTTCCAAAATTGAAATTGCACCAAATAACTTAAGAGAACTACTAGTTACTTCTAATCATATCCATCCCAAAATTACAACTCTAAAAACATACATATGTATGACATCCCTACCAAACATTAAACTCCAACGGCTTACAGCCCACAACAAAGTACATGACATTCCTACCAAGCAATAAACAACGACAGTTTACATTGTTTACTTCTAATCTCTCTCTTCAATCTTCGCCAGTGTATGAACTTTGAGAATCTGTTTGGTATGGGGCACTAGAAGCATCTGTAACCTATAGGAAATAAATGAGATCAAATTACAAACTCAAGTTAATTGATGTTTTCATAATATTCGAAATATGAACACAAAGAGTAAAATAAAGTATACCTGTCTTGCAGCTCGTAAAATGTCATTCACATCTTCTCCAACAAATCATTAATGACAACACATTTGCCAACACCACATTTGTACTATCTTGATTTTCCATTTGCTTAAGTTTATCGCGCAACTCTTTATTTTCAGAGAGAAAGCAGCTTTCAATTTTTTGGGTTTGGGAATCTTGCCAATACATCGTGCAACTTTTGATTAACAACTATGATAATGTTTTTTTACGGTCAATGAGACATCTAAATACTATCAATAATTTATATAATAAATAATATTAATTGATTACTTCCGGGTCATTGATGCATCCAATAACCCATCTCTTATATTATGAAATGATCAAATTCAATTCATATCAATATCACATCGAAGTCATCAAGCAACTTTTACATTATGAGTAGAGTTCATAATCTTTTTTTACATTCAATGAGGCATCCAAATGCTATCAACAATTTATATAACAAATAATATTCATTGATTTCTTTCGGGTCATTGAGGCATCAAATAATTCATCGCTTATATTATGAAGGAATCAAATTCAATTCATATCAATATCACATCGAAGGCATCAAACAACTTTTACATTATGAGTAAAGTGTTCATAATGTTTTTTTTACGATCAATGAAGCATCCAAATACTAGCAACAATTTATATAACAAATAATATTATTTGTTTCCTTTAGGGTCATCGAGGCATCTAATAATCCATCCCCATATATTATGAATGAATAAAATTCAATTCATATTGATATTGCATCGAAGGCATCAAGAAACTTTTATATTATGAGTAAAGAGTTCATAATGTTTTTTACGGTCAACGAGGCTTCCAAATACTAGCATCGAAGGCATCAAACAACAGAAAGAAAAATCCCAACAAAATTGAAGAAGAAAAGTGTGGAATAGAAACCTTACCCAAAATCAAACGTAGAGCTTAGAGAGGGGAGTGTTGATCTAATCTCTAAAACACCTTTCACTGAGAAATCAAACCCTAATCAAAATAAAAACCATTAGCCATGGATAGAAATCGAAAGAAGAGAATTAAAGAAAGGGATTCAAGCGAGAGTTCGAGAGAGAAATTGAGAGATTGATGAGTAGCGATGTTATATACTGCTTTTTTTTGTTACTATCCTGCTTTGAGTGTTCCTTTCTCTCTTTTTTATTTTTTTTATTTTGTATATAGAGTATTTTTTGTTTTGTATAAAGTCAGTGTTGTTTTCTTTCTCCATAAGTTCCTTAATTTTTAGTTATATATATTTCCTAATATGAGTACTCCCTCATTTCCTTTTTATTTGCCGTTTTAGAAAAAAAATTGTTTCAAATTATTTGTCATTTAGATAGTTTAAGGTTATATTTTGTCTATACCCTCCTTCCAATTTTTTTTATTGACTAAATTTTATATAATTTTTTTATTGTATCTTCCTTTTTTACTAAACTTTTTCATATAATCTTTTTATTGTTTTTGTTTTGTTCCTATTTTTTTGTTTGTTGTTGTTTTGTTCCTATTTTTTTGTTTGTTGTTGTTTTGTTCCTATTTTTTTGTACATAATATATTCAAAAACTAAAATAAAACTAGGATATAATAGGAAGATAAGGTACAAAAATACACTTTCGTAAATTTTCTAAAACGACAAATAAAAATAAACGGAGGGAGTACTGTACTTCTGAAAAAAATAAATATAATACTATACAATACAAGTAATAAGATTGATTTACCGTAAAAGGCACTAGATTTGATATAGTTGTGAGGGATATGCATGAGGTCCTAGGTTAAATCCTCATTGGAACCATTGTAAACAAAAAAATGATTACCACCAAAGTTATTAATAAAAAAAATAAAAAAAATATTGAAAAAAATATAAGATAAAAAAAATAATAATATAGAAAGAATATAATGAATCTATAAATAAAAATAGACGAAAAAAAAAGAAAAAAATCTATACATAAAAGTAGGAACAAATCTATCTCCGAAATTAAAAAAAAATATGAATCGCATAAACTATAAAAGTATAAACTTATCCTTTTCTAATTTTTAAGTTTCAATTTTTTTTAATGAAACATGTCTATACCCACATTTAATAATTTTTCCCGTGGGTAAAGGACTGCTATACCTACAACATATGTGGCTGTCACTAGAAACCTCCGTTGGTAAATGGCAATTTTCTTGTAGTGAGAACATCAACTGGACTCAATGTAGATCTTCTTTCCAGTGGGTCAGTCAAGAAATTCACAAGTGCCTCTTTTTTCACAGATACTTATGCACTCTTAAAAACATAAAAAATAACATCCCGAATAAAATGATATTCAATATCTATTGGACTTGGACCTCATTTGATAGTTGCATGCCATATATATTAAGGTCATTAATAACATTAATAAGTATATCTAACCTATGACTGACCTCTTTTTCAAATGAACCAAGCCTCGATACCACATTCATCAAAGAGAAACAACCATCGTTCTAGGTTGCACTCCCCTTTAGATTAGATCGTTCTCTTCGTGCTTGAAAAACGACCTCGCTCCTCATCATCAATCTGACGATTCCTCTCCTAGCGCTCAATTGATAACTATAGAGATGTCTTTAAATCGTTGGAGATAAAAAAAAATTAACACAAAGATAAGATTATTGTTTTTGGTACATAAAGATAAGATTTTCTATTATGTAATTTATTAACTAAATTTACATATCTTAAAGTGTGAAATTTACATTGAAAACTTTGAATTTGAACATAGACTAACATCAGGGACGGACCTAAGAAGGCCACCCTGTGGGCCTATGCCCCCATTTTGATTAAGATTTTTTTTATACACTACTACTATACACATATTATATAACAAGTAAATTAGTAGATAAATTTTATAGTAGTCCACTTCACACTTATGCCCACACTAATTCAATCCAAAACTTACTTAGTGGCCCACACCCACAAAATTCAACTCCCTCACGTTTTCCTTTTAGGTTAAACAATTGTATTGATCAGAAAGAAACAAACAAACTCAAAACTCTTCACTTTGCCGCTTGCTTCTACCGACCAACACGGCAGAAGTGAATATTGAGTTACTTCTTTGTGTAGTTTGTTTAAGTTCAAGGCATTCATTTTCTGCATTTAATAAGGGGAAATTGGTTCGTTTAGCGCGGTTTTATCCTTCAGAGTTTTTCCCAGTTGAACTATTTGAACTAGATTGCCAGCTTGAAAATTACTTCATAGATGTATGCATTGATAATGAATTTTCAGAATTATGGGGGATTAGTGACCTCTCTATAAAGCTAGTGGAGACCAGAAAACATGTTATGTACCCGTTGGTATATTTACTTTTGGGATTATCTCTGATATTATCGGTGGTAACTGCAATAGTTGAAAGAGCATTCTCTGCAATGAATATTATCAAGAATCAGATGCGGAATCGCATGGGAGATGACTGGTTAAATAATTGTTTAGTTACTTATATTGAGAGAGATATTTTTCTTGATGTTGAAAAAGAGAAAATTATTCAATATTTTCATGCTTTTGAAAATGAAATGTTATATTTATTTAATGATGCAATTTTATAATGACCCCACTACTGAAAACTTCTGGTTCCGTCCCTGACTAACATGATATATTTTACATTTGCTTATAAACTTTTATGCGGCGTCAACTAAGATGTATTTACAAAACTAATATGATATATTTTTAATATATAGATATTGGTAGATCAATTATAAATGATATTTTAGAAATTGGGATAGTAAATAGAAAAAAATTAAAAATTAAAATTGAAAAACCAGTTCAATAGTACATATTAATGTTACAGTAGTACTACGGTGGCATAGTGAATGGGCAACAACCCATCGTCCACTGTCTATATTGACAAAGAGAGGTTTATTTCATGCAATGGGTCATCCAATCTGACCTATGCTGACTATATGACCCAATCTATATTTTTCCTTTACCTTTAGGTGCTTTGATAGCAAAAGGAGTGAATGAATGCCAAAATTCCAACAACGTGAAGATGACAATTACTACATGCAATGTGTACAATCAACAAACATAAAAACATTTGTACAATCTTTTTACCTACTCATTATATATAATTAAATTGACTTTTCATATTTTTGTACTATTTTTTTACTAATTAAATTTAGTTTGTACTATTATGTTAAAGGATCTATTTTGCCACAAAGTAATAACACCAAAACTTAAAACAATTATCCCACATTTTTAGAGAGGCTTGGTGCCACTATTGCATATATGGTAGAATATGGGGGCTATATGAACAAATTAACTTGGACAAGGAGAGGCATATTGAAATTTGAAATACAAGTGGACGCCGTCTTAAGGTGGTCGTTCAAAGTGTTTTTCTTTTACGACTTCACTCCTCTCCTTTAAAAAACGATACGAACTCTTTACAGAAAAAATAGCAGGCCGTGAGATACCCCACACAAATTTATATTGTAACTAAGAGAAAGAAAGTGACAACTGAAGAATTTGTTGAGCTTTAAAATGGAGAAAAACTTCATTAATTAAAGGAGTATTCCAACACCGAATATCATGATGTATGCAATCTCATACAAACATAATATAACAGTTTGGAGGTTTAGAAGACCAAATCTTGTGAAAATTTTGATAAGGAACCTAATTATCATCTCATATACGAATTATGATGATCATTCCTTACTCTACAAATACCTGCTTTTTAAATGACATCTAAACGAGCTTCTAAAATGCTTCTTCAAGTATAACTAGAGCGCACTATAGAATGAGAGGTAAAAATATCTTATATGTGCCGATATTGTTGTCGCTATGGGATGCAAGTTTTTTTTTTTTTAATGAAAAATTATTAATATGTTAATTGTTTTACACCTTACTAGAACTCGAACTCTAGATCTCCAACTCATTTAATTCTTAGCTCAACTAATTTAACGAATTGAGTTATGTGTTTCACTTATTTGGGATGCAAGCTTAATGGATGGCACAAACTCTTGCTAAAAAATTTAGAGGAGTCTCTACACTTCATTTGATTTTAGCGTGGTTTGTTTTTCTTTAGTTTTGGCCCGACTAATTAAGCTTAGAACAATTCATTTCTGTTGGGTCATCACGAGGGGACAGCCAGGGGATCATCCACATTGGGTTCAAGAACAACTCTACAAGTGAGTTGGACACCACACTCTTACCCAAAACCTTAAGGGTCAGTTTGGTTCGAGGTTTTTCGAGGGGAGGGGAGGTGAGGGAATATTTTAGATTTGATGTGTTTGGTTCATTTTTTTGAAGGGGAGGGAAGGGGAGCAAAATCCCTCGTATATTCACTTTTTGCTTCCCCCCAAATTGGGGGATTTGGAGGAAAGGGGAGGGAAGGTGAGATATGTTTTTATAATTTTAATTACATTGACAAAATTATCCCTAATTGTTTGTTGAAATCCAAAACTATCCTTATTAAAATTTTAATGATTAATTATCGCTATTTTTTTTACAGGAATTTATCTCTATTTTTTTTTAACGTTTATCTCTCTTTAATATTATTCATGCTATATCATTATTCATTATACATACTATACATATTTTATTTCTTCTGGGAATTTATTTTCGTTTTGTGTGGCATCAAAAGAATATCTATTTTCATTTATTTATTTTGTTTGTTATTATTAGTTCAATCCGTTGCATAACAATTAGATTACAACGTTTTGCATGTATTACTTTTATTTTATTTTTTTGAAACATTATATATTATTATTAGTAATAGTAATGAATGTTTGTTTTTTTTATACGGTTGCAATTTATGTTAATAGTTAACAATATTTTTTCATGTATTTATAGATAATTTAAAGTTTTATATATATTTTTGTTAGATGTATCATAAAATTTGAAAAATTGTTCTGAATAAATAGTTTAATTTGCACCGAAGTTATAAAACCATGAGACTCTTTGATGTTTATAGGGATGAAATTGTAAATTAGTTTTGAAATACCTCCCCTCCCCTCGTGAACCAAACATATATATAATTAAGATCTCTTACCTTTCCTCTCCTTCACTCTTTTGAACCAAACATATATGTAGTTAAAAAAATTTCCTCCCCTCCCCTCCCCCTCTGTTGAACCAAACAGACCTAAGGCGTTAGGTTTATGTGTCCTCTTACTTATAAAGCAAGGTGAAATTTAACACTTACACTTGCCACAACAATTTTAAGCTCAACTCAGCCAAATTAATTTCATAAAATAAAAATTCGTAGATGCCCATCAATCACACATTTATGCGATCTAATTAATAACATCTAATTGTTTTTGTAAAATGCTAAAACAACCTTATACTTTTTCCTTTGTCTCCAAGTGTGTAGTCAACACCTACTATCAGACAAATAGAGGGAAGTGGGTCTATTAAGCTTGAAATATTCCAGAAATGATGGGTAAAGGGTCCCAAAAACAAACTTTATGTTCAGTGTATTTTCTTATTATTACAGTTGATTATATTTAAACAAATATATTACTAACAACGTACTTATCTTTGTAAGACATTTTTGCCTTCACATAAATTAGCATCAGATTTAATTTGTATGGATTTACTATACAAATTTATTTTGCACATGCATACAATTATATTATACAATTATATATATATATATATATTTTTTTGGTCAAGTCAATTATATATTAATTTCATTATCATGTCTGTTTTTCTTTTTATATAATAAAGAGGGTCGAGTAAGCAAAAGCAGAAAATAATACGACAAAGAAATTAAACAGAAGTAGAAATAAAGATGGTGGATTTGGAAAGACTACTTACCACCATTTTTTAGTCCACAGAAAGCTCAATAAACTTGTATCCTTTATCAAATGCCAATTCTAATTTCTAAATCAATAAACATCACCAATAATTCCATTACAAAAACACTACAAGAATAAAGCGGCTTCTTTGATTTACAATGGAGTAGAAGATCGAATACATGACCACATGCATACAACTCAAACTCTTCGCCACTAAGTAAAATTTAATGGCTTAAACATAGCGGGTCACAAAACTGCATATCTACCTCTAATTAACACACCCTCCGCACACATCGGTACTACTCATATTTTATTATATATATATATATATATGTATATATATGAGGAGGGATCCGTTGACTCCAGGAGTAAGTCTCCTTAAAGTTACTCCGCTTAATAACTCGATATCGGCATTATATTTCTTCAATCTAACCGTCGAATTCAAAGATCTCATTGAGTAGATCAACTCCATAAATTTTTATAAAAATTCAAAATCGTTTGATACTTTTTCTGATAACTTCAATTGAACGTACAACAAACTTTTAAAAAAAACCGTTGAATTTCAATAGTATGAATACATAACTACATTTTTTGAATTTTTATAAAAATTTGTGGAGTTGATCTACTCAATGAGATCTTTGAATTCAACGGTTGGATTGAAGAAATATAATGCTGATATCAAGTTATTAAGCGGAGTAACTTTAAGGAGACTTACTCCTGGAGTCAACGGATCCCTCCTCTATATATATATATATATAAGTTATTAAATATCTTTACAACATGAATTAAATTTAGAGGAGGCCGGAATTAAAAGTATGATTTTTTTTTTTTGGTCAAGTAGCCTAGTGAGCTAAGTTCACGGGACAAAAGTATGATTTTTAGTAATTAAAAACTTAATATTTGTTTTTTGAAAAATAAAAGAAGTATAAAATGTATAAGAAATTATAAGATAAATTTAATGTTAATTTTGTGTATATGCATTTTATGGTCTACTTTTTTTAAGTTAAAATTTTTGCCCCCTCTATTTTCATATTTATTGAATTTTGATATCAACTGATCATGCAATTTTTCATAAAAATTGTGACTTTTACGTAAAAAAAAAAGGTCAAATTTAATCTTAAATGAGATATTTTGTCATTTAATTCAATATTAATATTCATTTTGGTACAAAAAATACGATTTTTAAGGAGGAAATCATCCCCTAAGATCAAATTTACAACAAATGTATAAATAGAGAGTTTGAAAAGTTGAATTAAAAAATAAGACCATTTTCGCGCGTTTAATAAAATAGAGAGACCAAAAGAGAAATTAAATCAGAAATGTATTAGTACAAAAAAAATTAAAAATTTAGGGACAGATTTGCTGGTCCCCTACTAGCTTCGCCCCTACTTATAGATATAGTTATAATGAATATTATGTACAATAAAAATAACAACTATAGATTGTATTAGTAGGTAGTATGAGATTTGAGTCGTTAAATCAGTGAAAATTAAAAAAAATGATTGAAAATAAATCATCTATCTTATAAGTTATTAGTCACCACTATACAACCGGTAAATCACACATAAATTGTTTACACATATATTCGGACATATAGATATAGTAGACTATTTTGTATAATTCACTCTTTTTTATATATGGCAAACTTTGACCCAAAGATTCAATGTTAATGGGGCAAAGCAAAAAACATGGAAACATCATTTTTTATTATTTTTGGACAAGACGAGGAAACAACTTTTATATTCGATTTATATGCATATTCTCCGATCCATGATAGTGCAGCACTAATATTTTTGCTTGGCAGTGGAAGTTATAAATTTTTCACGCAGATTTTGCATGGAAAATTTCATAGTCTTGGAGACAAATATTCAAATAGGAATGATTTCGATTAATAATGAAAGAAAAAGGTGCTAGTCCAAAATTACGAGGCGAGCTACTAGTACCAAAAAAATATTTGTTTAAAGGTGATTAAGTTAGTTGAATTAACAACCCGACTTAACAAATCACGATGTGACAATTCTGTAAATATTTGTAACTTTGTTAGGTCGGTTGCATGTAAAACCGACTTAACAAAGATTAAATAAAAAAATTATAAACCATATTAAATTTCTTAAGTCGTCTGTATAAACTAACTTACTTAAGAAATCAACTTGTTAAGTTTGGTGGCGCTCCACCTGACCTAAATTTTTTTATTTAATTTAAAAAATTAAATTTCAATGTGTATCAGGAGGGATTCGAACCCAATACCTTTAGTAAAAAAACAAATAAACACGTTTTTTTAACTAAACAAAGAAATATCTTTAATTGTCAAAAAAAAAAAAAGATCTTTAGTCCAAGTTTTTTTAAAGAAACTTTAGTAAATAAAAAATATCTTTTATTTTTACCCTGCTTAATGTTGTTGTTGCTATATATAGTTGTGCTTGTCGAAGATCCTATTTATAGGAAATGAGTATTACATGCAACATGTCCGTTGGCATTTACAAATATTTTGTCATTTTCCATTTCATGCAACGAACTAGACATAAATTTAAGTCAAAGTTAAAACTAAAGTTGTCAGATTGGCCTACATTCTAACATGGTTGGATTATAAAAATGCATCCCAAAACAATTAGATTTTTTCGCCCAATCAACTAACCCTCATAAAAAATTAGGTCGAATCTTTTTTATCAAGGCGACTCATTGATCCACATAACCCACATACAGAATAATTTATTACTCTTAGTAAAGCATATCGACTTGATTCGACCCGATTTATGTAATCATACTAAAGTGGAACGACTCACTCGGTCCATTTGACATCTCTACTAAAAAGAATAAAAACAACTAAGAGTTTGCTATTGCTATAAAAGGAAAAAGTAACGGAAAAAAAAGGATATTGTTAATGCTAAAAAAGGACTAGGAAATAGTTAAAAAAACAGGGAGGAGACAAAGTTGTTTAATTGAATTGAAGTTTTGTATCCCTAGATATCCAACAAACAACCATGGTGGTGTTAGTTAGTTAGTGTATGAAATAAGCTAAAGCCCAACCCAAAAACTTAAAATAATAAATATATATATATATGATAATAATGAGAATCACGTGAGATCAGAAAATCCAAAACAAAATCCATAACATCACACACGGCACAGAACAGAAAGAAAAAGAAGTCGAAAAACACAACACAACAATAACAACAGAAAAGAAAGTAACAACAAGTAAGTTTGGATTATGAAATCACTGTCCTTCTGATAGCTAGTCTTCTTTTTTCAATATCTAGCTGTTCTGTTTTTGTTGTGGCCCTCTGCACCCCTTTGTGCTCCCACTCTGCCATCATGTTTGGCTATTCAAATTCTATATTTAAATACACTTTCATTTCACTATTGTTATGCCATGCAATTTTTGACCTATTATTGGATAGCCTCATAAATATAAATAAAGTCTTCTTCATGCTCGTCATCTCCCCCTAACACAAACACAGCCTGTGATGAAATGTCAAAATCTAAGCTTCTATGTCAAGTCACTATCACCTTAGATTCTCTCTCTTTCTCTCAACTTATCAAGAGTCTGTTTCTTTTTGTTCTTTCTTTTTTCTTTCTTTAATGAAGAGAGAGATACTATAGCTAATATACTGTACTAGTATATCAAATGCTGAGACATTTGTAGTGACTTGACTGCGTTTGTTTCATCTTTCTAACTAGCTTCCAAATATATTTTACCAATACTTGTTAGTTGTTACATAATGGAAAAAGATTATATGGTGTAACTGTATTAACGTAGTAATCATGCTTGACCGTCTGATAAAAAAATGAAAGTTGAGATTAAAGATGTGTCCGATCTACATTGATCAATCAGGACTTTTGGACGGTTGAGATTGTTTACTGCATGTAACTACGTGAAATAGTTATAGACAATTCTGACCCGTTACATAATGATGTTGCAACAATAATACTAATAAACTAATTAGATAATAGCGAATGTGTTAGTAAGATTAACTTAATTAGTAGTTAGCTACTAGAGATATTATTAGCGGGTCAATTTCGAATCTAAAATTTTCCACTTACTTGTATAGAGATGTAGGTGTCTTGTAAGGGTTACAAATATTAAATTTTGATTTTTTTAATGAAAAAACTCTTTTGTACGGAGTATATCCCTTTTTAATTCTTAAACATGGGCATTTGTTAGCAAAATATTTAGATAAATAGAATGATAATGTTAAGAGAGGAATCTGAAAAAGGGTGTATTGAAAGTTTGAAATCCACAAACTAACTTCATCCTAAGGAAACACCCTGTTCACAAGTTTCCCAAAGAGTGAAAAGGATGTCAAAATTTGTTCTTGGAAGTTGAGAGATGAAAGATATAGCTAGGATTTTGAAATTCATAGGTAGATAGATAGATATTACTCAAAAGTGATAAGGTTGGGTTTGTTGCTCAAAAAATAATACATGCCATTGCCTTGTCGTTAAATCAGATACATACAACAAGTGTTATTCCTTTCGTCCCAAATTGATTGATACAGTTGACTGTTTCACGCATGCCGATCCATAACTTTGACGATTAATATTTTTAATTGTATTATAGTAAAAATTATAAAAATTTGATATTTTAAAAATATTAATCGAAACGAATCCAACAACATCTTATATGCTAATGTTTATTTTTATTTATTAGTAGAAAATATGGTCAAAACAATATGTGTGAATAGTACAATATAGTCAAATATGTCATTCAATTTGGAACGGAGGGAGTACTATTTATCTTCGTCAAACTGTTATTTTTACACATTTCTTCCATTAAATTTAAGCAATTTTTTTCTTCTACATGTGCTCCAATAATTCAAAAACAAATGAAAGTTTTATTTTTATTTTTATATTCAATGGGGCTTAGGCCCAAGAGAGAAAACCTACAAGGGAGGAACTAAACTGGGTAAAGACACACCCCTACAATCATCCTTAATGAAATCTTTAGATAAACACTTGACTTTGGTACATAGTATATAAAATATAGCTACAGTGTCTGATGTTTGAACCCTAACCTACATATAAATTGTGATATCCATATCAACTGAGATACACTCATGAAACAGTTAGCAATTTTTATAAAAGATATTTTTATAATTTCTAAATTCTTAAATATAGGATTGGAGGGAGTATTAATTAAATATATTAATATTGACTTGTATTTTCACAAGCTTGTTAGTGGAATAAGACCGATAAAAAAATGTTTCTTTTTACAGTATTGTAGGTATTTAAAAGCAAACATCAATACTGACATGGCAGGAATGTGATGAAAAAGAAAGCCAACCCCACAAACCATTTTATTAGACATGTACACATGGCATGATAGGATACGCTGGGGTAAGTAGTTGGGGAATCCCTCTGACCCAATGAATATAAAATGTTCATTAATTTTTCAAATACACATAAGTAAATACTTATATTCTCTCCTATTCAAAACAAATATCTCTTTAATAAAAAAATTGTTTTAAAATGAATATTATTATTAAAATATTATATTTCACTTTTAAGTTTGGAGTAAAATATTATATTTCGTTAATTATATGATGATAGAAAATACGGAATTGGATTAAGTATAGTTGACTTTTTCGTGCAATTGTTTTATTGCCGTTTGATCACAATCGAACAGTTTAAAAACACAGTCAACGAATATAATTTTAAAATTATGATAGTTTAATATCTAGTCGTATACTCAAATACACGATCACCCTAACCTAAGTTAGAGGAAAGAATGTTAGAGGAAAGAAAGTGAGTGGAAATTGAATGAAAAGTGATATGATTGTTAAGTTGTTTGGTATGAAAGAAAATGAGAATAAAGTGAAAGAAAAGAAAGTTATGATTTTGTTAAATGACATAAAATCCCTTGCATATTATAATTTTTTTCTGGAATATATTATAAAAAAGATTACAAATATCAGGATACACCCTTTTATTACTTGAATTAGTAAATATATTTAGTAATATGTCAAAAGTCAAAGCCCATCCTAATAAATTGGTACTATAGGTACAGTGCACCATACACATGTGAAGCAAGGGCTTTTATGTAAATTTGTGGGATTGAATGAGTATTTTAAATTGAGAAAAATGTCAAATACCCCCTTGAAATTTCAAAATTTGTTAAATACCCCATGAAATTTGGAAATAGACAAATACTCCCTAAATTATAAAATGTCAAACTTTGCGCTCACATTTGAGGGATGGGTTTTGCATGCGGGTCCCACCAAAATATCACTTTATTTCCTCTCTGACAATGCAACCAAATGAGGGAAACACACATTTGAATAAACTTTCTATCCTTCTTACTTTCTATCCACTCACTTTCCTTCAAACCAATCAATGTGTAAGTCTCCAAATTTTTAAAAAATAATATAAATCCCATTAGACGCCGAAATGCAACACTTATTCGATATTAATACAAAAACAAAGCTCATAAGCATAAAGGTGTGCCAAGTTTAACAAGCTTCATAAGCGCTAACCTTAGCCTATGATCATGGATTCAAAACTCAAATTCTTTCAAACTAATTTCTATATCAGATCTACTCTTACATGCATGGCTTCACTCTAGCTTCAATTATGCCTATATTAGTAGACTGTGAAATAGGTTCCCCGAATTAGTTTATCTTTAAGCTGAATATTGAGTTTCAATTAAAAAAGGCTTTACTAATAAATGGATAATTTTTTTTTATATATAATAGACCTCATTTTAATATTCTCTTTATGTCTTGCAGTGTTTTGGGCATAGTGACAAATTTATTGTTAATTTACAATATTTATTAAAGTTTAGTCTCTTTGGCCTTATTTATAGATTTATTGAGTAACTAATGTATTTATCTTAAATATAAGCTAAATACATTGGTTGTTAAATAAATTTAAAAAGTAAATTTTGGTTATAAATAAAACTTGAAGTATGTTATCTCTCCTACTTGCATTAATTAATTAATGGAAAATGCTAATTAGTGCCCCAGGGCACTAATTAAGGAAACGAAATATAAAAAAGTTATCTTAGTATTTGTGTGGTCAATATTTTTAAATTATAAGATATGTTGTTTTCAATGCAAAATTCTCTTCTTTTACTCCCTCCGTACCACAATATATGTCATTTTGACACTTTTACACATATTAAGAAATGTAATCATTGTTGTGTGAAAAAGAGAAACTATGAGTTGATTTACAATATTGTCCTTCATTTATGGTATTGAAAAAATAAATTGAAGAATTGAAATAAGAGAGAGTAATAAATAGTTAAGGGCATAATAGGAAAATTTGCATTAAATGCTTACTTGGTAATGTAAAGTGACATATAATTTGGTATAAATTTTTTCCTCAAAGTGACATATAATTTGGTACGGAGGGAGTACTTCCTTAACTAGTGTCCCGGAGACACTAACTAGCAACACCCTTAATTAATAATGTAAAAATACATGAAAATAAGCGCATGATTATGATTATGACATTGATGATATAATCTTTTGCAGTATCTTATCTTCTGGTATGTGGTAAACCAAAGTTATGATAGCAGCATAATTCAGTAATCAAATTTGCTGTAGTTAACAGTACATCATCTACTAATATTGTAAGCCATCAAATCCAAAATTTAAGACGACCATTTCCAAGGTCAACAGCCAACTAGATTTGTTTGGTTTGTCACAAAATATACTACAGAATCTTTTCTCATTGAAAATAAGTAAATATTGATTACAGAACATAGAACATAGATTACTAGACTCTAAGGTTGATTTGACACCGCGAGTGAACAGAGCAGTACCAAAACAATCTTTCCCGACGGCTATAACCAGAAATCAACAGCCTATTCTATTCCATGCATTGCATACTACTACCCGTCATTTCAATCCTTTTCTTTTACCCACAACACAGTCCCGTTTAAACAGTGTTCACTTACAAAACTAATGGACAATGTTAAATGCAATAATTCACTTTTTAGGTTGATTAATATATATGATGTATTCTTTCCATAAGTTTAACCCAATTGTAGAGAAATCGCATTAAATATACAGGGATTAAATATGAAAGAACAAGACAGATAGTTAACCATTGATCACTGATTTTGTGACATAGCTGATTTTTCACAAACTTCATAGTTGAAAAAACATTTTCACGTTGCAAATGACGACCAAAGATTCAAGCATGAAACATATTGTAAAAGTTTTGTATTCTCTTCATCAAACCTAACATTGAGTTCATGCATGGGGGAAGCTGCATTAGGGCAAGCCTAGGCAAGTGCCCAAGCTCTCGCAATTGTTTTTTGGTATTTTTAAGTGTTAGTTTAAGATAAAATTAAGATTTTTAGGAGTTGGTTTAGTGTTAATTTAGGACAAAACTTGTTAGACTAAAATTTTGGTCAGGCTCCATAAAATTTCTGGCTCCACCACTAAATTCATGCAAGTGCAAATTTAACACACTAAACAAAAAATCATGCTTATAATGATGCAAATTAAAAACATTAGAAATTGTAATGTGTCGTTTAAGTTTCTTCCCGTAAATATCTAGCGCATTCATATCAAGTACATCAATATAATACTTATTGCAAATATTCACGACATTAGATATAAGTTCTCCTATCCATCATGTAGCGGTAGATAAAATAGTTATTAATATTTTTTTTTTGGGAAAACTAAAATTTTATATATAAGACACATACTAGTTCAAGGGAAACATTATAAACTTAATTGTAAAAATTAATTCTTTTTTTTTTTTTTTGGTTAAGTAGTCTAGCGGCTAGAAATTCCACCCTTAAGGTGGATAAGTGGGATGACCGGGGTTCGAACCCCGGCCCCTGCATATAAAATGCAATGTCCAACCAATTGAGCCAAGCTCATGGGACTGAAAAAATTAATTCTTTAATTTCAAAGAAATGACAAAATGTTTTTTTAAAAAAATAAAAATAAAGTAGTGATATTATATTATAGGTTGTAAAGTGATTCTATTTATGAAAAAAAAAACTCTTAAAAGGAGGAGTCAAACTCGTGAAACCGTCATTCACAAACTACTTTCAAAGAGACATGGTGTTCCGCCTATATACGACACCTTTGTTTGTAGCTCCTCTTCTATCGGTTTCTGCTCGTTTTGTGCAGAACCTTGATTTATTAATAATATATTTGTCGTTAAAAAAAAACTACTTTCAAAGGCGCGCTACCACCGGTTGATGTTTCATGTAATTAAATGTCGACATATACATACTTAAACACATTTTTACATTCTGGAGTGGCTAAAGTCACACTATGCCTTAATGTCCATCAGTTTGCTAGACACTCAACGTATTCACTTAAAAATGAAATTTATAGCAATTTGACTACTTAACAATAAAAAATAGCCGGTCTATTTAATTAGTCAATAATATAAATTATATACATCAGTTATTTAACTAACGTTAAAAATAAAATTTCTACCTATATATAAGATCAAAGAAATATACAATTAATAATGTTAAAAAGTGTCGTATCGAATTTGAGATAGCATGAACATGAATTTTTAAAATAGAGTCAATTATCACGTTTAAACAAATTTATAAGTTGAGTTAGACCTAACTCATAATTTTAAGAAATAACAATGCTAATAACACAAAGTAAACATTCTCTTATTCTTTTATTGATTAAATATACATAGAACTACCATATTCATATCAAACCCATACAATTTCTGAAATTCATATAAACTTTAACAAATGAAATAGAAGCATTACAAAATGTGTATTCAAGAATGTAATGTTAGGGCACCTCGTTAATAATAAAATTCTCTTGAAATTTATCAACATACTCATAATTTTACGATTTATAATAAATACTTTAAAGAAATTAATATTAAATTATTCTCTTTTTTAAAAGATAAAATTGTAAAAACAATATCAATTATCAATAAATTATTTTTGTTTTTGTTGCGCATTTTCAAAAAGTGACGTTTATTTGTAATACAATATTTGATTTATGGAAAAATAATTTTTTGACAACGAAGTAAGTAAAATTTGGTTAAAAATTATTTTCATCCGAAATTGAATTTAAGTTCTCCCGAATAATTCATTCTAACCTAACTTATTAACCACTTAAAACCAATATATGAGTTGTTATACACCATCTCTTATTATTTCCCGGCTCCATTAAAACATAATTGAATTTGCGTCGAAAATCATCTTGTCTAAACTCAACACCTCCCACAGTCCAGTCCAAACACTTCAACAACCATTAGGTTCAAGCGAGGCCCAATAAAAATCTTGCTCTTTTTTTTCATTTGCAAAAAAACGGACGTTCTTTTATCACTACTGGACCAATTATTACCACTATAGTTAAATCACTATTCCCTAATTATCAATTATACAGAAAACAATGCAAACATGTTTTTTTAGACGAAATGACAAAGTCATTGGAAACTCACACACACAAAGTGGAGTGACCATGAATCGAACCCCGGTCATGACGTCCGACATTAGTAATTTCGATATTTCTGCCATTTGAGCTAGGATTTGTGGACCAATGCAAACATGTTTTAACAGATTTAAGAAATTTGAACGAGTCCTAGACAAAAAAATAAATAAAAAATGAACGTGTCCTAACCTAATCAAAACTCAAACTGAATGAGTACACACCACTTGAACTATCCTCGGCACATGTTAACTTAGAGCTAGCAAATAGCTAATACAGTAATAAGGTATATGGAATCATAAACAAGTGATGATATTTTAATTAGATAGAAATGGAGAAAAACTGGTTAATAGTTACGATGTAAAAATTGAGAAAACTCGAGAGGATCTATTCTCGTTAATATACCTTTTCTAGAAGGTCACTGTATTTCTATTTCTATAATGTTAAAGGGAGAATTCCAGAGTGAACTGATTCTTTTTAAACTTTATATTTGCACATTCAAAATCAATGCTGTAATAACTAGCATTTCCTATCCACTGCAGAACATTGATTATAAATGCTAGAAGAAAAATTTCAGAGTCGAGGGATTAATTATAAAATTTTACAATCATTTAACTAAATAACCTAGGTGAGCCCTATTCAGTGAAACTGTAATACAGTTTAATAAAGAATGTTTTTGGAAAAGTGTCAAAAATGCATTGCAACTTGCAACATGTTTCTTATAGCACAGTGCAAATTAACACCACACATAGGTTGAAAGCTCCTGTAGGGAAGAACAGATAAAAACGACTTCAAGTTCAAATCAACACATTTTCATGATGCATATTGATATACTAACTGAATTTATAAAGCAAATAATAGGCATAACCAACTTGTTAAAAAGGACAGCAAACAAAATAGAAGTGTATATGAACCGTGGGGTGCAAAGAGCTCAAGAGGCGCTACAGTTTGTGATACTATTGTCAACTGCAAATCCGGAAAATAGTGTTTGTTCAAATTCCACTACATAACAGTGCGAAAGTAATGCTATAGCCGCGATTCCACAACATTTCGTACTAAATAGCGTATTGTAGAACAATAGCAATTTGTTCAAATTCCTCCACCCTGTAGCCTCTATTTAACGGCACTATGTGATAGTGGAGGGGAATATAGTTACTGCTGCAAACAAACCAAGCTGTGCATAACTGTAAAACTTATAAAAAGAAGCATGAATAAAATGATTTGCACAGAATTATTTTTACAAATGCCTCAAATCCTCTACTGATAAATCTCCATAAACAAGATAAGTAGCTATACTACATAGAAATGCCCAATTACTAGCCCATAACACCATCTACGAAAGAATATACTACTGACCTTTCATAGATCAGATGCAGCAGTCAGCAAGTATTTACCTACATGAATTAAGGCCCACTGTCAACTAGAAATTTCCCCATTGCTTCCGTTAAAACTTGAAGCACCAACAATCTGCTTTACACCATGAGGTGATGGTACATTGACTTGAACAAATCCATTAGTAATAAAAGGTTGGTCAAATTTATAATTTGTTGTGGAACCAAGAAAGGCATTGTATCCCCATGTTCCGGCATCACTACCTACAATTTCAACCCTGCCACCCATATATGGAACATTGGGCATAACATTAGCATAAGGCATCTGACAAGCCTGAGGACCAGTTACCATTTGCCCATACCAGAAGTTCCTATAAGCATCTGATGGAGCTGCAAATCCATTCCCTCCATACCCACCCACAGGGTACCAGCAACCATAGGGATTTGATCCGTATCCATATACTCCATCACCACCAGTATACAAAGGTAAAGGAGCAAATCCAGGATGCGTGTTCGCGGGACTAGAAGGAACCAGAGTTGTTTCAGCAGCTCCTCTATCACTCTGATATCTCATCTTATTACTAAAACCATCATAACCAAACTTCCCTTCCCTCGGAACAGCTCTCTTAACCTCCACCTGTCTACCATTCAAGTCGTGAAAATTTTTCATCATAACATTTTGCACAGAATCTTCAGAATCAAAAGTGATAAACCCAAACCCTCTCGGCCTATGAGTTACACTATCCTGCATCACCACCACATCAGTTATTGTACCAAACTTCTCAAAGTATCTCTTAAACTCCTCCACAGACATATTAGCAGGTAAACCTCCCACAAAAATCTTTTTAGTCCTAATGTAATCACTGTTACATTCATAATTACTATAGCTATTTCCCCCTCTATTCTGTAATTGATTTTGTTTGTGCTGTTCATTTCTTCTGGGTATTGCTTTTCTAACTTCTACCTATATACAGACCAAACAAAAATATAACAAAATTCAAAAAATCAAAAAACCCATCTAAATTAATACCAAAAAAACACAATTTACAACATTTTATTTACTCAAAAATTATAATAACTAACATTGAAACTCAAAATAAACAAATTTCATCCTTTTTAGTGAAAACAAACAATTAGGGCAAAAAAAAGTTAAAATCAAAGCAAGAGAGTAAAAAAACTAACCTTTCGTCCAAGAATAACATGGGTGTCTTGAAGTGCATTGTGAGCTGAAGATATATCGGAGAAAGTAACAAAGCCAAAACCTCTAGGGATGTGGGTGGTGCGGTCGAAAGAGATGGTGCAAACCAAAACCTCGCCATACTTGGAGAAATGTTGTTTGAGATTATCTTCGGTTGTTTCGCGAGAAATGCCACCAACAAAGAGCTTGGATTTGTCAGAATCTATGTTGAAATTCATGGTACTGTACATAAACCCTAAATCCCCAATTCAATTGGAAAACCCTTTTTCTATTTCTACAGATCCATTGTACTTTACTGCTCTAAAACTAACTCTGCTTCGTAATATTCTTTGGTTATATTTTTTTTTGCATGTTATATTTTTTTTGGGCCCAACTAATTCCAAGCCCATTTGGATAGGATATTTGCTTGTTAGCCCCGAAATTTGCTTTTTTCGCCCCCCATGTTACTCTTTAACCCCCCAAAAATCCCAAAATACCCCCATGATGTTATGGCAGTTTCACGCCGAAATACATAACGGTTCGGCAGCCAGGTGCCGAATACGATTACCTTCGGCAACAACGTGCCGAACTGGTTAACATTTGGAATTCTAAAGGTTTCGGCAGTTTGGTGCCGAACACGGTTAGTTTCGGCAACAACGTGCCGAACTGGGTAAAATTTGAGTTAAACCGCCAACACCCAGGCTCTGTTCTTCAGTTCTGTAATTCAAAACATATTGGGAAAATTGGGGCGATTTTTAGGGTTTAGGCGATTCCTAAAGTAAATTAAGATTGAATTTCGGTATTATTACAAGATTGATTTGCGATTCTAACAACTTTGAACCTGCGAAAATCTCAGACAACAAGTAAGTTTTATCTGTAATATCTCATTTTCATCAATATGTTTTTAAGATTAATAACAACTTCGAAAATTTGTTTGTGTTGTATGATCATGAGTTTATTTGTTTAGATTTACATGAATTTGGGTTTTGATTGAATTTAGGGTCTAGGGTTTTGACAAAATATATGAATGTGCACAAGATGTTTGTCAAATTGCCTGAATGACTGTTTGTTCTGTATAAAGTGCACATATAATCGATGTTTGATTGTTGAATTTATGATCGGTCACAATCGATGTTTCTGTATAAATTGCCTGAATGACTGTATGATACCGACACACTAAAGCGGTAGAATTTCGAAACACTATTGGAACCGCATTCATAAGTGACTTATCCCTATCAGTGACAATAACCTTCAGGAACATGTCTTTACTCTTCAAAAGACTCTTACACGTCTCAAGGGCCCATATGAAATTATCTTCTTTTTCATTCGCAATAAAGGCAAAACCAACATTGAACGAGTCTTCTGTTGAAGTTACACCAACTATCTCAAATAAAGGCATTTTATACTTGTTGGTCTTGTACGTTGAATCCATCATCAAAACAGTAGGGAAAGTGTTAAATAATTTCACACTTTCTGGATGTGCCCAAAAAAAATCTTATATGGTTTTCGACTCACCAACCGTTCTACACTTGTAAAAATATTTGTGAGTTTCACAACACTTTAACAGTTGTTGCATTTCAGATATTTCGCCCCTAAGACTTTTTTTAAACCTTTCGCGCGCATTGTATACTGGCTTCATATTTGTCTTGCTCACTGGATTTCTCCCTTTCAAAGTCGTCAATATGTTCTTTGCGGGCACCAAATTCCTTGTCAACTCTTGGACACACTCCTTCTCCTCCGGTTTTAAACGTCCAGCAAGAGTATGACCTTCTAGGGTTTTTGTCATCTCATGGTTGTGTTCACCACATACAACACTTAGTTTCCATTCATGTGATGCCAAAAAGTAACCTCGCAGCCTGAACGGACACTTAAGCGTTTTCGTTGCTGTGTCTTGTTTCTTTAATTTCCTTTTGTTTTCTTTGTAGACACCGCCTCTTGAGCAACTCAATAAAAAATACAGTTTCCTTCGGTTACCACCGTTATCAGATTTCCCAATCACGATAGTAAATCCAGCTTTTGTAGCCTCTTTGCGACACCATTCAATCATTTCATCTCGCACCTTATACTTTTCACATTGAAAAAAATAATTGCCGGTGTTAACCACAACATTAGGTTGCTCGACGTCGGGTTCCACAACATTAGGTTGCTCAACGTCGGGTTCCACAACATTCGCTTGTTCAATGGTGGGTTCATCAATGTTTGGTTTCAATTCAAGCGGAGGTTCGACCATACTAACACCTACACATATCAACCAATTCAACAAGTCAGCAAAACTGCCCAGTTCGGTAGTTATGTGCCGAAATGTAACCAGTTTTCGGCAGTTACAGTCTGAAACCTTCATTGACAGCAAAACTATGTAAATTCAAAAAATAAACGGTTTAAAGCGCAATTTACCTGTTATATGACTTCAAATGTGTGTGGGAACCCTTTATGCATGAGAAAACGTTGCTTTTACGCCACTGAAACTTCAAAAAATCGCCCTATATCCAAAATCTCCGGATTGTGTGTAAAAGAGGTTATGCAAGTACATGTTCTGCAGCCTAGTCTATATAGTTTGACTTCGGAAGTTACGTGTCGAATATAAGCGTGTTCGGCACGTAACTGCCGAAACGTTGTCATTTTTAAAATTTGCGTGTTTTCGGCAGTCACGGGCCGAATGGGAGGAAAAATAACCCCATTTTGCCCACAACGCCTAGCAATGATATATTAAGACGTTTCGGCAGGTGAGTGCCGAAGTAGTTAATATTCGGCCCGTAGTTGCCGAACCCAGTTCAAGGGCAAAATTGTCTCGTTGGGGGGCTTAAGAGTAAATGGGAGGGGCGAAAAAAGCAAATTTCGTTAGCCCCCCTGCAGTACTCTTAGGCCCCCCAAAAACCAAAAAATACCCCTAATTTTTTGGATCTGGATAGTTTGAAAGATACAATTCGAAAGCGCCTAATTTTGGAACGTACGTTACAAAATTAGTTAATTTCGGATTGTAACTTCCGAAATATAAAAAAAATTAAAAATAAAAACACAAATGCATGTAAGTTTTGTCCAATCAGAAATTAGTTAATTTCGGATTGTACACTCCAGAATTAGTTAATTTTGGAACGTAGGTTCCAAAATTAACCAATTTCAAATTTTACGTTCCGAAATATATAAAAAAATTGAAAAAAAAAAGTCATTTCGAAACCTACGTTCTGAAATTAATTAATTTTGCATTGTAATTTTCAAAATATCATTTTTTTTAAATAAAAGTCATTTCGAAATATAAGTTTCGAAACTGACTAGGGGGAATTTGGTCAATCCCATAATGATCTACTTTTTGCTGATGTCTTCTTGTTTTGCGGGGCGAATATTACGAGGTTTTTTATCCTGGAATCTATAATCAATGATATTGAGAAAATGTTGAATTCCTTTTGATGGGGTGAAGTACTAATAATAAGTGAATTAGGTGGCTTGCTTGGGATAAATTGGCTAGGCCTAAAGCTTATGGTTGATTGTGCTTGTTTAAAAAAATAAATTATTTTGAACTCTTTTTTTTTCTTACTTTTTATGTTTTGTAGGATACATATATAAGAAATTGCTGCATAGTGGTGCAAAGTATTAACAGGTTCAAATAACAACTTTATAACAATCTTAGAATCAGAATAGCACCAAAGCTCTTCGATGTCCAACTCCCAAGCCAAAGCTAAACTATGGTAAATTACCAACAAAACCTTGTACCCACACACTGTTGAATAATAAACTTGATTTGGTCCATTGGACTAATCAAGTGTTAGGCCCAATTTACTAATAAGATAGTAAGTCCAAGGAATGTTCTAGAGATATGTAGAAATAACTAGTAGTTGGAAGTCATAGTATTAAAAGTATGTAGTTGAGAGAAGTGTGTAGAAATCTCTCTACTTATAAGTGTGTAGAAATATTTCTTGATGTATCTAGAACTCTCCCTTGAAGATTATAAATAGGGGAGAGCTAGTCATTTGTAGATCAAGCCAAAAATTAGAAACACTCAATAATATAAGTAGCCTTCCCCTTCTTGAAAGGTTTAATTTCCTATTCTCTCTCAAATACTTAAACACTTTCTCCACCTATTAAAACTTCCTTCCAACAAAGTGGTATCAGAGCTTGAAGATCCTCCTAAAGATGGCGAATAATGGTGTTCCTCTCCAAGTCCCGATGCTCACAAAGAGCAACTATCACAATTGGAGTCTAAGAATGGTGGCTCTCCTTGGCACACACGACGTATGGGAGATAGTCGAGAAAGACCTTGTGATCCCAGAGAATGAAGGAACTCTATCGCAAACTCAAAAGGATAGTTTGAGAGACTCAAGGAAGAGAGACAAGAAGGCTCTCTGTCTAATCTATCAAGGATTAGATGAAGACACGTTCGAGAAGGTCTCGGGAGCAAAGACGGCTAAAGAAGCATGGGAGAAACTCCAAACCTCTTACAAGGGAGCCGATCAAGTGAAGAAGGTACGTCTTCAAACACTAAGAAAAGAGTTTGAAGCTTTGCATATGAAAGAAGGTGAACTTATTTCTGATTACTTCTCACGAGTTTTGACGGTTACTAATAACCTAAAAAGAAACGGAGAGAAGTATGATGATGTAAGAATCATGGAGAAAGTTCTTAGATCGTTAGATCCAAAGTTTGAACATATTGTCACCGTCATCGAAGAGACAAAGGATTTGGAGGCCATGACAATAGAGAAACTTCTTGGGTCGTTGCAAGCTTATGAGGAAAGGAAAAAGAAGAAGAAAGATATTGAGGAGCAAGTACTCAAGACACGAGTTGATTCACCTAGAGAAGAGCATGGTCGAAGCAGCCAAAGACGAGGTGAAGATCGAGGATGTGGTCGTAGATATGGAGGCGGACGAGGATGGAGGCCTAATGATGACAACAACCAAAGAGGAGAAATCTCATCAAGAGGTCGTGGGAGAGGATCTCCAAAACCAAGGTACGATAAGTCACGGGTCAAATGCTACAATTGTGAAAAGTTTGGGCATTATGCTTCCGAATGTAGAGCTCCTAGCAATCATAAAGTTGAAGAGAAGGCCAACTATGTTGAAGAAATAAGCCAAGAAGATGGAACATTATTGTTGGCGCACAAAGACAATGAAAGAGGTGGAGATAATCAATGGTACCTTGACAGTGGTGCAAGCAATCATATGTGCGGGCGAAGAAGCATGTTCGTAGAGCTAGATGAATCAGTGAACGAAAATGTGGCTTTTGGAGATGAATCAAAAGTGGCAGTGAAAGGTAAAGGAAACGTAGTCATCCGTTTTAAGAATGGAGATCATCAATTTATTTCCAATGTTTACTATGTGTCAAACATGAAGAGCAACATCTTGAGTCTAGGACAACTCTTAGAGAAAGGTTATAACATTCAATTGAAGAATAATAACCTTTCTATAAGAGATCATTCAAACAAGTTCATTGCTAAGGTGCCGATGTCAAGAAATAGAATGTTCGTGCTCAACATACAAAACGATGTCGCGCAATGTCTCAGGATGTGCTACAAAGAGGAGTCGTGGCTTTGACATCTTCGATTTGGGCATCTCAATGTTGGAGGATTAGAGTTGCTATCTATGTAGGAAATGGTTAGAGGATTGCCTTACATCAACCACCCCAATCAAGTATGTGAAGGATGTCTACTTGGAAAGCAGTTCAAAATGAGCTTTCCCAAGGAGTCAAGCTCAAGAGCGCAAAAGCCATTGGAGCTCATACACACGGATGTGTGCGGTCCGATCAAGCCAAGATCACTCGGTAAGATTAACTACTTCCTTCTCTTTATTGACGATTTTTCAAGAAAAACATGGGTGTACTTTTTGAAGGAGAACTCAGAAGTGTTTGAGAACTTCAAAAAGTTTAAAGCCCTTGTTGAGAAGGAAAGTGGTCGTGTGATCAAAGCCATAAGATCCGACCGAGGAGGAGAGTTCACATCAAATAAATTTTTGAAGTATTGTGAAGACAACGAACGGTATTCGGAGACAGCTGACGGTGCCAAGATCCCCCCCAACAAAATGGAGTAGCAGAGAGAAAGAACATGACAATCCTTGAGATGACGAGGAGCATGCTAAAAAGCAAAAGATTACCAACGAAACTATGGGCAGAAGCTATTGCATGCGTGATTTATCTATCAAACCGTTCTCCGACAAGAAGTGTATTGGAAAAAACACCACAAGAAGCCTGGAGTGGAAGAAAGCCTGAAATTTCCCATCTAAGAATCTTTGAAAGCATAGCTCATGCGCATGTACCAGACGAGAAAAGAAGCAAACTGGATGACAAAAGTGAAAAGTACATCTTCATTGGTTATGACGGCAACTCCAAAGGCTACAAGCTCTATAATCCTGATACGGGGAAGACTATCATCAGTCGAAATGTCGTTTTCGATGAAGAAGGAGAATGGGATTGGACTTGGAGATCTAGTAATGAAGATTGCAACTTCTTTCCAGAATTTGAAGAAGAAGCATCTAGAGAAGTTCAACAAGTGCCCAACTCACCAACATCGCCCACATCTGAAGACACTGGAAGCGAAAGGATTGTGACGCGTACAAGAAGTCTCCATGATCTCTATGAAAACACAGATGCCTTATCACCGCGAAGACTTGGAGATCTCTATGAAGAAACTAGGGAAATGGATAATCCCACACTATTATGTCTTTCCGCAAACTATGAATCAGGAAACTCTGAAGAAGTTGCGCCAGATAAGAGATGGAGAGATGCAATGGACAAAGAAATTAAAACCATCGAGAAGAATGATACATGGAAATTCATCTCGCTTCCGAAAGATCGTAAGACAATCGGTGTCAAGAAATTTTGCAAGGCAAAGAAGAATGACAATGAAAAAAATTAAAATATACCAGATAAAACTAGTCGCAAAAGGCTACAAACAAAAAGGTAAGAATGATAAGGCAAGTCATAGTCGCTCACCTACATATCATAAGAATCATACTTTCTCCAATATTTCAACACAAGCTAAAAATCCATCAGATCGACGGGAAGTGTCTCTGTTTGAATGGAATCCTCGAAAACGAAGTGCACATCGACCAACTATTGGGATACAAGGTGAGGATAACATTTTATGGACAAATCAAGTTTAAGGGGAGGTGTTGAATAATAAACTTGATTTGGTCCATTGAATTAATCAAGTGTTAGGCCCAATTTACTAATAAGATAGTAAGTCCAAGGAATGTTCTAGAGATATGTAGAAATAACTAGTAGTTGGAAGTCATAGTATTAAAAGTATGCAGTTGAGAGAAGTGTGTAGAACTCTCTCTACTTATAAGTGTGTAGAAGTATTTCTTGATGTATCTAGAACTCTCCCTTGAAAGGTTATAAATAGGGGAGAGCTAGTCATTTGTAGATCAAGCCAAAAATTAGAAACACTCAATAATATAAGTAGCCTTTCCCTTCTTGAAAGATTTAATTTCCTATTCTCTCTCAAATACTTAAACACTTTCTCCACCTATTAAAACTTCCTTCCAACACACACCATCCTACTATTGTTGAAACCAAATTTTGCAGCCCTATAACTATTTCTGTGCAATTAAAGTATTAAGACATTGTAAGACAGCATACACATGCAAAGGAACTTCACTTGAATGAAGAAGGTCTAGCATTAAGTTAAGGAAGAAAATCACATTGGAGTGTCTATAAGTCACTTGATAGTAATTTTAGGAGTAGGATTGTGATTAAGTAACATGCATGCATGAAGTGATAAATTCAAGTTTCACTGTCACCATTGCTCCTATCTTTTAAAAAACTGTCTATTGTAGCATTAAAAGCTGCTTATCTGCATGATACATAGACTTAAATTTGGTTCTCATTATCAATAAATGACATCATATTTCAAACCAACATAAAAAAAATCATCAAAATCCATATTCCATTTTGAAACCTTTGAGCATGTTTAATGTTTCAAATTTTCAATTCAAATAAAATAGATCATTTAAGAACTAATGGCTTATATACATACTTCCTCCGGTCACTATTATAAGCAAAATACCACTTTTTAAGTTCATTGAAAATATCATGTACCTAGTCCATATCACAGACCAAATACATCTATTTTTCAATGAATCTAAAAAGTGATTTTTTGCTTATAATAGTGACCGGAGGAAGTAAGATATTACAAGAGAATTTAAGTTTGTTGTGTAGTTGGTAGCAGAGTTTCAAACATCTCTGACACAATTTCATCTTTCATCACACATTCCAAAATTGCATCAGCAATCTCAAAACCAACATCTTTCACCTCTGTCTTATATTCACTCCATTCATTTATTGAATCCAAATAATCCAAATTCAACAAATTTGTCTCAATATTTCCACCCTTTTGACTCCATTTTTTTGTCCTCTCCCATATAATCTTTCCCAACATTTCAGGTGATGATCCTTTGCAATCTTTTCTATTCAGATTTATAGTGAGTTCTCTCACACAATCAAATAGTAACCTCTTTGTCTTGTGCCCAAGAATCTCTTGCATTTGTTTGGTATAATTCTTCTTTGATGTTTGAAAAATTGAACTAAATAGAGCAGCTGATAGTAAAGAATCCTCAGTGATTTTCTTAGGCATAACCATACCACAAACATCCTTATTCAATGTTTCATGTGTCACACACACTGATACAAAAGTAACATAACAAACTATTCTTAGATTATGTAACTGTAACAGTGACTAAATTATTCATAAATAACAAAAGATAACTAACTTTACCTTCTATACATCTTTGTCGGTGCTTTCTGTTGATGGTATCTTGCTGGCTTAATTTGTTCATAAGAGTAACAAAATTGATTAACATGTCATTTTTTTGTTAGCTATTAGTATTATTCAAATTAAAAAATTTGAGTTAATTTCATACCTTTGGTTGCCGTTGCCGACACATGAAGCTATGTCTTCTTCTTCTTCATCATCAATATCTGAACATGAGTGGAACAAGGTGGAGCTGCTAGCGGTCGAAAAACGTTCCGTTTGATCCATAGTTGTTTGAGTAAAGTTGTTCTTATCATCAACAACGTTGGCATGTTTGTTTGTAGTGTTGAAGTCTTTGATCGTTGCAAAAAGTTTCTTCTTCTTCTTATTCTTATCATGATGTAAAGCTGTTAATAAAACTTTAAGAAATGGAAAGAGAGGTTTATGTTTTTTGTTTATGACAGAATTTGAAGGTGGTGTTTGAAAATTCTTGATTGAACTCCATGATTTTGATTTTTCTAGTAAGTAAAGTTCTAAGATGAAAGGTTCTTGTTGCTCCTTAAGAAATTCTACAAGTTTTTTCTCTGGTTTTGGTGTTTGTGAGGCCATTGAAATTAAGGGATTTACTCTCACTCACTCACTCACTCACACGGTTGAATTCAAAAGGAATTGGATGAATGAATGAATATAAAGATGCGGCAGTTAAATGTTGGCGTGATATGGTGCAGAGCAATAAATTTGGATATCTGACAGATTGGGACACTATACGCATATAATTTGATCTAGTCTTCAATATTTTACTTGGGTTAGTTTAACTACCTCCTCTTCTGTCTCTTTCTTCTAACCTCTTCTTGGGTACAGTACTCATCTTGTGTGATCATAATTGGTGGCTAATGGCTAACATTGAGCAGCCAACCATCAAGGTTGAAGTTGATGGAGGTATACTTGCAAACACTTTGATGTTTAAGTCAGTATGAAAACATAGAATGAGAGGTTTTTACGATTAGAATTTTATACCTTAAAGGTATTAAACAAAAACACTCTTAGAATTGAGAATTGAGTTTAACTCAACCTTACAAAACAGACTTGTAAGGTGAGGATTGTCTCTTACTTATCACACAGAGTATAATCACATTTGTTATTCAAAAATTAACATTCACTTTTCTATCTAATAACTACAACATTTTAAGAACACTTTCGATATAAAAAGGCTGGTTAAACTTGACTCGAATATTATTATTATTGTGTATGAGAGATTTAGATATATCAATATATTTAACGTATGTATGAAAAGACTTTTTGATAATCTTGGCTCTATTTTTAAAAGATTGATATTTAAAAGGGAATGTGTGATGATTATTCCACGACATAATTAGAGCACTTAATGTTTTAAATTATTGATATTGATAGGATAACATAATAAAGGTACTAATACTATTACCTACTAGTACCTTTTTAGACATTAGCACGTAGCAATGGTATGTGAATAAAATATTTTAAAGCGTAAAACTACAAAAGTTCTAATATGCACATAATTGGGGAGGGAAGAGAATTGTTCATAACGACGACATGAGAACAACAATAGAAATGACGTTTTAGTTAAACAAATCATACTTGGGTTTAGTGTTGTTTTATGATTGATTTTTTATGTGTGTATATTTTATTGACAAGTGGAGTTTTTTTAAATTTGAAAATGGCACAATGATTGAAGACAATGCAATTACAAAGGGTTTTCCAATCCAAGAGAAATTATCTTTTCAAAATAGTACAGTACAACCATTAATTTGTGATGCTTACATGCTGTCCAAACCTAGTTGTGTCAAGACATGAACATTGCTACACTTAAATGCAATGCGTGTGCATATACAGTTCACTATATTCAAAACAATAAGGCCACTCGTTTTATTCATTTTATTTTATTTATTATAACTTACTATATTTGAAGGTTTTACGATGAGGGTTTCTTGCGGTAAAAAAATTGTCATATTCAAGCAGTTGACATATTTTTAGTCTTGTAATCAAGACAGGATGATTTATATTTTAAATTTATCTTTTTTTACACAAATTAAAAATTGCATTGAAATATAGGTCATCTGATCTTAATCCAACAACCGAAGATGCATTGAATGTGTGAATGAAACATTTTTATTGACCGTAGAGAATTTACTTTCATTAACGCAATAATCTCATTAACGTATTGGTGGAGTATAGATATCAAATTGTATTCTTAAGGAAAGATCTCCACGGAGATTGTTCCATATATGTGGATATGAATTTTTTTCGCACGGAGACAAGGTTGAGGGAGAAAATCTCCTTGGCGGTTGTGCGGGGACAATGAGCGAAGAGTACTCTCCGATCCTGTCGAATAATGGAGATTTCATCTAAAAATCAAAATATTTGTAGCAATGTCTTTACTCTCAAGCATGCAAATATTACATTGATTTTTTTTGGTATGGAAGTCTTTTTTTATTCGAGTTACCTCAAATAAATTAAAGAAATAAGGACAAAAGTTGAAATCAGTTAGCCAGTTTACACTACCAAGGGGCAAGCTAGTTTAGATCCAACAAACATAAATGATAAATATTTTTAAAAAAGTGGAATGCACAACACTATATTGTCATTCCCTATGAGTGAGATTGAAGAGAATAAATCTATATTGGGCCTTAATTCGTATCCTTAAAGAGGAAGCCCAAATACCTTAAACAAGCGAGTTTTACTTTTCGCATCCCCGGCTTACATGCGCGCCCTCTAATATTTCAAATTTACCCCTCTTACTACTTAGAAAGCAAGCGTGTAAATAGCAAAATTTGGAGGAAAAATGTTCTAGATAGCAAACTGCAAACTGAGTTCGCATTCTAGGATGCGAACCTTATAATTTTTTTTTCCTCTTCACCCTTCTCTCAACTCCATGAATTAACTTTGAATGAAACACATTTCGCAAATTAAAGTGTCAACATTTATTCACCTAATTTATTTATTTTCTGTCAAACTTATCAACTCTTGTAGCCTTGATATATGTCTATTGCAAGTATAAATGTAAACTTGGTCATATCAAATAAAGTAACAATTCAGTATGGCTATATTTATACGCAGCGGCGGCCCTATACCATGGGCAACATGTGCCATGGCATAGGGCCTCTTAAAAATAAGGGCCTCAAAAAAAATATAGGGTAATAGTATTAGTAAATTAGGAGGTGTAAAAAATAATTATAATATAATACCTTTAGGTCCAGACCCAGTTTTTGTAAAGAAAAAAAAAGGAACAGTGACATAGAATACGAAGACTTGATTGATCAATTTGCTTCAAAAAATATTAGAAGAATGACTCGTTTTAAGTAGCTATATTTGTTGTTATTGTTAGACAACGAATCTTTTTTATGTTAATTACAAGAATGATTATATTTTTTATGTTATTTGCAATTTAAATCGATGATGTTTTTTTTATAAATTTTTTTTACGTTTCTTTATTAAAGGGCCACTTTTATATTTTTGCACATGGCCTCCAAAAACTCGGAGACGCCCCTGTTTATACGGTGTGTGTGATTGGTCGATAATGTCACAACCGCTCCAACGACAAATAAAAATATGATATAAGATAGTGGTCACATATTTATAAGGTACACTAGTTAAAGTGTAAAAGTGTGAACTGAGTTTGCACTCTATGTAGAAAACTTTGTTTCAGTTAGCACTCTACATAGCGAGTGGTAATATTTTATTCTCAAATTCAACATTTGTGCCCCATAAATGAAAAAAATCGTGAAAAAAAAGATGTGTAAACAAAACTAAACCATGAGATGATGTTAATAGAATTCGATTCAAGATTAAGGTCAAGGAAATTGTTATGAAGGGCACAATAGGAAATAGCCACAAGAATGATGACTCACCAAATAAGATTCCAACTAACTTGGAGGCAAGGAGAAAGAGTGTGAGGCAGCGCATTCCAAGCTCAATGCTGAGAGGTTATATAACAAACATGTGAGAAAGGAATGAGTAGGCAATTGTTAAGCATGCTCTTTCATCTCTCTGATTATTCCCTTCTCCCTATCTGGCTTTTTGTTATTCTCTGATAGTTCCTTATCATTGAAATTGTACTTGAACTTTGATATTCTTCTCTTTATCAATAAAAGTGCAATTATATCTCCTTATCATATTATTACCGTTACAGAAAGTAACACTCAAGGACAAACCCTAGCTCCAATTTCACTACAAGTATTACTTTGTAATTGTGAAATCCTGAATGCAGCAACAACTATATTTCTCATTTTGAATGATACAACCAAAGGCCAAAGAATTTATGTAATATCACAGCTTTGTTTGTGATATTTTATAGACCATAAATAAAACGTGAAAATAAAATAAATTAAAATTCACATATATTGTAACTTGTGACTTTGTGAGGCCCCAAATTTAAACTCGAATGAAAACGTTATAACCTAGCGTCGTAACTTCAGCATGGACAAAACACTCTTAATATAATACTTTATACCAAAAAGAATAAAATTGTGAGGGTGCATGACCCATCCCACACTAGAGGTCCGCCGACAAGATTGGATTCCGCTGTTACAGCGTCCTGTTGTAACAAATTTATATCGTCCGATCAACGATTAACGGTTAAAATGACTTTATATTTAATTTTACTATATTTAATTTAAACCGTTCAATTTATAATCAACAGTTCAGATCTATTACTACGACAACCTGCATGCTCCTCCTATCGGAGATCCAGATCCGTCCGCCCACAGGTGCAAATGACATTCAAAATCCATTTTGTGGTATTGAAAAAGGTAATTTCGTCGCATGATTAGTAAGATTTGATTTATTAATACATGCAAGAGGGTCCCCCATATGATCTCACGATATCGAAATATGGGCCACTCGTTTCTTTGTTCTTCTTTAGGGGTGAAAGCCATAATGCATGAATCCACCAATGTGCATGAGTATATATGTCTTTATTTGTATTCATTCAAAAGAAATGTCTTTGTAAAATGTATTAGCGGTCAAGCTAGTATAATTAAGTCAAGTCTAGGCAATTGAAAAGTAATTAAAATTATCCAAAAAGACACACAAAAAGAAGAAACAATAAACATGCATATTCCTTGACCTTGGTTGGTTCACATAGCTAAGCATAATTTACATAACATTGAATTGAGACAACAATATATATTCCATAAATTAAGATTCCAATAGACCCTAAACATTTCTCAAACTTTACTCACCATCTTCTCAGTTTCATCACTCACTAATACTATAAATTTACAAAAGCTGAAAAAGATATAAAGGCTACAAACATGATAAAAAGTAAAATCACAAAATCCCTACATTGTACTTCCAAACAACGTGGGCTTTTTATCTAAGCCACTACAATATTTGAAAAGCATGTTCTCTTCTCCTAGTAAATATAAGTAAATAAGAAGAAAAAAAGGTAATAAAGAAGTAGCTTTCTAGCTTGCACTACCATCTCAATCAACAAGTCATTTCCTCGAAGATTCGATACACAACTGCAATTACGGCCACAATACAAACGATGAAGTCTCTGCAACGATGTTATAATCATAACTTGTCTAGATCTTTTCTTATCTTCCCGCTATTTAAAGGTTCTCTGCATTGACATTGTAATCATAACTTGTGTAGAACTTTTCTTATCTTTCCGCAATTTAAAGATTCACGGCGCAAACGTAGCCATATTTAAAATCATGTGGTCATCAATTAAACTAATTAAAAGAACATATAAGAACTTAAATTGAAGGTATATAAAAGTACTGTAGTTAATTGATTTGTTAAATTAAATATACTATTTGGTGCAAGTATATTTAATTTGGTCATTGTGATTTATTATGGCATGGTGATAGTGTTGCTTAAAATAGCACATAGATTTGAAAGTGTTGCCAAAAGATCAACAGATTCAGATATTAGTTGATCATTCTCTAGTGAAAGTAGAAGATGTTGATTCATGGTGAAGGCTAGTTGGTTTTTTAGTTCTTGATTTTGAATTTTCAACCGGTTCAACCGGTTTGTGAGGTTCTCTAATTGTGTCTTCTTTCTAAAACGGGACCGTCGAGCTGATTCCCGGTTCGACTGCATGCGCCTTAATTTTCTTTCCTCTGAAGAGTAAACCGTCCGGTTTGAACCCTGTGAACCGGAGCTAGGACTGGCTGGGTCTCCTGGTTGGTTAATGAGGGAAAAGAGGTATTGGATTTCACTTTCAGAAAGCATGGTTTCAAGAACCGGAGGATATGGTAACTGAACCGCTTCTTCGGTTTGGAATAACATGGTTCAGCTAAAAAAACGGAAATTATAAGAGAAATAAAAAAAACCGGTAAATTCCAAAGAGTGAACCGGAGGGAGGTAGGAAGGGGAAAAGGGAGGAAATGAAGGTGAGGGGTGGAGTATTTGTAGGGAGAAATAAGGGGACACGTGGGGTCCACTAGAGCAAAAGATTTTGGAAAGTAAATAACACATTGGTTCTCAAAATAAATAATAATAAATAGAGTTTAAAGATTTTGCACTGGTAAATTAATTTTATAACGACAAGTGACAATTAATATGAATGGTTTTTCTCAAAAAAAAAAAAAAAACTAATATGAATGAATTTTTTTTCGCATCATATTAAAAAGTGGGATTTAGTAGGATGATGTGTTGAAATACATTTGTTATTAATTGATAATGTAAAATTATTTTACATTGTCTTATCGATGCATACTCTTTTTCCTCTAATTTTTTTTTTGACAAAACTCTTTTTCCTCTAATAAATAATATAGAATAAATAAATTAATTCATATAACATTTAGATGACATGGCACTAGTTTCTTTTTTATAATTTATTTAAAACTTTGTATTCAATTTTAAGTTTGGATATGCAGCAACACTACAATTTTTATCTCTTATTTTATAGACTTGAAAAAGTAATATCTGCATTAACATGCAGATTTGATACACAATAAATTTTTTTTTTTGGTAATTTATCATTTTTTAGCTAATCAAATTATTTATTTGGCATAACAAAATAGCTACAAGCATAACCAAATAGTTAGACTAATTTGTCTTTCTTATAAAAATTGAAAGACTAAATTAAGTATTATTCTGAATTTAACAAATTGTGAGGTATCAAATGGCATCTTTAGTCTAAAGTAATTTTTTTAACGGTCTAAATTAATATAATTAAAAGTATGCTTTAATTAATCTTCAGGTGTCTTTTCAGTTTAACTTAAAACAATATGAATGCACAGCACTAATCAGGATTATTCCACTTCCAAGCATGCAACCTTTTTATGTCGGGTGTGGGAATGTGGTGGGGATTTAAGGATAGGGATATAAGCTTTTTGTTTTGGTAAGGGAATTGATTTACTTTAGGGAAGATTAGTTTTAGCTTAATCACGAAGGATCAAACAAAAACACATAAACCACAAATTGGATTAGATTAGAAAGTTGTCGAAAACAATTGAAAACACAAATTTCAGGTGGAAAAAATAAGTGAAAGTTGCTCTTAGCAAACATTAGGCCTTAGAGATATTTTATTTTTGGTAAGAGGCCTTATATATATATATATATATATATATATATATATATATATATTATATAATCAGACATTTTTTTTTTGTCAAGTAGTTCAATGACTAGAAAATCCACCTTAAAGGTGAATAAGTGGAGTGTCCCGAGTTCGAACCCGAGCTCCTGCACATATAGTGCGATATCCCTACCAACTGAGCTAAGCTTACTGAGATCAGACATTTTTATTTTGAAAGGAAAATTATTTGTTATTTCATATATAAAATTGAGAGAAATAAAAATTAGTGAAATGGTTTTTTTTTTTGATAATTAAAATTAGTGAAATGGTAGTAAATCTACATGTGAAAGTTAATTAATGATTCATTCTCCTTTTAAAAAAAAAAAACCTATTAATTTTTTGTTGTTTTCTTCTCATTACTTCTTTTTGGATACAAACCTAGGAAAAAAAGAAGAACCTTAAGGCACTGTTAATGTGTATTTTTGGCTAGCTAAAAGTGTTTTATTTTCTCCCTTTCCCCACCCTAGTAGGCATCCACGCGTTAGTTACATGTTATTGTTAAATATGCTTTCAATCATTTTGTAAACTTATACTTAAATTAAATTAATAAATTAAGTGGTTAATAAGTTTTTCTAAGGACGAATCGTTTAGAAGAATTCGAGTTTAATTTCTGATATAAATAATTTTTTGTTAGATTTTACTTACTTCATGGCTGAACAATAAATTATTGGAGGCCCCATACGCTGGAAACTATAGGTTAAACCCAAAAAACAAAACTTAATTACACATAATTAAAACTTGAAATTCAGAAAACTATTGTGGATACTTACTAGACACATAGATACACAATCAGCTTACACTGCTCGAAAGTGAATGTCATTCTTTACAAAATTAAAAATCAAGACATTTCCATGGTTACAAAACACACACATGTCGGCTCACATCTAGGGATGAAAATGTTTATTTGGCACAAAATATAACTAATTTGTTCTATTAGATTATCAGCCAAGGTGAAGACAGATTGGTGGGTCTCCTCCACCTCCTAATGTGCTTACGTTAAGAAATCCTACATCTTTTTTACAAAAAATCTACGTTAAATATAAGTTGAACTGACTATGAATTTATAAGTAAGAGATAATTCTCACCTTATACGTCAATTTTATAAGATTAAGTTAGTATGAACATGATTTTCTTTTCTTAAGAAGTCGGTTTGGTGGTTGAGACGTTTAGCTCTATTTTCTTTTCTTAGGAATTTTAATTCAGTAATTGTAATTTGGAGGACCAACCTTCTCATAAAACAGTTGTGCAGACAATAATTTAATAGAGGGAAGGGAGATACTTTTTGAATAAAAAAACTAGGTCATCAAATGTTTAAGCATATTATTTTTTTCGTTGACATGTTTAAGCATATTATTATGCTCATGTTAAAAGTTTTTTTAATAAGAAAACAGCTTTAATATCATCCACAAAAATATATATGACACAATATTTACTACTGAATAGTAATTTAAAGAATGACACGTATAATACAGTTCAATTTGCAAGTGTCACCATTGTGTATTGTCTAGACGAAAGAGATGTGTGGAGATTTGAGCTAGAAAAGTAGTTTTTTTACAAAAGCTAGAAAAGTATATAAAAATATAGAAAGCGAAATTCGTCATCTACTAAATTATCAAATGTCGACAGAGACATGGTTGCATTAATCATACATCCATTGTCTTGATTTACTTTTGCAAATAAAAAATATAATTAGTTTTCTTACTAGTTTTAGTTTTACGAATTCGATCATATGAACTAATAGCAAAAAATCACACATAATTGCTATTTCTGATATGTGACCTTCAATTTATTTTGTTCTAACTACTTACAAAATTGAATGGAATATTCTCAGGTAGTTTTCTTAGTTGAGCTTTCTTTTGGGGAAGTTTTATTTTGGTTGTCAGTGTGATCTCTTTGGACTGCTAGTACAAATATTATTAAAGCAAAATGTGGGTGGATGATAACATGCAATCACTTCTATTACCATTTTAGCTAACCTTGATTAATTTAATGAAGAAAAAAGATAATTAAGTAACCGTGTCTTTTGGCGTAATAATAAAGTAACTAGGTTGCATGTGCTGCAAGAAAATCTAATGGAAAGAAGAATAGTACAATTTAGGTGCTTCTACTTTATCTACACGTTTGTTTACTTTAGCCACTTCCTTAGCCTATGAAAACATATTCTTTGAGATGCAAGAAATTTTGAGTTGAGGAAATTCTAAACATGCACTTAGTGATTATGAATTCCTTATAGTTATAGAAGCACATAGTCGAGCAATTTCGGCCATTGAATTAAAATCAAATGGTCCACGTCTAACTTCACGGATCTGCTCTTGCATACATCTTGAAATAAGAGTCGTCTGATGAGATTGGACGACTGGGATTTGTAGTGCATAAATATGTGGAACCCATTGCTACCTATATATGTGCTTCCACATTGAGTAGAGATCCTCTCCATACTCCTTCTACATTCATAACCTTGAAAGTTGAAACTGATAACATCAGGTTTGAAAGGGATACACAATTTTTCTTCATAAAAAACTGGGTTTAACTATTAAGGAACTTGTAATTGGCAGTGTGGCAATTAACAATAATCCAGCTTATATACTAACTTGCATATCAACGAATGTTTTAAACAGTCGAACATGTGCAACGAATTTCCCCGGAATTTTAACCCCACTGCCAAATATTCACACTATGCGTGCACACGCAGCATGCACCAAAAAGAACTTTCAGAACATAAATTAATTTCATAACTTACATATCTCCAATTCAATTTTCTTTTCGCCCAGAAATACATGAGATGATCACATGTTCACTGGAGGAGCTCCCTAAATGTTAAAATTGAATGATCATAATCAGTGTTCTCCAAATGAATAGTATCAGTGAAATAAAATCAAAGAGTAGCACTGAGAAATGGGAAGACTACTTTATGCGGAATGTATGCAGTATGCTAACTGTTGATAACATGAATAATCATGCAAATTGTCATTTCACTTAGCCATAACTACTCACTGCAAGACCTCACCTTAAATAGAAGATCATACGCTATATATTCCCAGGGCAATGATATGGACATTAAGCTGCACTTCAAAGGTATCATTTCATCCAAATTTGGGCTAGAGGCAGCAGCATAAGCATGCCTTGCTGCTACTGATGCAACCGATGCAGCTCTGCGGACAATTACACCTAATCCGAACCCTTTCTTCGATATAACTGGAGAATGTGGTCCTGAATCCTGCTGGCTTTGATCTGACATTGCAACAGACAGAATCCATTTCATCCATCTCTCAATATATACCTTTTAAATAATAGAATTAGACCTTTACTACACACACAAGCTTCACAACATATTTGGTGAGATTAGTCAGACACTAAACAGTATTGCCAGTGAGGCTTGGATCTATCTATCAAGTATCCAAAACGTACTTGCAATCCTGATAGACTAAAATTTAAAGCAATCATGTAACATTGAACCAAACAGTAACGTTAGCTATCCATCCTTCATCTTTCTTTCCTTTTTTTTGACAAATTCATACTTCATCTTATTTTCCTAGAATATAGAAATTCAGGGTGGAAAACGCAAGCTTTTCAGTTTTCAATACAAAATTCGAAAATCCCACCTATGAAAAAGTTGCATACCTGCAACACCAGAAACAGCTACTTCAACTTCCCCACGGCCTCCGGGACCTTTCATGTAAATCCTATCTGTTTTGCCAAGATAATGGCCTCCTGATAAAAGGCTCCCAAATCGAGATTTTCCGGCTGTAGTATAGGAAACAGGGAATGCATAAGTGGCCAGGGAGACAACAGATATATGATTCGTGGCAACCATTAACTACGTAAACTATAATAAAATTTTAAGTTTCACTCTGTAAAGGAAATAAGTGTTATGCTGATTTAAGGGAAAAGTCTCTTCTAACAGAAGTAAAAAATGGATGCTTCTTAAAGATTAATCTACAGAATCAAACTGCTTTATACATGAAATTCATAAATACTTGAAATATCATAGCATTAGCATGACTAAGTACTGTGGTTTTACTGGCAAGGATGAATAATAAAAGTTATCAACTATAGTTAATGAGTTGTGAAAGTTTCATAGGTTTCAAAGAAATGACATATCAATTCAAGATCACATTTATATCCACATCCACACATCTTTGTGAAACATTCTGGTGACACAAAATGTAAACTGTGCAAATATATGTTTGAAATCATTCAATCTGTAGATAAGACATTCAAAAACATTGCTGAGCAGCTGAAAATATAAACAAAACAAATATCTAAATAGAGGGCATTGTAGGAAAAATAACCATCATATGCATCTCTAACCATCTGATAGCTGACAAATCCTGAGAAAAGGGTAAGCTGCAAGTCAGAGAAACAAGAGAATTAGAATGTCACCATCTGTTGATGATGTACTCATTAAGATACTTGGATACGGTATGTCAGACAAAAAATATTGTAGGTAACTGGGTTCGTCCATGAGAAAACATTGAAAATAACAGTGACTTTGTTGAAAAGATTATGTATTATCGGGCGCAGACACAATTCAAATTACCACTACTTTTTTTATTGACGGGTTGACAAAGAACTTGTCAAGAAAAGCTATACCAATATATTAACTCATTTGGAACTAACATGTATTGCAGGTATTTTGTTATTGCTCTGGATTAAGTTGTTTGTCATGTAACCAAATTGTTTTTAAACAGCAAAATTTCATCTGATAAGAAAGGAAGTTCCCCTTTTCCTTGAGTTTAATTTTCTCAAAGGATATATGATATACATGCGGTTAGAATAGTTACAACCCTTAATGTCCAATTTTAGTAGCAAGTACAAACACTGTCTCATCACTGCCATGTGCATAAGTGACAATTGCTTCAGCTGTGCATTTCATTATGTAAGTACATAGAACAGACAGTATATACACTTATACAATGTATACAGATAACATATAGTTAATCAAGCAAATGAGTATGAAGAAGAATTAATCAATTAAGTAATCTCTAAAGTAAAAAAAACCAATCATAAGTTCAAAACCTTAAAAAGAAAATGAATTTCAGTACAGTAACTAAGAATTTGCAAACCTTAGTATCTGTTTTTGTAGAAGTAGAACTAGTACAAACTTCCACTGAGGAGTCATCACTAGTACTGCAATCATTTGACACCTTTTCACTAGGAAATGCTGCCCCATCATGTGCATTAAGAACTACACAATAGCAATGATCTTTTTCAGTCAAAACCTGTAGGGAAATGGAATTACAAAGGCTTACTTATGAAGTGAGCAGAGCCAGAATTTAAAAATATTTAATGATAGGTGTATTCCTAAATAAGGAACAAGATGCACAAACAATGGAAAATGAGCAAGCATTCGGAGAGAAAATAAATACAATATTTTTTTTTTGAATTTGCAAATTTATTAAGCTACCACCAATATAAGAAATATTAGGGAGCAAGAAGAGACAAAGGTGGAGACCACCATACAGCAAAGGATCTAGGTCCAAGGGGACTTAAAACAAACAGGCACCCCAACAAACATGAGAATACAACCTATCCCACCTAAAACAAAAACAAAACAGAAGCTAACAACAGCAATCCCCAACAAGGCAGGAGAAAAAACAACACTGCAAGGCCACCTGAACAGAACACCCGAAAACACCCTCACCGATTTAGACACTCTCCCGGATCCCATGTCCATTCATAGAATAGACACGGCGGGGCTTTCAATCTAGATAAGGACCATCTCCAGCTCAATAATTTAATTTCATCAACAATAACCAAGGGAATGAAGGATCCATTTGCAAAGATCGCTCTATTTCTCGCCTTCCAAAGACACCAAAGAGTTGCGTGCCAAATCAACAAATAACCATGACGAATCTTCGTGTTTCTCGCGGACCCCCTAACAATCTCAAAGAGCAAAAAAAGAGACGGAGGGATTACAATCACCACACCAAGCCACCGGAAGATCTCATACCACACCTTCAATGCACTCGGACAATGCAAAAAAAGATGAGTGGAAGACTCCACACTACCAACACACCCAACACACTCCCAAAATAAATACAATATGACAATGTGAATTAAGAACTCAGCATCTATATTAAACAAAATTTTCAGCTTTCAACAGTACATTGTAAGCATTGCAAATTAACAAGAGAAGCAATTAATCTGCACTAAACTTTTTTACCAATACACATTCTTTAATGGAAATTACATTGCACGTAAGTAAGAGTGTGAGGTATTTCAAGGTAACATATTTTAAGCATGAAACCAACAAGATAACATATAGCGATTTTGAAGTGCTATTCCTATATTAGTTAATTAAAAAATGTGATTCCCAAAGCATATTGGATACTTAAACATTGCATACATAAAATGCGATTCAAAATCTAATATAACTTGCTAAAATGGGATATTACCACAGCATCAAATGTGGAGTCAAAATCATCAATTGCAAAGCATATATCTGGATAAGCAGGTGTTGTTTCCACTTCCTATAGACATGCCAGTGAAGGTGTTATTGTCAATAAAATGTATGAACATATAAAAAAGACAGTATTATTTCTCCCTAATGGTATATAACAAAGATAGGTACACTTGCCTTTTTAGAGTCCAATTGAAAATTGACACGACTTGGAGATGCATAAACAGTCTTCACAACCTGAGAATGTGCAATATGCCATGTTTGACCAATCAAATTTTATTTTATACATATATTTACATCTTGCATAATATATAAACACACAATTGTTAAGTCTATGTATTGTAACAAGTGTAGCAAGGAAACAAACAACCAAGTTAGCTTAAAAGTTTTTTAAAAAAGGGGACTCTACAGTCCAAAATCATAAGAACAGGTCTTATTTTCAAATTGGTCAACGCCAAAACTTGGTTGGTCATAGGAAAGCAGAACACAACCACGGACACACACACACACATTCTCAAATTGATATCTATTTCAAAGGAATTAAAGTATTCTGTAAAGATAATGTATGAGGTAAAGTACACAAAGATTTAAAGCCTAGAAGGGAATACTATGAGCTATGAAGGAGAGAGATCACTCCTAGCAAAGAGACAGCGTCATATTTTCAAAATCTAAAAAATCAGGCCTGGCATGCTAGTAAAAAAGCCTAGCAGCTCTCTCACTTAAAGCAAAAAGACATTTCAAGTTTGTTCTAGACTTTACTCACTTTTGGGCTGACCCTTGCAAGAGAAGGCAACATATTTTCAAAATCTAAAGGCAATAAAATTGAAATTCTTCATTGAATTAAAAAGTGGAACTTGATACGGAAATCACATGCAATGAGTAGAAAAATATAAACAGCACAAAGAAGATTGAAATAAAAGTCAGAACACGCCCTAACTAGACATAAATTGAAGAAACTAAAGCCTGCTGCCTGCCATAGCAGTGGTTTGAACAGTGTCTGCAAATTTAACTCCTAAACAAGGACATGTTTCACCATCACCTTGCTAAAGGGTTGGGGATTGATAAATCTGCCCTACTTTGTCCCTAGGTTGGTATCCATCATAGCATTAAAAAATGTATTCTTCTTGAGGATATTCGCAAACACAAAATGGTGGAAATAATATAAAAGAAATCAATTTTTGTCTTTAACAAACAATTACAAGTAAAAGAAGTAAATATAACTCAACTAGTAGACAAAGATTCACTAAACTACGTTTACCTTATATATAGGGGATAAAGATGTATCCTTCCCAGCTTGATGGTTCTGAAGAACCTGTTGACTAGAGAAATAGATATAATCGAATCAAATTACTCGCTGAAAAATTTAAAAAACCTTATATTGCTCATAAAAACCCATTCACAACTTTTTAGTTAAAGCCTATACGATTTTCTGTTTTCAATGTTGCAGAATGTTTCAGTTAGAATTTAAAAAGTTGCTCTAACTATGATCAACAAACAAAAAGATCAAAGTCATCAAACCAATATTAGCATGAAAAGCTGATGAAACAGAAACGAAAACTAACAGTCATTATACAGGAAATCTTGCTGAACAGAAGTAGCCATACACTGATCCAATCATACAGCTAATCCATCTTCATAGCATTTTGAGAAAACAAATTAATCAGAGATTCATTATCTCTAGATTATGCATCAATTAAGTAATGCACACATTTTGCCGTGATACAGCTGAAAAAATTATAAAGGCGATCTGATCTAATTGCTTGTGAAACCTTCTAACAGGTTAAGCAAGGTGAAACACAATGGTGGAAAAACAAAATTAAGGAGGAGCATCATTACCTGCAAATTGCAACAGTTACACTGAATGATGTATGAGCAATTAAATTCAAGTAAAATGAACGCCTCCAATCCACGTCAATTGAAGTTTCATCAATTAAGTTGCTCAACTGAAGGAGAAAAATTAAAAAATTATTCGGCATCACAATGAACAGAATTCCAAAGCCTACACCACACGAGCTATCCAATAAACCTAAAACATTTTAGCAATAGAAAACAATAACTTTCTCTCACAAACTAAATAATATAACCACACTTAATAAGCAAACATCTTAAAGCTATCAATACTTATCACAATCCAACTCATGCTATACCAAGCCCAACTAATATGAAGCCATAACACTAGTCACTAAGCATATTCTCAAGCAAATTAATATAAGGTCTAACTGATTTTTTAAAGCCAATCATAGAGGTCAGACCAAAAAAATTATATTTGTTATAAGCAATCTCAACAACGTTAAACAAATGAATTTCCATGAATTTCATTCATACTCAAACACCAGCAGCACCAACAGTTTTCACATTTGATTGTATGAACAAAGGGTGAATAGTGAAACTATAACAAACTTTTTTTCCCAACATATTTGCCATTTCTTTGGAGATGTAAATGATTCAAACAGAAAAACAAGTAACATTAAAAATACTAATATCACCGTATAATATGCAAGAAGCATACATGCAGGACAACAATAGTAAGTTTAACAAACAATTTCAAAAATATTGACGATAAATATTCAATACTGTTTAAATTTCAGCAGCATCATATATATATATTGGATTTACCTCAGATGCCCACCTGCGTACAAAATACGGATCAACATTCTCTGTATCATTGCTAGAACCAGAACCTCGAGAAACCTGCGCCGTAAAAACATCTAAAAAGGTCAACAATAACGATTCTTACAATAAACTAATAAAGATTTTATGAATAATCATTAGCATAAACACGAAATAAATCCAAAATTAAGGAAATTAAAAAGGATAAATACCAATTTTCTGACAAAGAAAACAAGATCATCATCTTGGCGTCCTCTGGATTCTTTACCACGAACAAAATACAAATCAAATACATCATGCCAAAATTTCATATCCATTTCAACATCAAGAGCATCTTGTTCTTCAACAACCGTTTTTCCTATTAAGTTTGAATGCTTCTTCACCATACTCAATAATTCATATCTAAAGTACCAAAACAAAAAAAGTTATTAACATCGTCTTAATTTTAATTAATTGAATTTAGTTTATTGATTAGGGATAAGTTTCAGATTTAGTATGATGTGAAGTTGCATGAATGTTCTAGAATCGAAATATGAAATGATGAAGTAATGAATAAAAGTGAAATGAAATTACGAGTGTGATTGTGAATGTACCTTGAAGGAGTTTCGCTTCCATCGCCAAGCATTTTTTTTTCTAGAATTGATTTTCAGTTGTTGAAATTAGAGTTAAGAGGTTATGGATCATGAACAAATTCTCAGTTTGTTGCCAAAATTCATCGACGAATGAAGAGAGATGAAATTAACTGTTCAGTCGGTGTCACGCAATATTAACACCAATTACGATGTATTGAAAACTTGGACATCAACATGTCGTTGTAGTATAGTGGTAAGTATTCCCGCCTGTCACGCGGGTGACCCGGGTTCGATCCCCGGCAACGGCGCAATTTTCATTTTTTGCCGGTTTTTCTTTTTATTATGTTTTGCGAGTTCTATTAGAAGCTTAGAGACCGTCACGTCACGTATTTTCACAAAGATTTGTGTGGTGATGACTTCACTTTATCATGACTGTAAATTCATTTTAATCTTTAAGAAAACCTTGGAAAACCAATTTGGTTTCTAGAGAATTTTTTTTTTTAAAAATAGTCTCTGAAAAAATAAATTAGATCAACTTAGTTTCTATCTAAATTATCGTAAAAAAATTATTGATTTTCATGATGATATATTATAAAAGAGATAGTTAGGTCCCTAAGAATAATTTAACAAGGTCAATTTGGTCACTGAACAGACTCTTAGTCATTTAAATTTTATTGGTGGTTTAATTATTTTTTGAGTTTACAAAGAAATTATGATCGAACCCGGGACCTCTAGCATACTAACCAAACTCTTCACCACTAGACCAAACTTAGTGACTTTAACTTGTTTAGATTAACTATAAATAGGAGAGTTCACAATTTGTTTTTGTTATAAGAGAATAGAGAAAGTGAGAGTTCATATCTAATTCAATGTTATATGTATTATTCTCTCCGTCTCAAATTATAAGAGAAAAAATTCTATTTTTTTTGTGTCAAATTATAAGCGGAAAAATCATTTTCATGAATGTATTTTCCTTATTCTCATAAAATTAAATGCAATATTTTATTAATATTAGGACAGAGAGAGTAGCTTCTAAAAGAATAAAAATTTCGGGACGGAGAGAGTAGCTTCTATGGCGGTTAAGCATAAATGCATGGCCTTGGCCCATAGTGCTATTGGGGGTGAGTTCAACACTGAGTTGGGTTTAGGTCCGATCCGAAACACAAGTAAAATAATTAAAAAATATTTGTCATGAATCACTTCAAGTAAACCAACTCACATTTTTTCTATTTTTAATTGTGTGCGCTTAAATATTTATCATTTAAATTGTGCCAAGTAAATATTTCCCTTGCACAATTCCAAAATGAGATGAAATAACACTTTGAAAATGCAACTTACATAGTAGAAAACTGTCAAATGGGCTGCCCAGTCAGGTCCGATCCGTTGGGCCAGACAAAATAAATGAGTTTGATTGATCCGGCCCGATTATTATTGAGCTAGCAATTATAAAATTCGGGCTCATTTTTTTTTTTTGTATTCAATATTTTTTTTATATCATTTTGATGTATTAGTTCTTCATAATTATCAATTTTATAGAAATATTCTTTGATGCAAGTGTAAATAATTTTTACATCAACACTAAATATGAATTAAACTCTAATTTTAGGTAAATATATCCCCTTTTATTAAGCTTACACATTTAAATATATTTTTTATAATAATTTATCAATTAAATGATAATTTTTCATTGATAATATTCTTACAAAAATGATATAGATGTGTTTTTATCAATTAAATGATGTGCTAATGGACCAACACAAAGTCTGGTGGACTAACCCAGCCATGTCTGATGTCCATATGGGCTAAATGAGCTTGGCCCAAAAATGTCCGATTGCATTTTGGGCTATGTTTTTAGTCACAGCCCATCCAAGACCGTGGGCTAATGGACCGACTCATCAGCCCGACCCATTTTTTACAGCTCTTAAGTAAGAGACACATGAGCGTAGAAATTTGAAAAATAAAAATTGTAAATTATTTGATCACAAGTATTATTTGGTCCACTCACATAAAAATATATATAGTTTAATTATTTAAAAAATATAAATTATTTAATTATTTTCCCTTTTTAATCATGAAGAACGTGGTCTAACATGTGTACCACTCACAAGTCAATAAGTTCAAAACTTGTTTTTAAAAAAGATTTGTTTTACGTTTTACCTTATCCTTGACTCAAGTATAATTAGATTTAAATAAGCTTTCTAATTTAACTCACTACTATAAATAAAATTTATTTATTCCTTCATGGTAAATTATATATTACCCAATAATTAAATTCAGCTCATAAAATTAGAGTTTAAGTATCCAGAGATTTAGTTAACTGGTCGGTGCTATAAGATTGAGACGTTGTGAATAAAACCATACGTTGATTATGCATTATATCTGTATTGCGAAAAAATTAACATCTTGTCGTTGTAGTATAGTGGTAAGTATTCCCGCCTGTCACGCGGGTGACCCGGGTTCGATCCCCGTTGTCAACGGCGTAGTTTTTTTATTTTTATGGCTTTACTTTGTTTTGCGTTTAGGCCATATAAAATGGGCCGAACTATCTGCGAGCCGTGGCACTGGACCAAACAATTGAGACCACCAAACCATTCAAGTCATATAATAATAAATAAAAATCTAATAAAGATAGATAGTTATGAAATTTCAATTCTACCCCTTCTCTTTTCTTGACACATAATTAAATCAAAGTAATATTTTCCTATTTTTACTAAATTTTAATAAAATAATATTATTATAATAATTGTTTGTAAATAATATATATTATTGTAATTATTATACTCATATATTAATACGATGACCAATTTTTTGTGTGATTTCTATGGGACCTAGACTTTTACTCACACATTAATAAAGTTGTATATTTTTTTATAATTTATACGAGACTTATTTTATACTCATAATGCCTTTATAGAGTATTGATGTTATAAATAGTAAGTGAGAGATGTTGTGAAAGTCATAATAATTAGATGGTACTATTGAAAAAAATTGTATTGAAAATTGAGTAAGTGAAATATTTTAAGAGAATTTATTTAAAAACATAGGCCAATTAATATGGAAGAAATAACGTAATATTTTAAAAAACATAACCCTCGTATCTCTATCACCCAAATATGATTCCTTCAAATACTCTCATATCTCTATAACTCATATCACTTAAATACAAAATGTCTTGGTCCCTAAAAGTGAAATAAAAACATAAATATACACATAAATAAATAAAGAAGTCCAATTGTTTTCATCGTAAAAGATTGATCTTCTCTAACTTTCAATGTTTCTTATAAGACTTTGACTGTTTTTTTTTGGACTTCTTGCACTTCTTGGTAGCCTCTACTACTTCAACAACCTATACTTCAACTTTCTGCGCTTCAACCTGTGGATCACATTAACAACTCTTAAATTGAAATTTTAAATTTCATACGACTATGCCTACCGTTTATATTAAAAACGCAAAAGAAGAATACACATAATTGGGTTGAAACATTAAAAGGTTAACCATGTTGTAAATCCTTTTACTATTATGATGATTAAACATGTTGAATATTAATTTGTTTAAAGATTAAAATGACATGGTAGTCAAAAAGAGAACTATAGAACAATTACATTTTCATTCCAATTCTTTACGACCCTTAGCACATGAAAGAACAATCTTCATATAATCCATACAAACCACAAAGTCCACTTCAATATCTGATTCATGAATACATAAAGCAAGCTAGTTTTGGACACTAAACACTTATTGTTTTGGTCCATAAAATAAAATAAACACATAAATAAATTAAGAAGTCTAAATTTTGCCGAAATAATTTGTAAGGGTTCCCAAAATTGATAGTATGAAATATTGATAATTGCAAATTGATTATTGAATTAAAAGTAAAATTGATAGATGAGAACCCAATTAGAATTGGTATTCTTAATACAAAAGAAGATTTAGGAAAAAATAGAAGAAGATTAAGCCTAAGACTTAACCATTACTCTACTAGAGAGTACCAAAGGGAGAGAGGAGAGACTTCATCAATTTTCTTCATATCCACTATTGAGCCTCCTTTCACTATCTATATACAACCTAAAGTTTCTTGATGTTAGGATCACTAGCCATGTGTCCATTTACCTCAACCAATTATATTATGCCAAGTGTATTTTCTCATATACTATTTTGAATCATAACATTACTCCCCCCATTAAAATCAACTTTGTCCTCAAGGTTGAAGTCAAGATAATGATATAGAATAATAGTAGCAACTTCCACCCGGATCTCATTGTTTGAAATATAAGGACCCTTTGATATGTAAAAAATAGCCTGAAGTTACAACCCAAAGCACTGTATTAGAAGTGAAACATTGCGGTAAGATTTGCGAGCCAACATAACCTTTGTAGTCTAAGACCAACTACATCTGTTGGACAAATTGGCAATCCCAACTATTATTATGGTAAGTTTTTGCAATCAACTTTGCAATCAACTGGTGTTGTCAATTCAAGTGGTTTCAAATCCGAATTAATCAAGTACTTTAATGACGGGTTAGAAGAAGATAGTCCTAACTTTGATATCTTGAACTATTGGAAGGTGCATTCAAGTCGATTTACAGTCCTAGCTAACATTGCAAGGGATTTGTTAGCTATACCTGTCTCCACAGTGGCATCCGAATCTGCCTTTAGTACCGGAGGACGAGTGCTTGATGAGTACTGTAGTCGTCTAAGTACTAGAACTGTGGAAGCACTTATTTGCACAAAAGATTGGCTTGGTGGATCACCCACACCATTGCCTACCCAAGAGGATATGGAAGATCTTGAGATAATTGAGCGAGGTAAGGTTAAATGATATTTAATAGTATTTGAAGGTTAAATTAATAGTATCTAACAATTTGAAGTTGTGTTTGTTGTTTTTTTCATATGTGTTTTCGCAAAACTTATCTGGTGAAGTGAATACCTATGTCAATAATCTTGATGAAGATTGAAGGTATCATGTCTCTCCTACACAATTTTCCAATATGATTGTTGCTTGTTTGTTGTTGATGATAACCAAAAATGTATGATAATAAGGCCCTTCTATTATCCTCTTATTATAATTTACCTTGAAATTACATGCTTATTTTTTACATTTTGGTTATATTTGCAGATGATATGAACCCGTGACTAGAAGGCAGGTGCATTATGGAATTTAATTTTTTGATCTTTTTGTAACTCTGAATTACTAGTGGTTGATTTAGTACTATTAATATGGTGTTATTCAATTTAATTTAGTACTATATTACTATTGGTTGTAGTTGTTACTTGTTATTGTGTTCATTTTAATTTTGGTGGATCATATTCAGCCAATTGATGATAAGTACTCTAATCAATTAATCATGTGTATCATTTCATTTCATATATGGAAAGAGCATTATGGTAGTTTCCTGTAAGTCAAGGATCACAGAAACCTTCACCTCTTGAATTTTATGAAACTCCACCTGAAAGAGCACTCTAGTGGTCTTTTTTTAAATTTTTTTTTACCAAAAAACTGTTTTTTTTTTAAACTGGATTTTTTAACCAAAAACCAGTTATAAAAGTGGTTATGGACATAACCGGTTTTGTGAAAACTAAATCGGTTATGATATTTGGTTTTAATATCCGGTTATGATATTTGGTTATGGACGGTTATTTTGGATTATCCAAAATGCTCAACCCTAGTAGTCTTGATCAATTCCTAATTGTGACATCAATAACTGAGTCGGGAAATCCATGCCAAAATCATTCGGTATGTGTATTTGTAGACCATTCTCTTGAACCAAAGTAGAGTCACTTCTCAGATTACTATTGCTCCTCACACCTAATTTGCAATACAACTTAGAAATGAAATTAGTGGGTTGTGCAGTTTGTCACTAATAGCAAAGGAACTATAATATGGAGTTCCTTCTATTGGTTGCCAAATGTTGTGAGCATTCCTCAATGTACAGAACCAACACACAAGTTTCAACCTTAAAAGAATATAACCATGGTAGATAACACAATTTTGGGATGTTGCTTCCTGTAGTTCGTTCACCTAAATGCAAAACAAGCACAAAATGGAAGATAAAAAATGGTTTCACATCAGGTTCAAAAACAAGTACCACCCATCCACAATAAAGATAAACCAATCCATTAGTAATTCCCGCTTGTAATTTACTCCTGACATTCCATACTAAAATATGTGATCTAATGATTTTATTCTGAGATTAATAAGAGAAGTGACAGGTGGTAAAGATACAAGGTTAATGTAGTCATCAATATTCAGTTCTTTTAAAGAGGTTAGACAATTCATTCCAATGTCTTCTAGCGAAGTGAAATTAGAAAGACCGCTAAGCTGAAGAGAAGTGAGTGATGGCATTGCAGGACCGCTAAGCTGAAGAGAAGCGAGTGATGACATTGTAGGAAAACTCCGTTGAGGAAATAGTTTCAGTTTGAAGCAACCCTTCAAGTTCAATTTTCTGAAAACTCAGAAGACTATTTTCAATAGATAAATTATTGAGATGTGCTATATAAACACAAAAAAATTGTACAAAAATATGACATCGTAGTTTCCCCACTCACAACAGGGATATTGAGGCATGCAACAAATATTAAAAAAGTAAAAGTGGAGCTTTGTTATATTTTTTGTTAAAATAACATTTTTCTAAATTATTAGCTTCCTTTGGTGGATGTACACGACCTTAAAATGACATTTTGAAATGAACATAGAGAGTAATTGTCACTTTAGAAATATCAATTCAATGATTACTAGAATTTTTCTCTACAAGTATAACATTTATTAAATTTCAGTCCACTAACTATAAACAATAATAAAAATGTTTTAATAATATGACGCTTTTACGAGACGAAGGTTGTACATTTATTAACAAATTAATAAACAATATCATTTTTACAAATTTATCTGAGAAAATATATTTATATTTTAAGCATAACATTATTTTTTATCGTAGAAAAAAAAGTAAAATAATTAGAAATAATTTGATAAAAATTTAAATTAATAAAATTGAAAATTAATATAGAAGCCAATATTGACAATTTATTAAATAAAGTAAGATAAGAACAACTTCTACATAATTTATAATATACTTACAATTTTTATATAGATTATGATATTTCTCGGATGCATTTTGTATTATTTTTTTTTTCAAGAGAGAAATTATGGTGTTCATAAATAAATAAATTTAGCAAATACTCCCACCCGTACCAAATTATAAGGAAAAAAATAAAAATCACACTTATTAAGAAAAAGTAAACCACAATATTTTAGAGTGTGTTTGTTTTGTAGTTTTCTTGGAATAAGTTTAAGTGGAAGATGTACAAATAATTTTCATTTTTTATTGCTTATTGATAAAAGTGGAGGAAAAAATTAAATGCAATTTGTATTTAATTTTATGATAATAAGTAGAAATAATTCTTGGAAAAGAGAAATTTTGATTTTTTCTCTCTTATAATTTAGGATAAAGAAATTGAATTTTTCTCTTATAATCTAGGACGAAGGGAGTACTTTAGTTTTTGTAAGGGTACAATTACAAATAATAAAACATCATTAATTATACATTGATTTCTTATTGAAAGATGTTTTTGCTGGTTTATATTGATCTAGATTTAGATGCTCAAGTAGAATTTGGAAAAACAAAAAATTTAAGATAAAAATTAAAGGGAAAAACTAACATGCACCCTTAAATAAGGGTACATGTTCATGATTCGAATAAAATATTTTATTATAATTTGTATATCTAATTCACTTTTTAAACTTTTCACAAATTAATTATTAATTGCAAAAACTTTATGAAAATGTCTCTTTGTTTAGATTCTTAAATCAAGATCCAAAATTGAAAAAATCAATGATAAGCCATGAGTTAGAAACACAATCATAAAATGTCAACAACACTTACCAGTATAGTATTATATTTTTTAAAATTCGATATGCAGCCCTAGGATCGACTAATCTGATAGCACTAATCTCACCACCAACTTGCGGGAGTCCCATTTACAGTTAGAGTTTTTTTGTTGCTTTGTATAGACTAGCCCACCGAAATTAACACCAAATTGAATTAAATATGAAATCTTGAGAGAAACATACTTTATGAACTCAAACCAACACCACTAGACCAACCCAAATGGATTACACTTAGTGGTATATAAGAAAAAAAAACAAGAATCAAGTGTCTGTTTGTCAGCAACACATTTTGAGCTTAACACTTATAACTTATTAGCTCATATAATAAAAAGACTTGTTTAATAAAAAAATTGATAAGCTTTTAGCATATTTTTTTTACTAAACACTACAAATTCAATCTGTTTGTTTATTCACTACTCCTTCCGTTCCACAATGAGTGAGTCAGTTGACTGTTTCACGTATGTCAATATATAACTTTGACGATTAATATTTTTAATTATATGATAGTAAAAATTATAAAAAATTGATATTTTTAAAATATGGCATGATAAATCCAATAACATCTCATATGCTAATATTTATTTTTACTATAAAGTACTCATTTGTTATTCACTCAAAAAGAAAATGAGAAACAAAACTATTCTCCACAGGAAAGAAATAGATGCAGTAAAAAGTAAAAGATGATTGACGGTGGTTTGTCTTTGTTTGTCCCAACACCATTTTTCAATCGCATTGGATTCTTGTTTGTTATGAGACAATTCTTTTTTCAGAAAATGAAAGAAATTTGTCGACAAAAACGACGCAATGATAATGACCAAACGACAATATCATTTGAGATGAAATAATGGAGACAAAATGTGTTGTTATTTTATTTGTTTTTTAAAGTAACTTTATTCCCCAGAACGTGCTCAATCAAGCAATGAACTTCATTCAAAAGAAACCCGTTGCAAAAATTGATTAAAAAGGTGGTAACAAATATGATGATACCGGTGGAGTGGGGATTCAAGTAATCATGCTACCAACTCATCTTCCATCCCCACTCCTCTCTTTAATTAATTTTTTCATTTATTGGAGAGTCGAAATTCAAACTCTCAATTCTTTACACTTAAATTATCTGCGAGCCTAACTATTAGATTATTTGATAGAAAAATATTGATCTAATGATATTGATATACTAAATGTGTCAACGTGATATCCAACACACCAAACACGGTACATCTCATAATATTAAACGATCAAATTATTAATTCACCCTTTGAAAAGGGTTGAACATCTATGCTTCTGAAATTTGTGAATAGACAAAAACGATTGTTTATTTTTTGACTGATTTTGAATAAAGTCGGGTGGTATACCTGAACCTGCTTGTAGGATTGTAGAGGCGAATGAAGGGAAATCATAAAAGAAAAAGTTTTCGCACAGGCGGGGCTTATCATCCGATGGAGAACTTGGTCATTTTGTTACCTAGTTTAAATAATATAATTCAAAGACTAACTAATAAGTGATATGATTGATGAACTTTTTTTAATGGCATATGATTCATGAACTAATTTGTGAAATAAATTAATTTTGAGTTTATGTAATATAAATTAAATTTTATGATATTTTATAAGTTTACACTAGTGAAAATTGTATTTTTATAAGTTATTTTATCAAAAACTACCTTGACAAACTTATAACAATACATAAAAGTTGAATAAGCTGTTTACATAAGCTCAAAATTAAGCTAATTCAAACCGGCCCTAAGTTTGTACAAGACATAATTCAAAATTGGAATTCTTTTGCCTAGTCCAAATTTGAACAGCCGAATGGATAATTTACTCAATATTAAAATGATGGAGTGGCTAATTGGGTTAAAATAAGGTCAACTCATGATCAATAACAATACAATCAAAATTTTCCAACTTGATACAAACATGAGATTAATGATGTAGTATAATTTTATCATACTCATTATTCATTTTATGGCTATAATTTTGTATCTTTTGAATCTAAACAAAAATCAAGAACTTATATTACTGCACAAATAAAGAATTAATAATACACATCATGAACCATATTTCTTCATTATCTGTATATTACAGCTTCTTAACTCATATTCATAATTTTTATCGATCTTCAAAATCACTCCAAAAGTAACACAAGCTTTGATTTGAACGCACAATTATCATATTCTAAAAACTCTCACATATACTATATTTGTAGCATTATAATACATAATTAATATATTATTATCACTTACCATTTTTCTTCCCTTTACCGGTCCTTCTCCTGCTGGTAGTGCCGGCGACACCATCATGACGGAGATTACCGTCATTAAACATCAACGGTAAATCGTTGGCATCTTCACCGTCTTCTTCAGTAGCGATGCGAATACAAGAGCAACGATTTAAAGAAGCAAAAAAAGCCATTGTAACACCGTTAATGAACCACATAGCTACTCCATCAAGTTTTCCAGTGCAATTACCTGCAGAAGAGGTTTGGCTTGATGAGTCACGGACTCTGTAGGATTGATCAGAAGGATTTGATGATGATGATGATCGGAAATTGAAGAAACTGGTGCAGGTGGAAGCGGTAGTAGTGGCAGCCATATGGAATTGTGTTGAAATGGACAGAGCAGAAGAAGCAGAGATAGATAGATATATGAAGGAATGAAATAAGAGTTTAATTAAGAAGCTTCTTAGTTTTGTATATGTGATGTGATTAATGGAGTTTAGGCTCTAGCTAAGTTTAATTATACTTTAATTGCAACTTGTTTAAGGCATCATTACCGTTTGTGCAAATTTCCTTTTGTTTATTCATAATTCATTTACTCATTCCTTCCCTTACTTATCATAAGGATTTCACATAAGTCGTTGGGCTCAAGTGATTGACAAGTTTCACCAAATAATGGATCTTTGAGGAGAACTCGAATTTAATTTATGGGACAAATTAGTGGCATTAATTCATTAATAAAAGATATATTTGAAAAATAAATAATAAATGCATTTCAAAATTTGCAAAATGTCTTATATTTAGAGACAATTTTTTTTTTTTTTTGTAAAAGAATTTTATAATTAGAGACGGAGGAAAGAATTTTGACTTTTGAGACACCGATAAACAGGTAAAATGTCAACAAAACACTTTTAACACATTTTTTTAATCCACTCCTATTAGTTAGTATCATTAGTTAAAATTCTCATCATATGAGATCCACACCTGATTTAATAGCCATGGGAGAAAATTGCACTTTAATTTATGTATTCTTGGTCATGAGCCTAAAATACAAAGGTAACAAACTCAGGGAAAGAAACGCCATGAGTGTTATCAATTAAACAAATCTTCAATTAATTAGGAATAGAATACTACTATGAATGAAAAAAAAATACATACTATACGAGTAAATGCTGAAGTTTTCACAACGATTTCTCACATGTCATGTATGATTGAAATTGATGTGTCAATCCCTTTTCACCAACTATGCTATTCTTCATTCCAAAGTTAGTAAAGTGTGATTGTCCCTAGGACCATATCCTCATGAATTATCATGTCAATTAATGCTTTAGAGTCACTCTCCCTCAACATTTGTGACTCTATCACCTGGAAGATATCTCCATTCCATGCACATTGTTCACGGATTCGGATTCCATGCAGTCGGTTTTTTGGTGCAGTCGTGCAGTCACGTTATTTATAGCCATCGGATCAAGATCAGACGATCACGATTTAAAGAATCTATTTAATGATTGCATTTGTTTAAACCGTCCGATCTTGATCGGACGGCTATAAAGTGACCGCATGGAAAATTCAACTGCACAGAATCCATTTCCCATTGTTCACTCCTAAGAGTAAAAGCGTTGCGGTGTCCAAAAACTTTAGCACAGTCTTTGAACCAACGCTCTAGAAAGTCTCGTACTCGTTAAAGCCCTTGCAGTCGCATCCACAACCAGAAGTAGATAAATTGAGCTTGAAAGCCCCGTCGCAATTGAGTTTAATCCAATTATGTTAATCATGCCGCCGATGAGCACGTGAATAACTCTAAATGCAAGTGTTGCGAAAGGGTATTCTTCTTCAAACGTTTGTCATTTTTATTCTCTTTAGCTAGGTCAAGCATGATCTGCTACATTTATAGGTACCATCAAGATATCATAAAGAGTGGGCACCATAGCATTACATGATGATCAATAATGTTCTAGCTGATGTTATTAAAAACATAATCCATGCAAAAAAAGAATAAAAACGAGTTATACAGTTAAAAGAAACTGAGGTAATCCATACCTAATTGCACAAGGACAGTGGCGAAACACTTGAAGAGTGTTTTCTTCCACATCTAGACACTAGGAACATGCGACATGTGTTGAAGGATTCGATTTGTAGCGCCTACAGTCAAGAGTCTCTCGTGAGCCATAAACCAAACAAAGATTTGAATTCTATGAAATCCTTTCCAAATTCCATGAGATGCCAATCTGTATCATTTCTTATTTCGGTTGTTAAAAAATAATTATAAGCGATATTTCCGAAAAATAATATATATACTTGGTTTTAAGTTTTTGTTTATGTTTTGGCTTTAGCTGAATATAAACTTTTACCTACTTTATATACCTCTGGCTCACAACACTATTCAAATCACTAGAAAATAATGGAAGTGATTTCTTTTGGAGATATTCTTGTGTTATAACAATAATATGTTTATGTTTACAATTGTGTAAATATTTATATTGATTAATGATTGAACCTTCTTTGTCAAATTCTGAAGACACAACTCACCTCCACCGGCATAACCCTCTATAATTGATACCACAATATTCCTGCTTATGGATCATACTAATTTGTTTATGTTTTGGAGCCATGTGCCCATAAGAATTAAGAAGTCTCTGCTGTCACTCTCAAATCATCAAACTCCATTATTTTAGTACTTGGCATGGATAAGAGCATCTCCAATCATAGTCTCCTCTCTCCTTTTTCCCTTCCCCCCTCTCCCCTCTTAGCTTTCCTCCGCAATTCCGCTCCCGGCGCACAAATTTGAAAGATCAGAGAAAATCCAGAAGTACTACAGCCAAGCTGTGCAGCTGCCAAGAAAGACGAGATCCATGATCAGAATGCTCTCCCTCACCTGAGTCAACTTCTCATCTCATTTGGTCTGCAATTTTATTTTTCTTCTAGTTCTGGTGTTTTCCCTTTCCCCTATTTAATTGAGAGGAAAATGAAGATTTAAGGGGAAAGTGTAAATGATACTTCAATGATTGTCAATATGCAGTAGCATACAACATTCAGCTCAGACAGCATGCAGCCATGTGAACCAACCAACTATCAGAGGACCACAAATGCTACTAAACTACAACATGGTTATGTAAGAATCTTCTATGAATGGGATGGGATAAACATAATAACTAAAGAAGCAAGCAAATTATAAGACTATTACAATAACAAAAAAACTCTAGCTTTTTAACGGTTAATTAGAGCTCATTGTTGGGAAAAAGCAAATAGTGGCACCGGCGAGTTCCAGAAAGGTTAGTAAAAGCAACAATTATTCAACTGAATAGAGTGAGCACATTAAAGAAAACTTCAAACTCTATTGACAATGGTACTGGAATCATTGCACATTAAAGAACACAACTGAATAGAAGGCCTCTGACCCCCTTTAAGTGTATAGCAGGGAAGAATGCTGAGGCTCTACAGAGAAAAGTTTTCGATTTAAAGATTTAGTTACTCATGAGCTGCATCATTGCTTCAACAGAAGTGATTAAACGGGGAAGTCCTCCAACTGAATAGAGTGATTGCATTAAAAAAAATGTCAAACTCTTTTGCCCTGTCTGTCCTACAATCATTGCCATAAACAGAATGCACCTATGATCAATGTTGTTAAAATCCCGATTTAAAACTTAAAATCCATAGATTTTACGTTTCTAGGTCATCATTTCGAGTTAAATCGCTGGTAGAATCCTTTTTGGGTAAAATCGTAGTCTGGAACGATTTTACATGATTTAAATCGCTCTGAAATCGCTGAAATCATGTAAAATCGTAGGTTTTAACTCTTTGAGACGATTTTACCTTATTGTTTTTGGATAATTTTTTGGATGTTACTTGATGATTTGGTGGATAATTTGTGTAGTTTGATCCAAGTTTACGAATATTACATTTTAGTATGATGATTTAATATATTTTAACTTTTAAATTAAGTTGAAACTTTAAATTATTGATGCATGTATAATATTATATAAGTATATATATGTCTTGAATATAAATATAATATTATTTTAATATGAGGTAAAATCGACGATTTTACGATTCGATTTTACGTTTCGATTTTACATAGGCAAAACGAGTTAAGGTAAAAACTCGATTCTGACAACCTTGCCTATGATTGTATTCCATTTTAAAGTGTACAGCAGTTAAGAATACTGAGGCTAATGGCTATACAGGGAAAAGTGGAAAACACTCTGATTTTAAAGAATCTTGTATCCAATGCTACCGATGGCGGAGAGTAAAAAATGCGACATACTGCCCGACATATGGCACCCCCATCCTTCCGCCATGACAGATATTGGACGACACTGAATCATTGCTTCAACAGAAGTGACAATATGGAAAACAATTCAAGATGATGAATTGTCAACCTAATCGCCATAGATATATTAGAAATTGGCTTATAGCTAACCCAACCCCACAAAATCAACTTACAAGCTGCAAACTACCAAGTCTTATAACCACTACAAAGATCATACCTCTAGGCAACGTGGGACTAAACTGTAGCACAATGATGCTACAATTAAGGCAGGATTTCCAACACACCCCGTCACACATAGGCCCAATGGGCCCGGGGTGTACTCAACACCGACACCCAACAACATATCAAGTACAAGCTCTGATACCATGTGGAAAAATATTTGGGATTATTATTCAATTGAGTGAAGTGTACAAGCACTAATCTAACTGAATAGAGTATGCTCTACCTATTGGGCCTGATTAAAAGTCCATATACAATAATCACTAATGATTAATAAATATAAGGCTAATAACTAGAAATACGAAACTATGACATATTTACAACATACTGTTGCAGAATAAAGAATGCATGAAACAAGAATATACTGATTAATAATAATACATATTAACAATGATGTATAGAATGTATTAAGTATATGCTTGTGATATCTTATTATAGAGTACATCAATATACCTTAAATATTGACAAAGCCAAAGTCTAACAACAAGTATATGCTTGTGATATCTTATTATAGAGTACATCAATATACCTTAAATATTGACAAAACCAAAGTCTCAGTGAATAAAGATTAAGGATTCCTAACAGAAAGAAACGGATTAATGCTCATTACTTAACCATAGCAGAAGCTAAACTCCCCTAACTACATCAACAATCTTGAAATTACTCGGCTTGAGATGCATTCCCAGCTATAATTTCTATTTGGCAGTTGCAGAAAGTCAAATCTGCTACATGAACTCAAATTTAAAGACAAAAAAGGAAGGAAAACATCGTCAATCACTTGCAATTTCAATTTATCAGATACAAAATGATAAATCTACTCAAAACTTCTTTTTGAATGGTGAATAAGATTATGAGGACTGCATTGGCAGGGTAAATTGGAAAACTTATTCATACACTGCTGCAGTAAAAAAACATAACACCACTGTAGCCAAGAAATCAACATTTTTACATTAGATCAAAATCATAAGGTTCACATTGTGCCCTTGTCAAATTGAATTTATATCTATCCAACAGGGCTATTTCTTGACTGCGACAACCGTGTGATTCTTAGACTATAGGGAATCCACAATCTAATATTAACATACTTTAAATATAACAATGATATTTCATTTCCAGAAAACAGTGTAAATTATTGATTCTTAGCTATTCTTCTACCTAAGAATCTTATTCCCCTTCGGAGTTGTATATGGTTTACTGCGATTCTGACCCCGATTCTTTTTCTCATTCACAACCTTGTAGTGATTGGACGTAGCTCTGATGTCTTCATCTAAGATCTTGCACTTGTTGACCAATACAGAAAACTGGCGAATCTCATGGTACCCAATGAATTGTTTGATCTCTGGTCTCAATCCGCTCTCAAACTTGACACACTTTGACCCTTCAGCTCCTACAACATTATAGGGGGGACAAAACCTGGACAACTCCTCAAACTTGGCTGCATAGTCAGCCACGGTCATGTTTCCTTGCTTTAATTCTAGAAATTCTATCTCCTTCTTGCTACGTACATCAGCAGGGAAATACTTTCCCAAGAACTCATCGTTAACGTCATCCCAGGTTGTGAAGGTACCTGCAGCCTCTACCCTCTGACGTGTATTCTCCCACCTGTATTCACTACGATTCTGACCCCCATTCTTTTGTTCATTCACAGCCTTGTAGTGATTGGACCTAGCCCTGTTATCTTCATCATAGATCCTGCACTTGTTGACCAATGCAGAAAACTGGCGAATCTGCTGGTACCCGATGAATTGCTTGATCTCTGGTCTCAACCCGCTCTCAAACTTGACACACTTCGACCCTTCAGCTCCTTCAGTATTATAGAGGGGACAAAACCTGGACAGCCCCTCAAACTTGGCAGCATAGTCAGCCACGGTCATGTTTCCCTGCTTTAACTCTAGAAACTCTATTTCCTTCTTGGTACGTTCACAAGCGGGGAAATACTTTCCCAGGAACTCATCCTTAAAGCCATCCCAGGTGATGAGGGTACCTGCAGCCTCTAGCCTCTGACACGTATTCCCCCACCAGTAACTAGCTACTTCTGCTAGCATATGCGTCGCCAGCATGACCTTCTGCGCATCAGTACACGCCATTGCTCTGAAGATTCTCTCTATTCCCTGAAGCCAGACCTCCGCGTCCTCCGAATCGTACCTTCCTTTGAAGGTGGGTGGATTGTTCCTCATGAACAGATCCAGCCTAAACTCATCAGCGCCTCCCTGCTGATTCTGTTGTTCTAGTTGAGCCGCATTGGCATGTGCTATCGCCTGAGCCATAGCTTCCAAAGCCTTCGCGATTGCTTGATCGTTTCTTCCGGCCATTTCTCTGCACATCCAAAGCTTAACGATTAGAGGAAACAAGCATCGATAGTGTTCGCACACACATGTCATCTACAAAGGGTTAGCGAAATTACAACTTGGTCTGACTGACCAACATGCTCTAATACCAACTATGTAACACCCTAAAACCCTAACTAACAAGTGGCACTTAGGGTGTCACGCATGACGCATCGACGTCTAAAACAATCTTTAATTATTTGAAAACATGCAGCTGAATAGACTATATTCACAAAGACGGCAGTGTATTAACACACAACAGGGAAACAACATATCGTCATTTAGACGATCAAACACATCACAATGATCATCAAGCAAACACACCAAATAACAACTCAAGGAAAGCAAATATATTCATAATTTAAGGACACATATAGAATGATCCAAAACCCCAGTCATCCCACTTATCCACCTTAAAGATGGAATTCTAGCTCTCATCATTGGTATCATGAATGGGAAATCATATATTATGGTACTCTCTTGCTCTCATAAAATAAGTTTGAAGATACTATACGTACCTACTTATGTTATCAATCGAGAGGCACTTGCTGCTTTAGGGCGCAGACTTCTCTTCTGAGTCCGGCGGCCGACGATGAACTCCGTCCGGCTGCGTTTTCTGGCGAGTTGAGTCGAGTGCAGTGTTGTTAGTCTGATACAACAAGAAATACAAAGCGTAGATTTTTATGTAGAAACCGTAAATATGATTTTTTTTACCATAGATACATGAAAATTCTAAAAAATTCAATTAAATTCCCTTTATATATTAATTTTTGTGTGTGTGTGTTTTAGTAAATTATTCATTCTTATTATAAAAAAATATCCATTCTTAAACTGTGTATACCTATTTTAATAAATTTTAAGTCAAATTTAAAATTTTAAAAAGTTGAAAATTAGCAACCACCTCAAAATGTTAAAAAAGAAAATTAAATAGATTAATATGCAAGTTTTTAAAAATTTATGGGACCAATGCTTTGACAAACACGGTGTTGAGTCAAGCTCGACACTGAGTTGAGTTTAGGCCCAAATCATAACACAAGTAAAATAATTTAAAAATATTTGTTGTGAATTACTTGAAAATCCTTCTAAATTTAAAACTTACAAATGAAAACCAAATCACATTTTGCCTTTTAAATTTTTTCAATTATGTGTATAACCAAATATTTAGCATTTGAAATTATGCCCAACTAATTATTCATCTTGCACAATGTGAATGATGAGATATGAGTGTAGAAATCTGGATGTTTGATGTAATAGAAATTGGGAACAAAGTTGAGTAATGCAGATAAGAATTTTAAGGTGCCATTATTCAATGATCGATATAAGCCGTAATTGGAAAGAGCATCACAAGCTAAGGATTAACATTTTCGATAAATTTAAAGTGAGCTCTAAAAAATTCTAGAGACCAACGTCTCACAACTTCGAGGCCTTTTAAGTCATCAAATAATCTCATAAAATTGGAGTTTTCTATGTTAAGTATCTAGAGATTCGAGATTCAGTTAAATGTTTGGTACTATGTAGGGATGTCAATGAGTAGAGTATGGATAAAATACTATAGTACCATCCCCGTATGAGAGGGAGTATTTCATACTGATTAACAAACATAAAAGGTTAATTAACCCAAGCAGACACAACCACATTTGAGAGCAATATTTACGCATCTTTCCTAAAAAAAGATTCACAAAAACCCATTTAATCACTACAATATTTACGAAGGAATGATCAATTGGATAATATCTCCATTCCTTCGTAATTGTGACTCTATCGCCTCCAAGATATCTCCATTCCATTTCCTCTCCTCAAGAGTTAGAGCAGCTCTAGCGGGATAGTATTTCACTCAGTGGCGGAACAAGGGGGTGGCTGAGGTGGGCCACAGCCACCCCCTAAAAAATGAGAAATTACCTTAATACCCTTAGTATTTTTATAATATTAGCAACATAGCTGCGTAGCCTAGTGGTTCTGAAGTGAAAACATGACGCCTTGACATCCAAATTATTTAGCACGTTCTAAAAAGTCTCGTTAAAGCCCTCCCACCCACCCACAACCAGAAGTAGATAAAACGTGTTTTAAGAGCACCGTGAAGAACAACATTTGAGATGGTGTACATACCACACTTTTTCAATCAATCACAACCATAAGCATGATCTAATAACAATGTCTCCATTCGATTTTAGGTGTAAATTTTTAGAAATTAGAAATAACAGTTAATGTTACGTTAACCGTTCTTTTGTCTATAATACTTCTTACAGAGGGAGAAATATGAGCACTAAGATAATAAATAGTCAAATGAATCTCATAAAAAGATAACTAGTTTCATAAAAAATAACATTATTGATTTGCTTGGTTTGGGCAAACAACCTTAAAATGAAATAAAAAGAAATAGAGGTATGATGTGGCAGGGTGTATACGCCTATTTAATTGAGAGGAAAATGATACTTCAAAGATTGTCAATATGCAGCAGCAGCAGCATACAACATTTATAGCAACTAGAACACAACTACAGCTCAGAAAACTTCAAAGGAAGGAACCAAATTATAATGCTCCAGTTAGCATGACGTTTGACAAATAGTGGCCCTGGCGAGTTCATGAAAGGTTAGTAAAAGCAACAATTATTCAACTGAATAGAGTGAACACATTAAAGAAAACTTCAAACTCTATTGACATGGTACTGGAATCATTGCCATAAATAGAAGGCATCTGATCTGACCCCTAGTGTATAGCAGTGAAGAATGCTGAGGCACTACCCGGAAAAATCTTTGATCTAAAGATTTAGTTACTCATGAACCGCATCACTGCTTCAACAGAAGTGATTAAATGGGGAAGTCGTTCAACTGAATAGAGTGATTGCATTAAACAAAACATCAAACTCTTTTGCCCTGTCCTACAATCATTGGCATAAATAGAATGCATCTATGATTCTATTCCATTTTAAAGTGTACAGCAGTTAAGAATACTGAGGCTCTACAGGGAAAACACTGTGATTTTAAAGATCAGTTACTTGTATCCAATGTTATTGATGGCGGAGAGTCAACAGTCCAACATACCAGCCAACATATGGCGCTCCCATCCTTCACAAATGGCCATATCAGTTTTCCAAAAATCCCCCACCGATATCTGCCATGGCAGATATTTGACAACACCGAGTGTATCACTGCTTCAACAGAAGTGACAATATGGAAAATAATTCAAGATGATGAATTGTCAACCTAATCCCCATAGATATATTAGAAATTGGGCTTATAGCTAACCCAACCCCACAAAATCAACCTATAAGCTGCAAACTACCAAGTTTTATAACCACTACAAAGATCATACCTCTAGGTAACGTGGGACTAAACTGTAGCACAATGGTGTTGGAGGCTACAATTAAGGCAGGATTTCCAACACACCCATTCACACATAGGCCCAGCGGGACTGGGGTGTAGGCAACACCGACACCCAACAAGATATCAAGTACAGGCTCTGATACCATGTGGAAAAATATTTTGGATTATTATTCAATTGAATAAAGTGTACAAAAGCACAAATCCAACAAAATAGAGTACGCTCTACCTATTGGGCCTGATTAAAAGTCCAAATACAATAATCACTAATTATTAAAAAAATATAAGGCTAATATCTAGAAATACAAAAATATTACATATTTACAACATACCGTTGCAGAATAAAGAATGCATGAAACAGGAATATATTGATTAATAATAATACATATTAACAATGATATAAAGAATGCTTGTAATATTCTTATTATAGAGTACATCAAGATACCTTAAATATTGACAAAACCAAAGTCTCAGTGCATAAAGATTAGGGATTCCCAACAGAAAGAAACAGATTAATGCTCATTACTTAACCATAGAAGAAGCTAAACTCACCTAACTACATCAAGAATCTTGAAATTACTCGGATTGAGATGCATTCCCAGCCATAAGTTTCCATTGGCAGTTGCAGAAAGTAAAACCTGCTACATTATCTCAAATTTATAGACAAATAAAGGAAGGAAAACATTGTCAATCAATTGCAATTTCAATTTATCAGATACAAACCAACAAATCTACTAAAAACTACGTTTTGAATGGTGAATAAGATTATGAGGACTGCAGTGGCAGGGTAAATAGGAAAACTTATTCATACACTGCTGCAGTAAAAAAGCATAACACCATTGTAACCAAGAAATCAGCAATCAGCAGCATCTTTACATTAGATCAAAATCATAAGGTTAACGTTGCGCCCTTATCAAATCGAATTTATATCTATTCAACAGGGCTATTTTTTGACTGCGACGACCATGTGATTCTTAGACTATAGGGAATCCACAATCTATATTAAAATACTTTAAATATAACAATGATATTTCATTTCCAGAGAACAGTGTAAATTATTGTTTCTTCCTGACATGTTATGTTTCATTGTATCCAGAGCCAAAGCAACATAAATATAAGCAATAAAGATGGCTCAAACCATTCATTTTTCGGTATGGAAAAAGGCTAAAAGAGGTGGAGTAATTTACAGATTACAATGACTAGTTATTTCATCCATTGAATTATGACCTTAATTAACAATTGGAAATCACAATAGTGTAAAAATCTATTCTAACTGAAAATTATATTCCATCTGCATTACAAGAGGGTCGAATCTATGATCATACTAAGCAGGCATTATAATCCTACTACCACCCAAAATATGTAAATACAAAGCAAGACACAAGGTAAGAATAACTGACGACTTAGCTCCTACATATCTAACGACCTGTATTCCTCTGTCTACAACCTCATCATGAACCTTATTAACACCCTTTTTGAAACCTTCTGATATTCTCCATAACAAGAACTCCACAAATGACCTCGCTGTTTCGAATGTCACTCTCCCTGTAACATCAAGCACAAACCTCTGGTTAGCTGGCACAGAAAGAGTTGATTTAATCTGTTCAATCCACCCAGAATCTCCAACTCCACTAACAGAGCTCCCAATTCTGAATTGCCCAACATAAGCTTCCGGTTTCAAACACCCATTTTCCATCGGCGAACTTGAATCGGATTTCACATTTGGATTCGTCAAAACCTGATGAGATGTTTTAACTAAAGTCTCAACAGCACCATTACAAACAGAAACCAAAACCCCCTTCACTTTCTCATGGTGTTTAGGATTAGTCAATCCAGCAAACAATTCATCATAAGTATTAACATCCATTGTTTTATCAAGAAAAACAGCAACAGCAGTACTCACAAAAATCTGCACACAATCCCCTATAACCTTCCCACACTTTTCATCACAAAGCACACTCACCCATCTAGGAACAACATCCGATCGAGACCCCGAATCAAATTCACCATCAACACTTCCTGATTTCAAACTGAAACCCAAAACCAAATTCTTAGCAAAACTACCAACCACAACTGATACAAAACCAGTTCCAGCCTTAGAAAATAGCTTCTCCAACACCCTATCCGAAAAATTCGAACTTTCTGAACCAATTTCCGAGGGTTTATTACAATCATTATACCCCATCAAAATTCCTTTTGTTAAAGACTCTGAAACCCTAGAAATTGTTATCGAAAATTCATTCGATGTAGCAATTTTTGATAACTGTTTCAAACTATTAGGAATTTCGTCTGAATCAGAGGTGAGAAAACGATTCAAATCGTTAGAAACAATTGAAACTGTTTCTGCGGAATTTGAAGCAAGTTCAGCAAGAGAAACGAAAGCTTTAAGAAGCTTGGTGAAACGGTTCCTCTTGTGAACAACATAGGGTAAATGATAGGCTTTGTAAGCACCATAACCAGAAGCTCCTAAAACGGCGATTAGGAGAAGTCGTTTTTGGTTTCTTCGAGAGAAAGGGAGAAGGTCCATTCAATTAAGAAAGGGGAAATTTGAAACCCTAGAAAGTGAAATTGAAAGAATGAATCTTGAGATGAAAAGAAAATTGAATTAAATAAATGAGTGAATTATGAATGTTAGGAAAATGAATTAATGATGATTTTTGGTTGGTTGGGTTGGTTTGGGGAAAATTGGAATGTGTTGTTTTCTTGGAAATTAATCTCTTCAGAAGGTAGTAATATGAATTATGTGATTAATTGATGATTGATGATTTTGCAGAATGAGTAATGAGGATTGAATGTGGTGGGAACGACGACGTTTAAGAAAAATGTGATGAGTTTTGTGGCAAAGGAGAGATAATCGCGCCAAATAAGTGGTTGTTTAAGAATTGAGTTTGTTAATAAGGTCTGGTCAATCTTCTCCTGCCTGTGGAATTCGGATGATGAAAATAAAAGGAGCCAAAACAAAGGATTTTTTGTTGTTTTCTTTAAAAAATTATTACTTCATGGTACCTAATACTATTTCAACTAATTTTTACAACTTGCTATCTCCGGCCTTTAATTACAAATTAAAGAGTATATAGTACGAGGCTGGTCCACATGCATGTGCCTAGTGTGCTGCAGGGACCTCAATATTTTGAAAATAATCATCAAAATAAATTGAACAAAATTTTATATACTAATATTTATATTTATAATTTAAATAGAGAATAATTTTTTTTAAAGTTTTTTTAATATTCTCTCCATTTCAAAACAAGTGTAGTTTACTGTTTTAAAAAAAAACAAGTGTAGTTTAAATGTTTTTCACATGGATTAAAAAAAGTTTTTTTATTGTAGATAGACGAAATGACAAAATCATTATAAACTTACATACATAAGTGACAGAATCAGGGTTCAAACATCAAATATGACATTTGAGTTTGACCTGACAATTTCGACATTTTGTCAGTTGAGCTAGAATATAAAAAAATGTTTGAATGGTAGTATATTCCTTATTTTTATTTCCTTAATCATCGCTAAGGAAACACTTTTTTGAATTTCCTGTTTTATAAACTATCCCCGTCAACTGTGAAGTTCTACGTAGCTATTAACAATTACTACTATCATAAATTATTTCTTAGCTTATCCAAAAAAACAAATATCATAAATGAATAATGATATGCAATGACTTCAAAGTTGTGTAAACATTAATTTGGAGAAATGGAGTGGATCTCAACCCTTGATTAAAACAAGTTAATTAATGTCACATTAAGAATGTAAAACAACAAGTATCTTAAAGTAATTTCATTTCTTCTAAAGCGACACTTATTTAAAACGGTGGATGCAATCTATCTACCAACTGGTCATTTAATGTCACATTATTGCATTTATATTTCCAAAACTATATAGTAATGGAAGAAATGAAAATAATTAGAAATGGAGAGGATCTCACCTCAAGAAACAACACATGTGAATCACAAAAGCGTAGTACTAAGGACCAAACTACTAAAACAAGAGCTGAGTCTAATTTATTTTACACAGCAGGAGTAAATTGCACACATCTGACAATCCATTTTTACAAACGGCCAAAATGTAATTAATAACCTTCGGTTTGTAGGAGATATAATATAAGTTTAGTTTGATGTAGAGAATGTTCAATCCCTACTCCAACAAAATACAACAAACATGAACATTTATCATTTCAGAAAAAGAAAAAATCCTTCAGGTTCTCCTTAGTTTAACCTAAAAACTTTATGCCAAGAATTCTGAAGGGTATATCCTAAGATGAAAAACACATTCCAGTTGATCATCAATCAAGTTATTGAAATAATCACTATGGTTTTCAAACACAGTTGACACACCAAGGCAATTAGGATTCAGGAGAACAACACCGGGGGAGCAAACTCCAAACCCTATTAAATCAAAGAGAAATTCAAAATCTATATTTGACGACAAACAAGGCATTTTATATACATTCTAGCACCTATATGATGTATCTTCAAACAAGTTGTCCGTGGCATTGATGCTCGTATTTCAATCCGCAACATCATATCCCTTTTCTTTGCTCCTTTTCCTTTTCATTTGAGTTGTTTTCATCAAATAAAAGACCCACCTTCGCCACTTAGCCATGTGGCAAAAAAATGTCGGGAGAAAAGGATTTACATGTTCGCTTACCAACCTCAAATAGCATCACCACAATTTTGCAACTTCGCTCACCATTATGAACAAAAAAAGCTAGAGTTCACACACCAGTATCCATGTTTTTCTGAACATCCGGCAATCATCTTTATGATTCCATGTTTCGAGTGAGGTTCCGGTGCCCCTAAAATCACCACAGCTGTGTCATCTGGATTGAAGTTTATACCACCTTTGAACTTGAATTGGTATTAACATGTTTAATGCCATAATCATCATCCTCAAGATCGCTGAAAGATATGTCTTCTTCATTAACAATAGGGAGTGTTATTCCTCCATATCCAGAATCATCCTCTGGCCAATCATCGTCTCCGTCATCATGGTCCTGAATAATAATTTGAGATGGTCGACCACTTTTTAGATCCTTGTTTTCAGTTTTAATGATTGGATTTTCCTCAGTAACTGACTTATCAGAGAAATGTGATCCAGAACTTTCGACTGTGTACTTCTCAGACTCATTATCTGCCACCACAGAGGAAGAGGTTGTTCTATATCCGTATGTCCGATGAGGCATGTCATCAGCATAGGTGTCATCTAATAAGCTGGGAGTAGAATCATGATGCTGAGCATTGTCTCTTGCGTAGAGATCACTTCTTCCGTAAAGTTCATATTCAGGCTTTGTTTGTTTCTGCAATTCCTGCATCCACATTGCTCTGGCTACCATGACCTGCAAAAGTTAAAACTAAGATATAAAAAAAGCCGATCTCAGAAGTAAAATACTAGCTGAATGTAGAAGAGCATGCGAACTTTAGACATGAGCATTAGAGACAAATACTGCTTGTGATCAATGAATGAACCAAACTAAGAAAAGGAACACTTCAACACTACTTTCCGAGGAAAAAAAGGAACACTTCAACAACCCTAACCTCTTCAAATAAAGCAATTATTCTCCCCGGACCACGGTAAAACAAATAATAGATCTAACGCATCCCGATGACAAACCTTTATCTTTAAAAATAGCTGTAAGCATTGCAATTTGCAAACAAATAGAAGAAATAACATGTGCTACCAATACAATTATTAGCCAACCAATCAAAATGCATAGCTATAAGTTGGGCCAAGTACAAGTATAACATGTAGAAACCTAACACGTAAAAAATAGCACACTTTTCTTCTCAAGAATAGAGAGTAGAGAGGACTGCAATGTAACAGAACGGAATGAAATAAAATTGCTGTTCCATCAATTGATACAACTAATAAAAAATCTTTTTCCATCCCATCCCGCCCAAAATCCAAGGGGGGGCGGGGGTGAGATTAAGATATCGAATGGTATGAGGTAGAACCCATGAAATCATGTTGCATTCTTTTCTATCCTATACTAAACAATCCAAACAATAGAATTTTTAACGATCCCAGCCATTTATCCCTTTTCATCAATACAAACATAGCTGTATTAGACATTAATATATGAGAAGTGTACATTTGAAGTATACTAACCATTTGTATTATAACTTAGAATTCTAATAATACGAGCCACCGAAATTCACACAAAGAAGGGGGGTTATAACAATGGCAATTATATCTTTCCGATAATCTCTATTATTGGATGTCAATAACAACAACAATAATCAATATTTGGAAACTTAGTCTGCATCTAAAACTGTTCAATGTGTTCTGCAAAATTAGAAGAAAACTTAAAAGGAAAAAGTAATTTACAGAATGGAGCACACAAGAATATACATGAGAAATATATATGTCCTTATTGACATCTCACTAGGCCGAAAAAAGACAGAGATAGACTCATAATGCAAGCATAATTTTGATGCTAAATAAATTCCCCCCACTCCCCACCCCCCCAACTTCAGTAGAAATTCAAGTACTCTTTGCATTACCATTGAGTATTGACAATAACAAAAACGTGTAGATAGAGACTAAAATGACTTATCTTGTAGATCAGTACAGACACAAAGTGAGTTCCCCCAATAATCAGGAAAAAAGTGAAATATCGTAACATTTAGAATCTATAAATTACATAGCACAATAAATTTGAGCCTCTGAGAAGGATTTCAGATTCTATTCAACATGTAAGCATTTTCAGTTCAAACGATTAACACACAATATACAAAGAGGGCCAAGCAGCATGAACCAAAGGAATAAATGCAACAGCAATGTAACTTTCGCACTGCATCTTAATCTGCCTGCCTGGTTTATAATTTACACTGATCACTTATAGTGAGAGAATTTCATCGGACAACTATTCCCAAGCGAAGTACAAAAATGCAGCATCGAAAACCACCTATTTCTAAAAATACTAGAACAACCATTTCTACTCTAAAGTATTCCAGCAATTATAAATATATAAATTATTCAAAATTAACACTTCATCAAAAACATCTTTCAAGTTTCAAGAAATAACAAGAGCGGTGTGAGAACCAAGCAAACTGCCACATAACTGACCTGGGGTGTAGACAAAATCTCAGAATCTTGTTTATTAAGCCTTGAATGCAAAAGTACAAAATAGACCTTCCAGAAGTAACTTTCACTCATATGGCAAGGGCAAAGTTCAATTCTGAGCGCAGCTAATCTCGGAGCAAGTCTTTCAACAACCATAGCATGATCTCTTTGGACGTCGGACATGTAAAAATCTACAATAAAAACACGTACGTTCAAAATTCAATGTTGCAGAAATCGAGGCATGTAGCATATGTCGCTATATCCATGAACTAAATCCACTGTTGTCAATCATGGATCACGGAAAATAGCAGTTTGTTCAAATTCCACTATGCTAAAGCGCCGCTATAGCTTTTATTGAAGAACACTTTATACTAACTAGTGTATTGCGGAATAATAGTGGTTTCAAATTACGCTACGCTATCGCCGCTATTTGACAACCCTAACTAGATCGGGTTAACAATTAAATCTATTCCTTCGGGAAGACTACCATAAATAAATAATAAAAAAAGGTAAAAGTAAAACTAGAATGAGTGTTATCTAAGTTATAAATACATTTAAAACAGAGAAAATGAAAGATGCACCGACACCGTAAAATAGTTTTACACCGACATCCGGGCATAACGATATTTTGAAATTTATTGTATGACATGGAAAATTGACAATTTCTTATTGGATGACAATGTAATGTCCGTTAAACTCTTAAAAATAGATGCTATAATTTACCTTCAATTTCAACAATGTATACATTATAATCAATCTAATACAAACATATGTGATATGATTAAACAAAGAAATGATTAATAATAATAATAATAGGCCAATGATTATAAGATTGATATTGAAAATTACCGTGGGTATCATCTTCCTCATCAATAGGAAAATCCAACCACGTCTCAGGATGCATAGCGATATTCATTGCGAAAGTCAGCACCTCTTCCGTAATTCCAACCGCGGATTGAAGAATATGAAGGTCATGTTCTGGTTCCCCTTCCGAATCGGATCCAAATGTATTCAAATTGGGGTGAGGGACAATACCATTTTCCATATCCGAAGATTGATTCGAAATTACAGCATCATCAACAATTTGTTGTTGTTGATCAGATTGAGAAATTGTTGTTGGTGGAGGAGCGAGAAATGAAGCCATACCCCAAAATTGACGGGTTAGGGTTTGTTTGATTTCGTCAAGGTCTTCTTTAACACCACCACCACGACCTTGCGTTTCATCGTCATCATATTGTTCTTCTTCATCTTGGTTTTGTTCTAATTCTGATCTAAGTGCATTATTATTGTGTTGTTGATGTTGATTTGTTGGTGAGGTAGTTGTTGAGGAATCGGTTACGGTGTCGTTTTGAATGTTGTCGTTGTCGTCATCTTGATCGAGTCGAAGAGAGTTTGCAAGGGAACGAGCGAGCCATGATGACATTTTGTTATTATTTGAAACAAAAAGGAGCTGCGAAAGGTATAACGTTGTTGTCTCGAGAGAGAGAGAGAGAATCTTTGAGGTGAGGTGGGGGGATCAGGTGGTTGGTTCACTACGGTGGTCGTCTACTTTTGGGAATTTTGATTTGATTGAAGCAAACAGACATTATACATACCACCGCTCTCTCTCTCTCTCTCTCTCTCTGAGATGTTAACAGCCAAACAAAAACAATATAATTTGAAAATGAATGAGACAACTAGGCAAGATGTCATTCAGTTTTTTGTTTTACTACATCCATTGGGGCTTGGGCTTATTTACTTTTTAATCCATCCACATTAACACAAATAATATTATTCCATAAAAAATATAAAAAAACTATGTCCTATAAAATAGGGCAAGCATGAAAAAGACTAAGGAACAAGGCGAAGTGTACTTTACATTAAAATATTTAAATGAAGGTGCCACTTTAAAGAATTGGAGGGATGATTAAGAATAGACTAATTTGTTAAGAAGTTCAGTGTAATTATTGACTTCTTTGTAAATGCGATAAAGAGACATATCAGTCTGATGTAATAAGGAGGTGAAAAATTTCTGCAAGATGAGGAATGAGAAAAGTCGAAACACAAAATTTATTGTTGATAAAATAACCACTATTTTTAGCCAACCTTAGCAAGAAGAGATCGAAGGAATAAGGAGTTGGCAAACAAGTTTTAGGCTATAATACATTTCCTAAAGCTTATCAGAATACAAGCCCTAAAGCGCATCATAGACAATAGCGGAGGTTCCAATATTGCAATGGAAACATTTAAAAGGTTGATATTAATGATCTCTAATAAGTTAGCCACAAGTTGAAAAATGATTCATAGAAATATGAAAGCTTTCAATATTCAGTTTGTGTGAAGGAGCATGAGGAGATGTCAAACAATATGAAGCTTAGTTATTTTTTCCCAAAATATGTAGCAGTCGGTTTAAGAAGATCATGAAAAATAAAGTAAATCGGGTCATTAAGATGAAAATTAATATTCAATTGAAACTTTACTTTTCCATAAAAGATGAACAAGTTACATTCTTTCCAAAGATTTCAATATAATGCAACGACAAAGAAAATTGACTAGTGAATTTCAAGATGTCAAATATGATTAGACGTGAGATTTTTTTTGGTAGACGTGAAATTTTATTAAGTCAATCTTTAAGATCTAAACTAAATAATTTCTCCACAATTGATGAGAATTATTTTTTGTGATTTAATATGGTTTTCTTTGATGAAAAGAAAAGTTCAAAACATTTTATTTCCCTAAATTATTCGCCTAGTTGCACTATCCGCCCTCTTTTATTAAATTAAGTATTTTACATCTTTTTTTTTTTGACAAATAAGTATTTTACATCTTAGTTTAACATTAAGAGAAATGATATTTGTACAACAAATTTTGAACAACTTTTAAACAACTTTCTCTTTCATATTCTCATTATATTTTTACTCTCTCTCTTACTTTCTTTCTCTTTATTGGTTTTGCCCCAAAAGTAGAAGGAAAAAATGTTGTCCCAATTTGTTGTCCCAAAAATTGATGTACAAATATCACTACTCACAATTAATTGGTGTAATTCACCCCTTAATATGATTTTAAGGTTAACTTGAATGAAAAATGTTAATGAAACACGTGTAAAAAGACATATTTAACCTTGCAACTAAGAATAAAAAATCCATTGTAGTGGAGGCTATTTATTGTGTTTGAAAGCCTCGTCCTCACTAGTGTAACAGCACTCAGCATGGTCACTAATAAAAAATTAGATAGTCTCAGCTTCTCTTGAAAAAAAAAATTAGATAATAATCTTATGTTTCTTTAGGCCTAACCTATTGTCACTGATATGCGTTTTCATTCTTAAATGTTGCAAAATTTGAAGGAAAAAGTGCTTCATAAAGTTGTTTCTACAAGCTTGAAAAAATTTATGCTTCTGGTTCTATCCAAGTTGAACACACTACAATTTCATACTTCAAAAGTTGTGCTTCTATCCAACTGAACAATTCTGGAATTTCATCCATCAGTATAGCACAATTTCATACTTGACAAGTTGTGCTTTTATATGTGGGGGTGGACATACTATCACACTTCAAACTCGCTCCAAATTCGAAACATCATAATAGTTGACTCCTATATCAATAAGTAAAATGGCAATACAAAACTTAACGGAAAATTAAATTTGCTGACAATGGATATTCGACTCCATCCCCCCCATCAAGTACTATACTAGATTTTCAATTGGTACTATACATGTCCGCGATCATTCATCGCATGTAGCCAAAGAAATATTGCTCAAACCAAGTTGAGCATGAGAATTAATTCTACTAATCTCACCAATTATTTCATCAAGTGCAACTTTATCTTTTAATATTGAAGTATGAGACACTCCACCAATCTTAATCACTTTCAAATACTGATTTTTCTCATCTTTCCATAGTTTCTCAAGTGCTAACAAGCTATCCATATTCACAGTTCCATCGCCATCGCCATAAGAAAACTCCGGTGGTTCATCAAAATCACCGCTCCTATAAAATAATTCCTCCGGAGTCTTCACACCCTTCCCTACAATACAAGTCATATTCACTTCTGGTGCTTCTATTTTCGCCATCAAAGGTAAAATGCGAGTTTCATAAGGATAAACCCCTTCAGGAAAACCAATATCTTTTAGAAAATCAACCATATCATGAGCTGAATAGGTTCTACTTGGAGTAGTAACTAATGATTTTTTAGCATCAAACATCTTTTGATTAGGCATAAGCCATAGGTTACTCTCAGAACTTCTCTGTTCATTTCTTACAATCAAAGGGTTTACTAATGGCACCCCCAAAGTATTTCCTGATGCAAAAGTGAACATTATATCAACAGTTCCGCCCCATGGAGCAGATAGAGCTATAAAATGTTTAATAAATTTCTTGCGCCAAGAAGAAGGATTGCGATTAAGGAGTTCGAGAACAAATAAACCTCCTAAACTGTGTGACACAAGTATTATCGGTTTCCCCCCATTGGAATTACTCGCTTCTTCTATCAAATTCTTTAAGTCGTTTAGGAATTTGGATCCTACTCGAGATGGATGACCTGGTGCTGCTAGACCGTATCGAAAATCATAGGGAGCTCCAAACAGATTTTCACCATCTATGTAACCAAGCTGTTCTAATGATTCTACTAAGGTTGCCATGTACTCTGTCACAAGCCTAAACATGTAACATTAGTGTATAAGCTCTTTTTCTTTGGTACATATGAAAGATAAAACATTCTATTATATACATAAATAATGTAACACAAATTTATCAATTAGAGTATCTCCAGGTTAGAACCTTGAAAATGTAGGGTAAGGTCAAGTTGATTTTCAAACTAAGAAATTGACAACATATTATAAATTATTAGTTATTTTAGTTCAATCATTATCTTCTTTTAGCAAATATTTCAGATTAGTCCACATGTTAAATACTTCAAATATAATTAGTCCCTTAAGTTAATCCACATGTTAAACACTAAAAAAGTTGAAAAAAACTTATGAAAATATCATAAATTATTTCCGTAAGTTCCACCAAATTGTATCACAAAATTTATACCAATAGATAAACTCAAATAAATAAGTCAATCCAAATAGAGCCGATTTCATACCAAAATTGAATGGTCTCATAATGAACTAGTTTGTTAACTTCAAAGAGATAGAATAAAGTTCCAAAAACAAAGAGCAGCAAACAAAATCAAAGATTAAAAGCATAATTATAAAATAAACTTACTTAAGACGAGGATTAAGATAAAGAAGAGAGTATGTAGAACCAAAGCGAGGGACACGTGTCTGTACACCAGGGGCATTAAAGTAATCATCAAGTTGTTGATCATAATAAAGAGTCATACGTGAAGCAAAACATTTAGTGAATGGAGCAAGTAAAACACTTGAATCAAACCATAATCTAAACCAACCATTTTTCTTGAAAAGTGGGTACCATGGATCACAAATTAAGGAAGAAGGTTTGTATTGTTTGGTTAATTTTGCTTCTAATTGGTTCCCTCCATTACCTGGTATTAGAATAACTGGATTAAGGTTGTTGTTGTTTGTGCTAATTGCAACATTTGTGCAACATATTAATGATAGCATCACAAATAATACTCTCAATGTTGTGGCAATGCAAATGTTGAGATTATGTTTCTTCATCACAATACACTTTGTATAGTAATAATGAGATAATTTAATAGATATATAGTTACTCTTTTCAGTTACTAATAGGCTTTGTTTTTTGTGAGGAAATTGGTTTGGATAAAAATGGATTATGTAGTGGGTGGTGGAGTTTTTTTGCGTTTGAAAATTCCCAAAAGTGTATATAAAAAATAACGGATATGAAGCTGCCACATCTTCACTTATTTTTATATTCTTTTAAGACAAAAAACCCCATTTTGATGTCATAAGTTACTAGTGTCTGTCTAATTTAGTTTGTGACAAAAAAAAAATTATCATCAAATTATTCATTAATATTTTTATAGAGTTTAAACTAGTTCATCTATTACAATGATTAGAGATTGAATTTTGCACTTTCATGAATAATTTAGCAAGTGTACTAAATTCGTCGCAAGTAATAAAATTTATAAGATTCGTATCCACATGGATTGTGATAAATCAATAATTGTAAACTGAAATCATACTTATGTAAATTGACAGTAATATAAAAGGGGGGATTTTTCTAGGATTTGTTGGAGAAAATACTTTGAAAATAGGGTTTGACTTAAGATGGAGAAGCGATTGGACCTTTTCGGTTCATCTAATTATTATTGTCTCGGTAGTTCATGTATGTTAAGAAATTACCAAACTAGTTTCACGATTTGATTAAAATAAATAACTATGCTCAATCTCTTGATAACATAATCCTCTCCCTTGATCATAAACCCCGCTAATCTCTTAGGATGATTTATGATCCGGGAGGAAGTTGCGCTTTAATCTTTAATCTCAATTAGTAAACCAAAATCTCTTAAGTGTAAACCAATTTTACAATAATTCCTAGGCCAATAATCTATTCTTATTCTCATAGTAAAACAAATTATTAAGTTCATCACACGAGTGATCAAATCATGTAAAACATTAAGCACAAGGAAGAATTGATGAAACTAACTTCGTAATTAATTAAACATAGCATATGAAACTACATGGTTCAAGAACAATAACAATTAGAATCCCCTAAGATCCAATCATGGAAGTTTTGTGATGACTCCACGTCATTACTATAGTTTTACTTATTTCAAGACCTAATTACAAGGTTTTTAGTACGTTTTTATTATGTTTTTGCACAATAATAAGTGGAAGTTACGTCAAGTACAAGGCTGCTGAAAACACAATAAAAGATTTAAAAAAAGAATTAGTTTGTTAACAAATCAGTGTGTTAGATATGATTGGAAAATATTTAGTTTTAAAACAAATTTTGTTTAAAAAAACTAATTCCTATCAAGATCGAAGAAAAACTGAAGTAAATCAACAGGAGCTGCATCTCTATATAAAGAGACTCAAGCAAGAGTTTCAGGGGACATAATTTGACGGCGAGAAACAGAAGACTTTTGGAAGACACTCAGAGCTCTTTTGTAATGCTTTCTTTCACTTTTATTCTTGTTAATTTGTTTTTAGCTATGTCCGGCTAAATCCTTATGATTGGCCTTAGGGGATTCTAATCCCGAATTGTCTCGAACCATGTGATTTCTTTTATGTTTATTAATTAATTACGAAGTTAGTTTCATCAATTTTTCCTTGTGCTTAATGCTTTACATATGTGACGACTTGTGTGATTGATGTTTATAATTTGTTTTACTATGAGGATAGGAATAAATTATTGATCTAGGAATTATTGTAAAATTGGTTTTCACTTAAGAGATTTTAGTTTACTAATTGAGATCAAAGATTAAAGCGCGAATTCCTCACTTGATAATAAATCACCTTAGAGATTTGGGATTTATGATCAAGGGAGAGGACTATGTTACCAAGACATTGGGCATAGTTATTTAATTTAATCGATCATGAAACTAAAGTTGTAGTTCGTTAGTAAACATGGAATCACCAAGATGAATTGGGATTAGATGAACCAAAAGGTCCAATCGCTTCTCCTTCTAAAAGTCAAACCCTAATTTCAAAGTTATTTTCTCCAACAAACCCTAGAAAATCCCCCTTCTTTATATACCTAAATATGTTCTCAAAAGACAATTGTTGATTTATCACAATCCCTGTGGAGACGATCTTACTTACTAATTTTATTACTTGCGACGAGTTTAGTACACTTGCTAAATTACTCATCATTTAGCTAGACATAATTAAAGAGTAAATTACATCAACAAAGGTGAAAGAAAGCATTACAATAAGTTCTCTGATCGCCTTCAAAAGTCTGCCGTTTCGCCGTAAAATTTTGTACCCTAATTCTGCTTCAGAACTTCAAATATATAGGCCAAAGTTACGCGCTCGCGCCCCGCGCAGGATCCCCGCGCCAAACGACAGATGGTCTTCACAATTTTTCTGCTTTTCTTGTGCTTTCAGCAGCCTTGTACTCGATGTAACTTCCACTTATTATTGTGCAAAAACATAATAAAAACATACTAAAAACCTCCTAAATAGGTCTTGAAATAGGTAGAATTATAGTAATGACGTGGAGTCATCACAACCCCAAACTTGAACTTTTCCTTGTCCTCAAGTAATATCTTCATCCATCGGAAAACCAGGCACTATCATCAACAATCTTATTCAAAGCATCAAAGTCAATCAAGTTAGATACCCACAATTATCATTTCAATGATCATCCCTATCAAGACTTTACTTGCACATAGATTTATAACGAAAAATCAAGAATTTTTCACAAATATTGACCAAACTTTAATCACTTCACCCGCTCACATTCTCTCCTGTTTAAAGATGGTATATATTTCACTCAATCAACACAAACATAGCCATTCTACCATAGGCTTGCAAACATTCTAGAAATCAATCAACATGCATAAGAATTCACACCTTTAGAGGACTTGAGGGTTATAACGGGGCTAAGGTTTTTAGGGTGGATGTTTTTGGAGGGTAAGAAAAAACTTGGAGTTTAAAAGATCACCTATTCACAAAATCGGATTATTCAAACATTTCCCCCATTTATTTCAAGCATTGTTATACTAGAGACTTTATTTATCAAATTTTTTATTTTTTTTTCTCTTTCACATTTCATTTGGTGTTTTCTCTTTTTTTTGTGTACACCATTTTGTTCATTCTTTTTTTTTCTTTTTGTAGTTCTCTAGTACCTACCCCAAACTTAATTTGTTGCTTATTCCAGAAGCAACCCCAAACTTAATGATGAGCATTGTGCTCGAATCATAAGCACCGTGACCTAACTTCAAGAAAATCATTTTTTGTTTTGTTTTCTTTTTATAATTTCAAACTTGGGTTATCAAATAAAGAACATTTTTCTTTCGGCTCAAATGGGGTTTAACGAAGGATATAGCATAAGTAATGGTGGCTTCAAAAAGGCTCAAGGTACAAACAACATGCCTCGGTGTATAACTCCTAGCAATCAATCAATTAAAAGAACAAAAGCAAGTTCTAGAGAATTAGCTAAGTTGTGGAATCTCTCATGACAAGAAAGTTTTATGTGTATGGCTCAAATTCTCACGGCTTTGCCGGATTATCGAGTGGTCAATGTTTGAGAAATTTCCTCAACTTTTCTAATTACAATCAAGTATGAAAAGCAACCAATTAAGGGAGTCACAAATTCATATATAATGGTGCTAACAAAACTGACTTATAATAACATTCAAACAAAATCATTCCGATAGTGCGCAAGTTTTCAAATAGCCAAAACATTCATCAAAGACAAAATTAAATTCAAGTTAAAAGGAAGTGAGACTAACCTTGGGTTGCCTCCCAATCAGCGCTCGTTTAACGTCAATAGCTTGACGGTCCGTGACCTAGAGGTCACGCGCTTGTTTAACGTCCCGAGGCTTGACGTCCTACACCCTCATTACGGAGGATATTTCAATTTTGCTCCTTCCAAGTAAGCATCACCACTGGTTTTGACTTCTTCCTCCTTAGTCTTCTTGTGCAAGTAAAAGGGAGAATTTATTCCGTCCGAATCCCAAACCAACGCACCATCATCCTTCTTCAATGCTTCCGTAAACAATGCTCCCTCTAGATTCGGTGGTTCTTCTTCTTTGCCTTCATCATCTAAGTTTTGAAGAAATAGTTCAATTTCATGCTCCCACTCTTCTTCTTGCGCATCATTTACCACTTCCTCTAGCACATCCACCTTGAAGCATTCGGGCACTGGTCCCCCAAATGTTGTGGCTTCAAACACCTGAAAGCATATTTGTTCATCGTCTAAATGGAACATGAGCTCTCCCTTCTCAAAGTCAATTAGAGTCCTTCCGGTGGCTAAGAATGGTCGACCCAATAAAAGAGGAACTTCAGCGTCTTTTTCCATATCTAGAATCACAAAATTGGCCGGGAACACAAACTCAGCACATCTCACCAAGACATTTTGCAGAATTCCATATGGATGTGTAATTGATCGATCGACAAGAGATAATTGCATCTTTGTTGGCTTGGCTACAACACCTGGGATGCGCTTCATCATGGACAAGGGAATCAAATTGATGCTTGCACCCAAATCACATAAGGCTCTTCTAACATGCAAGTTTCCGATAGAGCATGGAATGGTGAAACTTCCTGGATCCTTCTTCTTTTGTGGAAGCTTCTTCTGAATTATTGCACTACACTCTTCGGTCATGTTAACCGTATCATCATCCAGAGGTTTCCATTTCTTTGTCAAGAGTTCTTTCATGAATTTGGCAAAGACGGGCATCTGTTCTAACGCTCCCGCAAAAGGAATGTTCATTTGGAGGCTGTGAAGCATCTTCATAAACTTTTTGAACTGTGTAGGCTCCTCTTCCTTAGCCTTCTTTTTGCGCGGATATGGTAACTTAGCATGGATTGACTTTTCTTTCTCCTTCCGGCCTTCTTTCTCCTCCCCACCTTTACCTTGCTTCTTTGCAACTAGCTTCTCATTACTTACTATTTTTTTCTCCCTCTGATTTTCAACTAGTGCATCTCTCTCATTGTCAGATTCAGCCACTATCTCCCACTCTTTTTCAACTTCTCCCTCACTCTCATTCACTCCTTCGTCCCTCAACTCACCCTTCTTCTTGCTCACAACTTCCGGTGAAGGAATTTCTCTACTTCTCAGGTTGATAGCCATGCAACTTTCATTCCACGGATTGTCCTTTGTAGAACCTTCAAAGCCCTTATTTTGAGTAGCTGCAAACTGTCTTGACAATTGGCCGATTTGAGTTTCTACGCTCTTGATGGAAGCTTCATGATTCTTGTTGGCAATGTCTTGATTGGCTTTCATCTGTTCCTGGTTGGCTTTCAATTGGTTTTGACTAATCTTCATCTCTTCAAAATTTCCTTGAGTGACCTTGATAAACTGAGCAAGTGCATCTTCTAGTGGAGACTGTTGCCTTGGTTGAGAGTTCTGAGACGGTGCTTGTTGTTGAGATTGATTTTGATTTCCTCCCCAACCAAAGTTTGGATGGTTTCTCTAACCCGGATTGTAAGTGTTTGAGTATCGATTATTGGTGGTGTTGCTCTTCTTGAAGTTAGATAGGTACATTGCTTGCTCGGAACCTGCAGGAAAACATTCACCATTAGCATGTCCCTTACCACAAAAAGCACACTTCACATCTTGGACCGCGTTAGCTTGCATTTGAGGGGCTGGGGTGGTTGTGAAGTGTTTCAACATGGCCGCCATTTGCGTATTCATCAGTTGTGACTGCGCTAGGAGAGCGGTTTGAGTGTCAAGTTCGAGCATGCCAGCCTTTTTCTTTGCTCCCCTATCATTCTGAACTCTATATTCATTCTGAGCCATTGCCTCCACTAACTCTCTTGCTTCGCTCTCATCCTTATTCTTCAATGACCCACCAGCTGATGCATCCAACAACATTCTAGTTTGAGCTCTCAATCCTTGAGTAAAGTGTTGCATCTGTGCATGATTGTCTAACCCATGTTTTGGGCACTTCTTCAAACAAAGTTTGAACCTCTCCCATGCATCATACAATGATTCTGAGTCCCCTTGGTCAAAATTTGTGATATCATTCCTCCTCTCCAAGAACTTATGGATTGGAAAGTATCACTCGCGAAATTTCAGCTCAAGCTCGTCCCAAGTAGCAATAGTGTTGGGTGGCAGTGTATCGATCCAATCTTTTGCCCTGCCAGTAAAGGATAGTGGAAACAGCCTCAACTTCTTATTTGAATCGGATACACCAGTTGGGTCAGTGTATCCACATGCTTCGTAGAATCGGGCTAGATGGATGTTTGGGCATTCCGATTCACTCCCAGAAAATTGGTTCTCCTTAAGAGCACTGAGCACCGTATTCTTTATGTCGAAAGATACGGGATTCACTGGTTGAAAACCCAGATTAGGATTATGACCACCAATTGCTTGGCCATAGTCACCCAATGTCCTCCGCGGTGGTGGATCAACTTCAGCCATGCTTTCGGTTTCGTCGTTCGAAGTGTTTGAACTAGGAACTTCATCTTCAATTATCTCTTCCGTACCACTTGCTAACAGGGCAGCCTGGTGTGCCAACCGAACTGCTTTCCTGTTTGCTTTAGCTGTTTTCTCGATTTCCGGATCAAAGATCAGTTCTCGGACTACCTTCTTCCTACCTTGCATAAACAATCATAAATACCTTTAGAAGCAACTGCACTACAAAAGAATGAGAAAGAAAGAAATTTCAGAATTATATTTATATATATTTTTTTCGATATACATAAGCAATAACTAAAAAATAAAAACAAATCTACTAAGTATGGTTCAATTGGATTGTCAATTAAATCGACAATCCCCGGCAACGGCGCCAAAAACTTGATGAATTATTTAGCAAGTGTACTAAATTCGTTGCAAGTAATAAAATTTATAAGATTCGTATCCACAGGGATTGTGATAAATCAACAATTGTAAATTGAAATCATACTTATGTAAATTGACAGTAATATAAAAGGGGGGATTTTTCTAGGGTTTGTTGGAGAAAATACTTTGAAAATAGGGTTTGACTTAAGAAGGAGAAGCGATTGGACCTTTTCGGTTCATCTAATTATTATTGTCTCGGTAGTTCATGTATGTTAAGAAATTACCAAACTAGCTTCACGATTTGATTAAAATAAATAACTATGATCAATCTCTTGATAACATAATCCTCTCCCTTGATCATAAACCCCGCTAATCTCTTAGGATGATTTATGATCCGGGAGGAAGTTGCGCTTTAATCTTTAATCTCAATTAGTAAACCAAAATCTCTTAAGTGTAAACCAATTTTACAATAATTCCTAGGTCAATAATCTATTCATATTCTCATAGTAAAACAAATTATTAAGTTCATCACACGAGTGATCAAATCATGTAAAACATTAAGCACAAGGAAGAATTGATGAAACTAACTTCGTAATTAATTAAACATAGCATATGAAACTACATGGTTCAAGAACAATAACAATTAGAATCCCCTAAGATCCAATCATGGAAGTTTAGCTAGACATAATTAAAGAGTAAATTACATCAACAAAGGTGAAATAAAGCATTACAATAAGTTCTCTGATCGCCTTCAAAAGTCTGTCGTTTCGCCGTAAAATTCTGTATCCTAATTCTGCTTCAGAACTTCAAATATATAGGCCAAAGTTACGCGCGCGCGCCCCGCGCAGGATCCCCGCGCCCCGCGCCAAACGACAGAAAGGGATGGTTGCATTCTGGTCGTTGGCTCCCCGCGCCAACTGACAGATGGTCTTCACAATTTTTCTGTTTTTCTTGTGCTTTCAGCAGTCTTGTACTCGATGTAACTTCCACTTATTATTGTGCAAAAACATAATAAAAACATACTAAAAACCTCATAAATAGGTCTTGAAATAGGTAGAATTATAGTAATGACGTGGAGTCATCACACTTCATAAGAATGTCATAAATTAATTTTATTAGAGACTGAACTGAGTCGGAAAAAAAGTGAGAAAAAGTTATAAACGTAAAAATACAACCGCATTGACATATTATTAATAATATTTTTGTTTCTTATTATTACCTTAATACCACATATTCAACACTATGTCTTTTCTGTTTTACCCTTCCGCTACTTAAGTAACATATGTTATAAAAATGAGATTTTTTTGAAAAATGTTGTCCGCTAGATAGAGTGTTGTTGGAGTTTCGCTAGCGGATGAGAGTATTTTGATAAATTCGTAGGGGGCGCGAGAAAATGTGTAGGGTGGCAAAAGAAGCGTATATAGTTGGGCTCAATTTCAAATTTTTTTTTGGGCTGGTCTCATTCTTGTATCCATTGTTACGTCCAAAGCTTCTGCAAAAAAACAAATTATTATTTTGGTTATTAATTAATCTCTATGTTTTTTTTCTTTCTAAACTTATTATTTAAGTTTTTTATTGCTTTAATTTTCATTTTTTAAGTTAGTGTGTTTTTATACATTGCATGTAAAATACTCCATGCATGTGACTTGTTCTAGGGATGTGGTGGTCAACGCATGATAAAAAAGCAAGGGTTAAGATGCTTTCATTTAGGGTCATGTGGTACACACCAAAGCATTTTCCTTAAAATAATTTATTTTTTTTATCGGCAAATATAATATTATTAATAATCATATCTCTGCACAAGACGTACAGAAATCCGTAATAGAGAGGCTACAAAACAAAGACGCTGTATATAAGTGAAACACTCACACCCATGAAAATACTTAAACAGACACTACATAATAGAGGTCTACTCTAATTCCATTCTTAGAATGACACACCTCAACTTCCATACCATGGGAGAAACCAACAACCCGACACATAGAGATGCCACTAGATACTAACTTTTTCGACTTGAATCAAAAGTGAACGCCCATCAAAATCGAAAAAATAGCTCCTTGAGTCAAAAGTTTATTGGCACCGGTAGAAAGAGAACTTAGGTAGATGAGTCTCAGCACGCAACCACCTCCAAACAGTCAACACTGATGCGATAGAGGTCAACAAGATACACAAACCTGCAAATCTCAACAAATTTGGAAACCATTAGCAACTCAAAAGGAGTACTGCAAATCTCAACAGATTTGAAAAGGGTCAGATAATAGCCTATAATAGAAAACCAATCACACACGACATCAAGAACACGCCGACAGCGCTAGATCCAACACCACCACCACCACACCATCACAAAACACCATCAACCACCAGAACGACCACAAACACCGTCAACCCCAAACGCCACCAAATAGAATCAACATCAGCACCGACACCCAAAACCCCACCCTCAACCTACTGACCCTCGCAAACTAGCACCAACAACAAAACCCAAAACGATTTTGAAGATCCAAAATGCGAAGAAAAGTAAACAGAGACATTTTGTAGATCCAAAACCCAGAAAACAAAATAGAACAAATAAAAAACAAAATCGTTAAACAACACAACGAAGAACAAGACAAAACCAGAACAAATGGAGATAAATAAAAAACGAAAACGGAGAAGACAACAAAACGGGACCGTACAATAATTTGTTTTGCCATGTTCGTCCACAAATCCTAAATTTAATTGGTAAAAATATTTAAATTGTTAGGTCAAACGTCATGATCAAGATTTATACTTCAGTTCTTTCACTTTATGTGTAAGTTTCCAATGACTTACTATTTTGTATATATACCAAAGAATAAAATAATTAAGTCAAGTTAAAATCAGAAAACAAAAGAATATGATATTGTAAACATCCGGAATATGCTATAATTATACTATGGATACACCATACACGTTTCTTGATTTTGAACATGAGATCTCATAATTTGGTGAAAAGAAAATTATTCACGTTTCTTGATTTTGTTGAACTATTACATATCATTTGCATGTAAAATACTCCATGCATGCGACTTGTTATTAGGGATGGCAATGGGTAGGGTATGAGTAGGATATTATAGTACCCATTTCCATGTCCGCAGTTTAAAAAAATACCCGTACCTGTCCTCATACCCGTGTGGGTAACAAACTTTGCACCTGTACCCATACCATGTGGGTACCTAAGTACCCGTACCCATTACCCGTACTTTTGCGAAAAATTAATCGATCAATTATAAAATATAATATTATTTTAATAAAATTCAAAGAAAATTCAAAGATTTTAATGTCGATCTATAAAAATTATAAACAAAATTACTACTAATCTCATGTTAAAGTTCATATCTATATTGACATATTCACATTATGTTTGATTATATTATAAATAAACACTTTTATTAAAAACATGGATAATAGTTTAATAGTGTTTGTATTTTTTAAAACTAATATACATATAATTTTATATAATAATATAAATTAAATTAATAAATATATATTATATGGGTATGGGGCGGGGTGGGTACTAAGGTACCCGCATTCATACCCACTCATTTTTTGGGTAATTACTCATACTCGTGTCCGTACCCAAAATGCGGATTTTTACCCTCTGCCCGTTGTGGGTATTTTCTGCAGGTACCCATTGGGTATGAGTCAAATTGTCATCCCTACTTGTTACAGGGGTGTGATGCAAAAGAATAAGATATTGTAATAAGTACTAATTAATTCTTATGAAGACTTGAGTTTATCGGTTTACAATGACGTTGCCTAATGCTTAACAATGGTGATCACATTATTTAGCTAGCTAGCTTCTATATGTTCTTTGAATCTATGATGTTTCAAGATTTTCACTCTATTATTTCTAATGAGACGATTTAGTCTTTATTTTGTTAAAAAAGAACGAAATAACCTTTCCAATATTCGGTAATATTATATGTTGCCAAATAATATAATATTTTTAATGTATTGACTTGTATTGTGTATATGTTATGTCCTTGGTGTTATTTCATTAATTACTTATTTGACTGAAATTTGGGCATTTTTTGATTGAAGACGGCTACACAATATTATTGGCATTTTACACATTTTAGTTGTGGATTGAAAACTGATTATCACCACATACACTTCAATAACAAAATTACTGTACACATGCAATAATAGAACTAGTTGCCAAAATGGGAATTGAAGGCTTTTATGTCTTGTTCAAGAAAGTCAAGCCTCCATTTAGTAATTTGTTTTCAATGTAATCGTTTGATTCTTGTTCCAAGAGGATGATAATTCATAATTCCGTGTGTTAGTATATAAGTAATATTTGGTAAAAAAAAATTGATGTATGTATACATCAAATTTTTTAACAAATTTTAGTTTATAATTTAACACAGAAAAAATATAAAATTGATTTAGTGGTTTGAATGAGTGTTAAAATATAAAAATAGAGTGACAAAATAGTCGTGAATTTAATTTCAACCTAGCTTCAGCATAAACTTTTTTTTTCAAACAACCTTCACCATATATAAACTATTAAATTAATAATAACATTGTACAATTAATAAAAAAAAAGAGCTGAAAGGAGTGAGTATAATGCTGATGAATTGATGATTCATAAGGAAGCAATTGCACTATTATATAACAAATTGATCAAAAAATTATTATATATAAAAACGTGTTGAGCTGCTGTCAAGAACTTGTTTATGTAATTTCAACTGAATATAAATTCAGTTGTTGAAGGACATAAAAAATAATTGTTTATCCTTTTATTCAACGGTAAAAAATATTTAAATACTAGTCAATGAGATATGGTTTTCTCATTTTGAGCAGGCACCTAAAACCTCAAATGGCCTTTGGTTATGTCTGAATCAAGAAATAAAAAATGAAATGTATACAAAAAAATAAGAGCAAGTGCAATGTGAATTAAGGTAGTTTAGTTTCTTTTTGAAGGTGAAAATCAAACTCATAATTTCTTTATCATTTTATTCTTTAACTCATTTATCTTAATTTGTTTCAAAAAAAAAAAAACTCATTTATCTTAATTATCAAACTATCTTTATATGTCCGTCAATGCAATTGCACGAAAATATCATGTATATTATATTTCATGGACAAATTTTAATCTGGACCATGGCCAACCTTAGACTAATACCTAAAAATGTTAAAAACTCTAATAACAAATGTTGTCTTTTGGAAGAATTAGTTAACAGTCTTTTTTTTTTCTCACCCTTAATGGTCTTCTTAAATTGATATTAATCAGGTCTCCGTTTTAACCATAATGACAACAATATCTGTTAGATTTTATTTCTAAAATATATTGTAGTTGTTGTTAGAATTTTTGATAATTTTCAAATAATATTCTACTTTAACTACTTATAAAGACGGTCACCGTAGAAATATATTTCATGTATAGTACTGTGGAGTATTTTTCTTGTATAAAAAGTCAAAACAGACTACTAATTTGAATAGAAGTAACACCTGTACATCTAATCCAAGCCACCTTAAAATAATTAACTTCAATGATATTTTTTTTAGATAAGCAACAAAAAAAAAACTACAATGATTAAAGTATTAAACAGATTAGAAATCTATAAAGCTAGATTATTATTATAACAAGAATAATAATATAGGCCAACACGTTCCACAATTTGATCTTATCATCATCAGGTGTGTGCTCTCTGAATAGGTCCGTGCCATAATTCACATCTTCATACCTACCTTCCACTCCACAACACAACATATTATTATTAAATAAATAAATTCCTCTTTATTACAACAACTCCTATCTATAGATTCTCATATCCTAAAGTTTTCATTTCATTCAATAATTCAAAAAATTATCATTAGTTGTGTATTTTTCAGTTCAAGTTGAAGCCACCACAACACAAACCTTAAGATGAGGAAAAGTGGGAAAGAACAAAAACAAAACAAGATTGTGAGAATAATAACAACACCAATAAGAGTGTTGGGAAAAGCAAGAGACATGTACGTAAGAAGTATTACAAAGTGTGGTAACAACATGAATTATAGCAACCCAATAGATCCTACTGGAAGATTCGAGAATTTACCCCGAAGTTACAGCGCGGTAACTTCTCGATCCGGTGGTGGTGATAATAGTGAAGATTTTACTGAACTTATGAGAGCTGCTTCAGCACGAACTTTGGTTAACCGAATTGATATGGATATGGTTCTAAAACAACATCAACAAGAAACTACTTCACGACCCGTTTCTTCAAACGGGTTACCAAAATCTGTTAGTGTCGGTATGGGTCGGATTGAAGAAGAAAAAGCAAGTGATTTAGGTGAAGGGGATGTTCCTGATGTTACAAATTTTTATCCAAGAAGTAGAAGCCATGCTGTTGGAAAGAGAAATGGTGTTTTGTAAAATCAGAAGAAAATCAATCTCTATTGAGAATTGATTATTTCAATTTTCATGTTCTGGTAATTTTGATTTTCTATTATTTGATTGAATTTTTTTGTTTGATTTGATTTTTCATCTTGGATGCTTGGTTCATACTTGATATGCTTCTTCAATCAATGCAATTCAATTATTCATACTATCCCAGATTTTTTAAATTGAAGTGTATGCTAAGATAACTTTCTAAAATTATTCTTATTATTATTATTATTATTATTATTATTATTATTATTATAAAATTTCATAAACTATTTAGTATAAATTAATATCTCATACATAAAATGCATTCAATATTTTCATTCTGCTATTTTCTTTAATTTATGGTCCTTTGAGCAAACTTTTTATGAGAATATTTGCATTCATAAATAGTGCAAGAGTAATAGGCAAAAAAAATAGTGAAGATAAGTTTATTATTCTACATATTTCTTCCGTCTGATAATAATAATCGATTTATTCTACCATTTTATACAGATTAAAAAAATGTATTGATAAATGAGTATTTTGAACACATTAGTTTTATAAAATACTGTTGTATTTATCATTATTATAATATAAAGTGAAACATATTGAATTAAAAATTATCTATGTAGGAGTATTAATTAGAAGACACAATTGTTAGAATATAAATTTTTCAGACACATTTTGATTTCGGTTAATAATTAATAATGTGGGATATAGAAAATATATTAAGCTTGTTTTATCTGTTTGTCTTCGGTGGAAAAATAATTCCACGAATGAGACAAGTGGGAGAAAAACATAACAATAATGACAAAAAAGTGTTTTCGATACTTTATAACAACACTATTGAGTTAAAATAAAGAAGAAGAAAGGAGTGAATTTCGATGAAGATAAAAAATAAAAGAAAGGGATTACTTTTCTAATTCGATTACGTGCTTTATATTCAAGGCAGGTTAGAGTGCGACCTGCTTAACCTGACCTGAAATGTTAACAAACAAGCTGGTCAAGCTATGAAAATTTTGTTTTTATCTTAACATCTACTTTAGATATTTAGAGAAAAGTAGTTTTGCTAATTTGAAGTTTGAATTGATAGTAACTAAAATCTGACAAAAAAAAAATAGTTTAGCTAGTATTTGAACTTTAATTCAGTAAATCAACTTTAAGAATTTTTCTTTTAACACCCAAAAATATTTAGTTACACCCAATTTTATTTCAAAATTAATTATAATACAAAATTGTCCTTTTTTATATATATTTGTCAAAAAACTTTTGTCATCTGTCACTCTAAATCTTCACAAATATCTATGGATATGTGACCAAGTTTGACAAAACGATGGGAATTACAGGTACAAGATCTTTTATTAATACCAGGTGATTTCATGCATTTAAGTAAATTTTAAGCGTTAGTATTACAGTACTGGGAATTACATATTGCATGAATTTAATTCATGTATTGAGTTGTAAAAAAAATAAAAAATCACATGTATAATGTTTCACAGTATTGATACGTTAACTAAACACACTTATACGTGAACTTAGTTATTCGGGCTTGCGGGGGCAGTTTGATGTTGCGTCGGTCTGGTAAATGGTTTTTTTTAATCTACTCATTCATAATTTGAGAGTATTTACCCATAAACTAATAAGAAAAAGTCATATGCAAATCCACATGTAAATTTAAAAGTTTGTTACAAATTAGTTGTGGGTACTACGTGCAAATTCACTTATGTGGTTTGTTCTCATTGGTTGTTGAGTAAATACCCTCAAATCATAACCCTGGTTGGAAATTTGTTTCTTGGAACTAGCTATGCTTTAATGAGTTGTATTTGATTTGGAATTGTGTTTTTTTTGGTAAACTTTGGAATACAAAAGGATATGTTTCTATGCAATTGAAGTTTAGGGGTTTTATCACAATGTATAAACTACAGACTACGCAATCAAATGAATAAACTTTCAACACCCTGCCACAGAATCAACGGGAGCATACTTAGTCTAAGAAAATCGACTTAATCATATTTATAGATGGCAAAAGGCAATACTATATCACTAAATATCAGATTTGGATTTTATCCTTCACTTTCTCTCTCCTTCCTCTCTATCTCTCTCTTGATTTCATTCTCTCTCTCTTCAATAAAAAATTAAAAATAATCATGAGAGAGAGAGTGAGAAAGGAGAGAGATGGAGAAAAAAGTGAAGGAGATGATCCAATTTCCTAAATATCTACCGTGTGCCACCACGTCTAATATAATGTTAAAAATACTCGGAATGTTATTGACATAAAAAGATATACATGATGTAATGCAACTAAAACAAATGTGATGAAAGGTAAATGATCAAAACTGTTTTTATTCTCTGGTTTTCATGTGGATACCCTTTTTTGTTCCCATCAACGCGTTGACATAAATATCTAAGTTACTTGTTTAAAGATGCGCACAAATGAAAACATACAACATTCTCAGAAAAGGAAACATGAGGGCCTTTATTGTACTTATGCTACCAAAATTGATTAAATACAAACCTTATAAAAATGAATAATTGATGATAATAAAAGCCTATAGACACCTACATTGGCTGTTTTACAACACAGGCATTTTCAGGAAATATAAATAATACAAAAAAGTAAATATTATACAGTATCTTTCATGGTACCTTTTTAACTCCTGGACATGCATGTGGAGGTTGACGATTTAGATTCGATCAACGATACCGCTTTAAATATCTACTTTGCAAGTGCAGAATATGCTTGAATAGTACACACTATCTTACTTATCACGCACTTCTCTTTTTGGAAGTAAATCAGACCTCCTAAACCATAATCTGAACCTCCAACCTAAAACCATAGGAATTGTTATCACATAAGCTATGCGGAAAATATTTTATATAGACGTTTGATTACATCACAAAATGCTATATAGATCCCATGACAAAGCACAGTAAAAAAAATGTATCCACTGAAATTTTTTCCATAATGAAAATGGGACAACCAGTCCTGCAATTTCCAGTTTCTTAATAATGAAGAAAGAACACTTTGTTTTAATTTTGCTATGTTTTTCAAGATTTGCATAAAAAACCGTGCAAACAAAATTTTGGTTTTTTCACCATTTCTTAAACATAACTCAAGAATAAAGAAACCAAAACACCAGCAGAATGACATTTTTGTATTTATTAATTGAAAAAGAAAATATGTAATTGTGTAACATGATCAGATAAAGATTACCACTGGTAGGATTTCTGGAGAAGAACTTTAACACCTCATCAATCATTATAACCTGTAAGAAAACAAAGGGTGAAACAACACATTGACGAGTTGCTGGACTTGACATCTGACAGTGAACAAACCCTCAAGAGTGAACCCAATAATCAAGATCAACAAGAAGCTTTTTTGCGGATATTACATGTGATACAGCCATAAAAACCAAATTACTCTTAGATGGTCACCAAACACCAAACCAAAGTGGACAATCATTTTCATTTTGCAAGTTAAAAAAATCATTGAGAACGAATGAACAAAAATATGTACCGGTAGAGAAAGATAGAGGACAGCCATCCAATCAGCCCAAGATAATGGAGTTACCTGCCAAGAAAAATGATAATAAAATATTTCTGATTCTCCATGAACAAGATAAATAGAGTTGTCATGAAAATATAATGCCAATCAGTGTTTCAGAAAATTACTTACAGAGAAAAGAACTGACAGTGGGCGAACATACAGAATTAGCATGTGAAGAAGCATAGTAAGGATTATAGAACCAACCAGCCACAAGTTACTCCAGGGAGGGATGACCCTGAAACAGATAAATGAATATTGTCATTGTCATATCATTATTAAAAATTTGTTACAGCAAAAGTTGCTCTTACAATTTCCAATTATAATTCATCAATAGGTGAATCAAACTTTGCTTACATTATGGACTCAGACCTTGGTATTCACTAGATTAGGTTACGGCTTATTCAGGTGCTGCACATTATCGAAGATTCTAGTAAGATTCTGTTGTCAACAGAATCTAACAGATGCAACTGTGTTCAACAGTTTGCAATTGTTTGTCACCTCTATGAATAGACTCTTGTGTGTTAAGTTCAGCTTGTTAATTAAAATTTCATTTTCCTTCACTATCCTTCATTTTCTTGGCATATGAATCTTAACAACTTCCTACCCTAATAGTTTAGTAACTGTTGTGAACCATCTCAAAAACTTCGACCTATAGGTGGAAACTGCACATATTACCCTAATTTATCTTTGGAAGAAAACAAGTTGCATATAAAAGGAGAACAGTGATCAAACCTATGATCACTTGGTCATAGAAACTTCGATACCATGTCATCAACCAGCTATTCCAAAAGATTAAGTCGATGGACAAAAGCACATGAATGATTTGATATGCAAAAGTAGCATCCAATATCCTTTCTTTTTTTTTTGAATAAGGAAACTTTATTAATTCAAAAAAGAAGGTGTTTACAAGGTGATCAAAAATGATCCAACCGTCAAAAAGGACAATACAAAACCAAAAGAGAAGACTAAACTAGATAAGCAATTGAGCAATATGCTTCCTAAGCTTAGGATTTCTTCAGCCTCTATAAACTATAGTGTTGATAATATCTTCATCTATGTTTGTACTGTATACTTTGTTGCCAAAGAAAACATCATCCAATATCCTTTCAATAATATGCAGGAACCATGAAGGAACAAAAATCCGAATGAAGTCAAATTAAATTGGAGAGAATTAGAATTACTTACAGGAGGGATTGATTTTCACTAAGATTGTTCAAAGCATTGAACATCTCAACAACTACAAGCACAGTCATTGATACGGTTGATGGATGTCGATCTTCAAATATAGTGCATGGATAAGTTGTCTCCCTGGTCGGGCAAGTGTCAAAATTCATCTGCGAAGGAAAAACGTCAAACTAAGGATAACTGAAATAGATTTAGTGGATGTTTGGAATATCTTATCTGATGACATAAACACTTGCGCAAATATTTGGAAAACTTATAAAATAGCTTAGAATATGCCCATAAGTTGTTTTCATTTTATTTTCATAAGCTCTTTAGAATAGCTTATAGAAAGAACTTAGAGAAAGCTTTTGCAAAGTTTTCCCTCAACCCCTCTTTAATTGTAAAAGTAGCTTATACATAAGCACTTAATTAAGTTGTTTACCCAAATGCCACTTTATTACTTGCAGACAAAAAGTAACATTTTATTACTAGAATGAAGACAACAAAATAATTTGTATCTACATGCACAAAAATACATTGTCGTGGCTTGAAGCAAATCAAGAAACAACTAATCATGTGTTCAAATTAGTGTTATTTAATAGTAATTGTTAAAAAGTCCCACATCGGATATGAGATGGCCTTGACAAGTGTTTATAAGCAAGTGGCAGTCCTCACCTTACAAGCCGGTTTTGTAAGGATGAGTTAGGCCCATACTTATTTCTAGTATGGTATCAGAGCCTCTCTAAGATCCATTGGACTACCCGTTATTTGGGCAACCCGTTATTGTTGAGTCCACGTTCCAGCTTGTTCAGTTCTGGACGTGGGGGGGTGTGTTAAAAAGCCCCACATCGGATATGAGATGGCCTTGACAAGTGTTTATAAGCAAGTGGCAGTCCTCACCTTACAAGCCGGTTTTGTAAGGATGAGTTAGGCCCATACTTATTTCTAATAGTAATCATAGTTGAGTATCAACAATGGTTTCAACTCTAATCTATCAATGATTACAACAAGTGGTTTTGTTTTTGACTAAACAAAATGATTTAGGAGCCTTTTTAGTAGCTACACTGTTTGTATACTCTATCTTGTCAGAAAATAATACTATTTGAATGTTGTTGCATCTTTAAAAAACAGAGTAGAAAAACAGTTTTATTCTTTGATGTTTAAAACTGAAGGAATACAGCTCTTAATATAGGAGTAAATTTGGTTCTAAACTAGGAAATAATTCTGCTGACATTAAAAGGACATATACATATGATCTGGTCAAATACCAGTATTGATATTTGGAGCAGATTTGATACCCTCATAATTGATGAATAATAAGGAAAGGAAATAAAATCATATTGCAACACATTATACAAGTTCCTTTTCTATCGGAAAACATTACATGAGGAAAGAAGTAAAAGCCTAATTTAAGTTCAATCAACGATAGAAATTTCTGTTCATATCTATTTTGCACCGTGTTCTGATTAATTTTTTATTCCTGAATGTAGCTGTCAGAGTTTCGAATGTCTTTTATTTCATGATACAAATTTATTTTTGGATTGTGTCACATATCCTCGGATGTTATCATCTATAAGGAAAATATAAGACTCAAAAGCATAGCCCATAAAGGAGTATATGAAAAATACTCACCAATTCAGTGTATGGTAGTTTAGGGCCACTATCAGCGTAAACAAACCACCAAATAAAACCGGCAACCGTCGCAAGGCCAACATAAGCTGCATCAAACATAGAAGATTAACATTATTCAACTAACGAAGCAACATGAACAACACTAAGAACATGTACCCAAGTTCCAACAATCTTTGGAATAATAAATAGCTAGTTATATCCATGTGTCTAAAACACATAGTATTATATAAAATCCTAGGTTCAGTGTATCATAAACAGATAATCACGTTGTATTCACTGTACAAATATGGTTCAGACACATGGTTTCCAGCACATGCTTCAATTAATTGACAAAGTCGATAAAAACAAATGATATTGAGATATTGTGGTTACCTCCAATTACCAAATACCGAAAGAAGAGCCAACCTGTAACAACTGCTTCATTCACCTGTAGATGTAAAATGGAATAAATGTGACGAAGTGATTGGGACTTTTTCTGAATGATGGTAAAACCATCACAAATATAATACTTTTTAAGTTAACAGTCTTATTTTCACAGCTAAATAAAACAGAATAATACTTTGCAACATAATCTGGAAAGAGATAAAGAAAGCCGGATATAGTGCTGCCCTATTAGAACTGTCTAATAGCATTCATAAGAAAATTCATAAGAAAATTCAGGTAAGCTAAAACGTTGTTCATTAGAATAGACAGAATAAGTTGGCATGTTGATTTGTGGTCCGTCATATGCTCCTACTCCTACCCAACAACCATCCTCCTCAAATCTAGATAAATTATAGAAGAATTCGGATTGACTTTTTCATGCTATGTAGTATCCTTCCACATTAGAAATGTAGTCAAAGAGTGCTAAGAGCAAGGTTGTCAAAATCGATATCTTACTAAGGATTGACCATTCCATCCGCCTCTAAAATATCTAAACAACAATTCCACTCCACCTCCCAAAGACATACCAAATGAATGTCTTCTAAGAAGTATGCTAAAGTTTTCAAGTCAACATTGCACATGGGCTCCAGTAAATGATCTTGATTCTTAAAGTTTTGAATGACCGAATCAAATACAACTCCGACAATGAACTGTTAGTAGCGTACCTTTCGAGGCTTAACCTTCATCACATCAGAATCTTGCTTATTGAAGCCAATAGCAGTGGCAGGCAATCCATCAGTAACCAAATTGACCCAAAGCAACTGGACCTGGTAGGATTAGGGGAGATAAAATGAAAAATATTAAAAGCTATTATACTCAGTGAAGCAAAAATGAAAATCTCATTTTGTGCAGCTCTGAATGAGGAGACACACTGTCTACCACCTTCAAGTTACATTCTACCATTTTCCAGTGATAATACATTAATTATGAAGAACCAACTATAAGTTCCAGGTCCAGTGATAATACATTAATTATGAAGAACCAATTATAAGTTCCAGGGACCAGAGTCATTGAAAATAATAAAGAATTCGGAAATTTATATGGGGTTGAAATATTTATTATATAAAAGCTAGGATTATACGATAATCAACAAAAAAATATAATAGAATTCCTTCTAATCTCTTTTATTATGAAATCAATTGGTAAATAATAATAGTCTAAACTCACAGGGGCCAGGGTATCAGGTATTCCAAGCACTGCAGCCACAAATATACATACTACTTCACCAATGTTGGAAGAAATCATGTATCTAATAAACTGCTTTGTGTTATTGTATATAGCCCTTCCCTCTGCCACGGCCTACACAGAGACATATTCTGAAGTTGTATGAGGAAATTTCATTTCCATTCAAGAGGAAAAGGGAAATAAAGCAATAAGCAAAGAGAAGTGATAAGAACAATGGATATACTAGCATACCGCAACAATTGAGGCAAAGTTGTCATCAGCCAGGACCATGTCTGAAGCACTCTGTAAACAACAAAAGGAGAAAAAACATCAAACTGTTCAGGGTTATTGACTAGACAAGGAATAAAGTAGGGAAAGTAGGGACAGTTGATGACACCTTAGCAACAGCAGTCCCTGAACCCATAGCAATTCCTATATCTGCCTTCTTCAGGGCAGGTGCATCATTGACTCCGTCACCAGTCATTGCAACCTAAAAGATTTAACATAGTGAATTTCCCCAAATTTGAAATAAATGCTTTTAGTAATTGTAGAAATAATGATGTCCAGTTGTCGATGATTATAATGATACAACATAAAAAATCTATGTCCCAGAGTAGTTAGGAGAGCTATAGCATGCCCTAACGCAGCTGCATTGCTTCATGGCCCCAACTACAAATGATGTTCCATCATGTTGATCTTTTCTGTCGTGCACATGAAGGGCACTAACTACAGCCATTGCAGTGCTACTCATTGGGTCTGTAGTGCCATGTACAGGGTCAAAAACCAATATTTTCCCACCCTTCCAGAGTTTCCCTGACCATTACTTTATGGATATCACAGTAATCTTTCCTTAATGCATAAGAAGCCTTTTAGGGTTTGAAACCCCCTTTATTTAAAGAAAACCCACTGCAACTGCCTCTGTTTTCAACTTCAGGCACAAAAGCCTTCAATATGAGGCGAACAACCTGTCTTGCATTGAAACCCTTTTTCCACCGGATAAGGGGTTCACCAGCTAGGCAGACTTGTCTATGAACCCTTTTTGCACTTTTAATCTCTGTCCCTCCGCTATCAGAACTTTACAAGACTCTTTTCAAGCATTCGGTTTCATTGTCCAGCAGCTCAGTAATTTTCCAGCCTCAAACACTCATTTGGTAATGTACTTTTGTATTTGTCATGCTCCTGGACTATTTTTGAACTGTTAGCTGCACTTCATAGTAATGGTGATAGTCTTGAAGCCGTGATTTTAAATTATTAATGGTGAAAGTGTATTTAATTTTAAGCATTTAAGTGTGTATTATAAATTATTTACAATTTTATGCTATCTTTGGTATGCCGGACACTCTTAAGATCTTTTATTCCTCTATATCATCTCTAGGGTTAGTTGTGTTGTGCATTTATCTATTTGACAATTTAACCAACAGCTATAGGTGTAAGATTAGAAGGATAGTAGCCAAAGATATATGATCCTCACGATCCATCTGCTGGAAAAGTGCCGTACAACAACAAACTACAATCTCATGAAGACCACTTTTTACGACAAGAACAGGAGAACTAAAGAGACCGCTGAAGACAAGAAACAAAAATAACCCACCCAAAGGAAAAACTTTTAGCAGTTAGTAATTACAGCTAACGTTGTGAACATAGAAACAATCATACCACTTCATTTTGGTGCTGCAATGCTTCAACCAGCATCCTTTTGTGGGAAGGCTCGACCCTAACAAAAAATAAAGATGCGCAACTCTTAATACGAGTTCTTGATCTACAAAAGAATGAACAAAGACAACAAGTGTGCTTGCTTCTATTCATGCCATAATCTGATAATATACCTGGTAAAAAGTGCCATACGCTGCAATGCTATAGTTTGTTGTATTGCTGGAAGTTCTTCAAACTCAGAAGCAGTGTAAGAATGTTCAGTAAAATCTATCATATGGTCAAAAGCACCTATCTTGCGGCAAAGTGACTCAGCAGTGGACTGATTAAGTACGAAGTAACATTAGACAAGACATATGGAATATTGAAGGATAAAACCAAAAATAAAAACCAGAATTTAAGAACCTTGTTATCTCCAGTAACAACAATAACACGTATGCCAGCAGTCATACATGAAAGCATGGCATTTCTTACTTCATCTCGTGGTGGATCCAGCATCCCAGCCTACATAAGGGATAACAGAAACCCAGAAAAGAAAAGGTTAATATTGTAAAACAAACATATTAAGAAAACAGAACGAAGTCAAAACAAGAAAAGAGTTCTTTAAACCTACTGAAATTTCCCTATTTCCAGTGGCGGATCTTATTGGGGACTGAAACTGGATGCGGGATGCAGCCTGCCCAGTCCCCATTGTTTTTAATATATATAGTATATTATGTGATATTACTGACATACTTTAAAAATTTACTTCTTGCCGCAATGGGAAGCTATGTTTTGAACAAGGAGCAGGTAGCATGTTTGACCCTTAAAAGTGATATTTTTGCAACCCCTTTATATTTTCCTGTGCAAGATATAAATTAAAGTTTGAAAATGCAAAATCTAGGATTTGAACCACAATTTTCTTCCTATAAAGCAAGGATGCTAACCACCGACCAATTTTGATATCAATAAGTATTGTATACAAATAGTTTATTATATTCATACTTTTTTTTAATTTGTTTTGGCCTTCACACAAAATTACTACTGCCTGTTTTCCTCAAATTCAGTTATTTCCCAGTATGTGTTGATATGATTAGGTGTACATATATTCTAGCAACCAATCTGCTGTAATACATGTCGAGTTAACCTTTCAACCCACTCGGTTCATTTCTCAAGTAAGTCCTAACCATGAAGGAAAAAAAACCATATTTCGTTTTGAATATGATGCACCATTTTAATAATGCAAAAACAATTTCTGGAAGTCAAACCACCAACTTTTCATATATTTTTTTAATTTGAACAAGGACAAAATCATTCTTAATCACTTTTAGAACCATATATCCAAGCACATTGCAGACAAAATTTAATTCAAGACAAGCCACATTAATAATGTATTTCTGAGTTTGTTCCTTGCTTCAGTTGCTGCTCACATCTATGTATGTCTATATATCTCTGATTGCAAAAACACATTCACCTTACTGTACATGTCAAGGCTTAAAATCAGATAATAAGGAAGATTGCTCCATTGGACATCATCATAATCATTCAGTGCAAAAGTAAGCTAAATAGAGCATTATAGAAGGGGGAAAAAAGCATGCCTAGGCATGAAGGGTAGACATTTTTGCAACTTTAAAACAAGATTTAAACCTTGTATTAGAATTGCAAAGAGAGCATACCAATCCAATAAATGTGAGATCTTTCTCATCATCAAAGGACAGCGTCTGTTGAACTGAGGGCATCCATTTGAGCGCCAAAGCTAAGCATCTCAATGTTTCCTTTCCTGCAAAACTGGCCAACAAATGCATGTTCACAACACATATGAAAGGGTGTTCGGTGAAGAGTTTAAAAACCAAAAATGGATAGAGTAGATGAGGGCAACAACAATCAACAGACATATTATTTAAGTCCAGAAATTAGATCAGAATTTTGAAGGGAACTGTATTAAGAATACAAAATGGCCAAACTGAAACTGAGCGTAGCCGTCATCACCATATTAATCTTATGACATAAACAAGAAAAGGAGGTGTGAGACACTTAGGTCCTTTATGTCTGGCTCAATTACATTTCATGTTCCTCTAATTTGGGCTATGTACAATTTTGGTCACACAAACTTTTTCGAGCAAACCAATTTCCAAAAAATTAAGGAAATATGATCTTGCTGTCAATTTTCTTTCTCACCTAATAATTGGGGCTTGGTAATGAATTTAAAATCTGAAATAATTTTGAAAGTTAAAAATTTGGGGAAAAAGTAAAAAAAAAAAAAATTACAGGAGTTAAGATTGACATTTTAATTAGCGAGTTTTAAATCAACGAATGTTTAAAATAAAGATTGATATTTTAATGAGTTTTAAGTCAAGGAATGTTTAAATAATTTAATCAATTCAATTTTTAAAAAAAAAAGAAAAATTACTTATTAGATTATGAGATTTTGAATTTTAAATAAATAGAAAGGGATGGATCATGGATGGACTTACTAGTAAAACATAAAAAAATGAAATTAAAATCACTAAAAAAGTTATTAATGGACCAAAATCACACATAGTCCAAATTAAAGGAATCAAAATTACAATTAATTTCTTATGTTTTCACCACTCTAATCAGATTCCTGCAGTTGTCTAAAAAGTTCTCTTAGTTTGGTATGTTCTCTTTTTCCAATTTTTAGTACGGAAATAAACTATAACCGTTTTCTCTATTCAAAATTAGCATTACTTTTTTTATCTGCTGCATAATACAAGAGGCATCATTATAATTTATAAGGGTAACAAAAGGATCTAACCCTTTGTTTTTTAAACTGAACTACTCCATCCATTATCTCCTTAAAAGGATGAAAAGATTCTCTTCTTTGTAGGCAATAATGGTCACATGCCACTTAAGTTGCAGAAGTCGCACGATTATTTTGTTGAAAATATATTGGCAAAAACGTTACTGGGTGAAGTGAGTGGCACTATGTTATTATGTTAAGGAAACACTAGACAGCAAACCAGTAAAATTTTCAATTCAGGTCAACTGATTACATCAGACAGTGAAATCGGGTGATGTATAAATATTAATAGATAATGTCATAATGTCGAGAGAGAGAGAGAGAGAGAGAAGAGAGAGAGAGAGAGAGAGAGA